>CM065428.1:25990000-26045000 GCA_033030585.1 Hippophae rhamnoides | reverse complement strand
ACTCTAAAACAAAGAGAAACTAGCTAAAACATAAGAAAAACTAGCTAAAACATAAGAAAAACTAAAAAAAACTAAAAACTAAGAAATGGAGAGAAAGAAAGAAGAGAGAAGTGTGGTTTTGAGGTGTGTTGAAGGTGAAGGGAAGGGGGGTATTTATAGGTGAGGATGGAGAGAAAAAATAGAGAAAAAAATGTTAAAAAAATGTAAAAACGCGGATTTAGTGATTGCTGACGTCATTGATCACGTCGGCGTAACAGCGGTACTGCTGCAGCGGATGAAACGATCTGCATGGTACCGCATGCAGCGGATGAACAGTACCGCGGATGAACAGTACACCGCGGATGAACAGTACGCGCGGATGAACAGTACGCGCGGATGAACAGGACCCGCGGATGAACAAAGTGTTAGCGCGCAAGGCGGAAGTCAAGGCCAGAAGCAGCGGCGGCCGGCGGGCGGTGCGTTTTTCTCCTTTTTGACATTTTTGACCTTTTCGACCCATTTTGTCCAGTTTTTCCATATTTGTCGACCTTTACGCATTTATTTATTGATATTTTTGTGATGTATTGCTTCAAGTATTCCTCTTTGAGTCTTTAAATTGCGTTTTTAAGCCAAAATACCTGAAAAACAATAAAAATACCCGTGATTCCGAAAAAGACAAATTTATATAAATATATGATAAAACATATAAATATATATATTTTTAATCAATTAATGTGCATAAAATCATGGTTATTTTAGTGCTTTTTGAGCACTCATCAATAACTAAACCTTAAAATCTAATTTTCAGATTTAAGTTTGTAATGAAAAATAATATATTTCTCTCTAACATCCTTAATATAAAATCTTGAATAAAAATAAAATCAATTCATTTTAGAGATTTTTACCTATTTAATATTTCGCAAGCATAACAACGTTATTATTATATCATTTTTACAAACAGCCAGCACAGTTAAATTTAATCACAGACAAATTAAATATAACATGTAAGAAATAAGCATAAAAAATAATTGCAAAGAAAATAAAATCCTTACAGTACTTCGATGCTATTCCCGTAGCTGGAAAACCTACAAACGGAATTTGCACTCCCATTTATTGAATCAAAAAGCTAATAAATTACAAAAACATAACTAGTTCTTCCCAAAAAGGGAAGAACTCTAAAACTAAGAGAAACTAGCTAAAACATAAGAAAAACTAAAAAAAAACTAAAAACTAAGAAATAGAGAGAAAGAAAGAAGAGAGAAGTGTGTTTTGAGGTGTGGTATGAAGTGAAGAGAAGGAGGGTATTTATAGGTGAGGATGGAGAGAAAAACTTGGTGAAAAAATGTTAAAAAATGGTGAAAACGCGTGTTGTGAGTTTTTCAACACACATAAATCGTGCAAGTATACACGGTCACAAGTAATAAAGCCATACTGTGTAATTTGATACGAGCTTCGATTTAATATATTATAATATTCTTTTCGATACCCGAGTAAGAAGTTATCTCCGTTGAAATGTTAATACATATTTTACAAATGTTTTGTTGTTGTTGAAAATGTGAACAAGATCCCCTTTCTTTTCCTCTTCTCTTATTTTTTTTGAAGAATAAAGATTGATTGAACATATATATTAAGAAACCTAGGTCGGTACCAATATCTCCTTTATAGCTCTATTCAATAAAACAAGAAGTAAGTAAAATGAAAATGGTGCGTCAAAACTTTTAAACCCTCGGAAAGTGATGTAAACGTTGGAATTTGGGCACAAAAATGATTTTTCAAGGGGAGACCTTATCATATTGTGTAATTTGATACGAGCTTCGATTTAATATATTATAATATTCTTTTCGAGACCGAGTGAAAAGTCATCTCCGGTTAAAGTTTTAACACATATTTTACAAATGTTTTGTTGTTGTTGAAAATGTGAACAAGATCCCCTTTCTTTTCCTCTTCTCTTATTTTTTTTGAAGAATAAAGATTGATTGAACATATATATTAAGAAACCTAGGTCGGCACCAATATCTCCTTTATAGCTCTATTCAATAAAACAAGAAGTAAGTAAAATGAAAATGGTGCGTCAAAACTTTTAAACCCTCGGAAAGTGATGTAAACGTTGGAATTTGGGCACAAAAATGATTTTTCAAGGGGAGACCTTATCATATTGTGTAATTTGATACGAGCTTCGATTTAATATATTATAATATTCTTTTGATACCCGAGTGAGAAGTCATCCCCGTTGAAATTTTAACACATATTTTACAAATGTTTTGTTGTTGTTGAAAATGTGAACAAGATCCCCTTTCTTTTCCTCTTCTCTTATTTTTTTTGAAGAATAAAGATTGATTGAACATATATATTAAGAAACCTAGGTCGGCACCAATATCTCCTTTATAGCTCTATTCAATAAAACAAGAAGGAAGTAAAATGAAAATTGTGCGTCAAAACTTTTAAACCCTCGGAAAGTGATGTAAACATTGGATTTTGTGCACAAAAATGATTTTTCAAGGGGAGACCTTATCATATTGTGTAATTTGATACGAGCTTCGATTTAATATATTATAATATTCTTTTCGATACCCGAGTAAGAAGTTATCTCCGTTGAAATGTTAATACATATTTTACAAATGTTTTGTTGTTGTTGAAAATGTGAACAAGATCCCCTTTCTTTTCCTCTTCTCTTATTTTTTTTGAAGAATAAAGATTGATTGAACATATATATTAAGAAACCTAGGTCGGCACCAACATCTCCTTTATAGCTCTATTCAATAAAACAAGAAGTAAGTAAAATGAAAATGGTGCGTCAAAACTTTTAAACCCTCGGAAAGTGATGTAAACGATGGAATTTGCGTACAAAAATGCTTTTTCATGGGGAGACCATATCATATTGTGTAATTTGATACGAGCTTCGATTTTTATATTATAATATTCTTTTCGATACCGAGTGAAAAGTCATCTCCGTTGAAATTTTAACACATATTTTACAAATGTTTTGTTGTTGTTGAAAATGTGAACAAGATCCCCTTTCTTTTCCTCTTCTCTTATTTTTTTTGAAGAATAAAGATTGATTGAACATATATATTAAGAAACCTAGGTCGGCACCAATATCTCCTTTATAGCTCTATTCAATAAAACAAGAAGTAAGTAAAATGAAAATGGTGCGTCAAAACTTTTAAACCCTCGGAAAGTGATGTAAACATTGGATTTTGTGCACAAAAATGATTTTTCAAGGGGAGACCTTATCATATTGTGTAATTTGATACGAGCTTCGATTTAATATATTATAATATTCTTTTCGATACCCGAGTAAGAAGTTATCTCCGTTGAAATGTTAATACATATTTTACAAATGTTTTGTTGTTGTTGAAAATGTGAACAAGATCCCCTTTCTTTTCCTCTTCTCTTATTTTTTTGAAGAATAAAGATTGATTGAACATATATATTAAGAAACCTAGGTCGGTACCAATATCTCCTTTATAGCTCTATTCAATAAAACAAGAAGGAAGTAAAATGAAAATTGTGCGTCAAAAGTTTTAAACCCTCGGAATGTGATGTAAACGTTGGAATTTGGGCACAAAAATAATTTTTCATGGGGAGACCATATCATATTGTGTAATTTGATACGAGCTTCAATTTTTATATTATAATATTCTTTTCGAGACCGAGTGAAAAGTCATCTCCGGTTAAAGTTTTAACACATATTTTACAAATGTTTTGTTGTTGTTGAAAATGTGAACAAGATCCCCTTTCTTTACCTCTTCTCTTATTTATTTTGAAGAATAAAGATTGATTGAACATATATATTAGGAAACCTAGGTCGGTACCAATAACTCCTTTATAGCTCTATTCAATAAAACAAGAAGTAAGTAAAATGAAAATGGTGCGTCAAAACTTTTAAACCCTCGGAAAGTGATGTAAACGTTGGAATTTGGGCACAAAAATGATTTTTCAAGGGGAGACCTTATCATATTGTGTAATTTGATACGAGTTTCGATTTAATATATTATAATATTCTTTTGATACCCGAGTAAGAAGTCATCTCCGTTGAAATTTTAACACATATTTTACAAATGTTTTGTTGTTGTTGAAAATGTGAACAAGATCCCCTTTCTTTTCCTCTTCTCTTATTTTTTTTGAAGAATAAAGATTGATTGAACATATATATTAAGAAACCTAGGTCGGCACCAATATCTCCTTTATAGCTCTATTCAATAAAACAAGAAGTAAGTAAAATGAAAATGGTGCGTCAAAACTTTTAAACCCTCGGAAAGTGATGTAAACGATGGAATTTGGGCACAAAAATGATTTTTCAAGGGGAGACCATATCATATTGTGTAATTTGATACGAGCTTCGATTTTTATATTATAATATTCTTTTCGAGACCGAGTGAAAAGTCATCTCCGTTGAAATTTTAACTCATATTTTACAAATGTTTTGTTGTTGTTGAAAATGTGAACAAGATCCCCTTTCTTTTCCTCTTCTCTTATTTTTTTTGAAGAATAAAGATTGATTGAACATATATATTAAGAAACCTAGGTCGGCACCAATATCTCCTTTATAGCTCTTTTCAATAAAACAAGAAGTAAGTAAAATGAAAATGGTGCGTCAAAACTTTTAAACCCTCGGAAAGTGATGTAAACGTTGGAATTTGGGCACAAAAATGATTTTTCATGGGGAGACCATATCATATTGTGTAATTTGATACGAGCTTCGATTTTTATATTATAATATTCTTTTCGAGACCGAGTGAAAAGTCATCTCCGGTTAAAGTTTTAACACATATTTTACAAATGTTTTGTTGTTGAAAATGTGAACAAGATCCCCTTTCTTTTCCTCTTCTCTTATTTTTTTGAAGAATAAAGATTGATTGAACATATATATTAAGAAACCTAGGTCGGCACCAATATCTCCTTTATAGCTCTTTTCAATAAAACAAGAAGTAAGTAAAATGAAAATGGTGCGTCAAAACTTTTAAACCCTCGGAAAGTGATGTAAACGATGGAATTTGCGTACAAAAATGCTTTTTCATGGGGAGACCATATCATATTGTGTAATTTGATACGAGCTTCGATTTTTATATTATAATATTCTTTTCGATACCTAGTGAAAAGTCATCTCCGTTGAAATTTTAACACATATTTTACAAATGTTTTGTTGTTGTTGAAAATGTGAACAAGATCCCCTTTCTTTTCCTCTTCTCTTATTTTTTTTGAAGAATAAAGATTGATTGAACATATATATTAAGAAACCTAGGTCGGCACCAATATCTCCTTTATAGCTCTATTCAATAAAACAAGAAGTAAGTAAAATGAAAATGGTGCGTCAAAACTTTTAAACCCTCGGAAAGTGATGTAAACGATGGAATTTGGGTACAAAAATGCTTTTTCATGGGGAGACCATATCATATTGTGTAATTTGATACGAGCTTCGACTTTTATAACACAATATTCTTTTCGCTACCGAGTGACAAGTCATCTCCGTTGAAATTTTAACACATATTTTACAAATGTTTTTTTGTTGTTGAAAATGTGAACAAGATCCCCTTTCTTTTCCTCTTCTCTTATTTTTTTGAAGAATAAAGATTGATTGAACATATATATTAAGAAACCTAGGTCGGCACCAATATCTCCTTTATAGCTCTATTCAATAAAACAAGAAGTAAGTAAAATGAAAATGGTGCGTCAAAACTTTTAAACCCTCGGAAAGTGATGTAAACGTTGGAATTTGGGCACAAAAATGATTTTTCAAGGGGAGACCTTATCATATTGTGTAATTTGATACGAGCTTCGATTTTTATATTATAATATTCTTTTCAAGACCGAGTGAAAAGTCATCTCCGGTTAAAGTTTTAACACATATTTTACAAATGTTTTTTGTCGTTGAAAATGTGAACAACATCCCCTTTCTTTTCCTCTTCTCTTATTTTTTTTGAAGAATAAAGATTGATTGAACATATATATTAAGAAACCTAGGTCGGTACCAATATCTCCTTTATAGCTCTATTCAATAAAACAAGAAGTAAGTAAAATGAAAATGGTGCGTCAAAACTTTTAAACCCTCGGAAAGTGATGTAAACGTTGGAATTTGGGCACAAAAATGCTTTTTCATGGGAGACCATATCATATTGTGTAATTTGATACGAGCTTCGATTTTTATATTATAATATTCTTTTCGATACCGAGTGAAAAGTCATCTCCGGTTAAAGTTTTAACACATATTTTACAAATGTTTTGTTGTTGTTGAAAATGTGAACAAGATCCCCTTTCTTTTCCTCTTCTCTTATTTTTTTTGAAGAATAAAGATTGATTGAACATATATATTAAGAAACCTAGGTCGGCACCAATATCTCCTTTATAGCTCTATTCAATAAAACAAGAAGTAAGTAAAATGAAAATGGTGCGTCAAAACTTTTAAACCCTCGGAAAGTGATGTAAACGTTGGAATTTGGGCACAAAAATGCTTTTTCATGGGGAGACCATATCATATTGTGTAATTTGATACGAGCTTCGATTTTTATATTATAATATTCTTTTCGATACCGAGTGAAAAGTAATCTCTGGTTAAAGTTTTAACACATATTTTACAAATGTTTTGTTGTCGTTGAAAATGTGAACAACATCCCCTTTCTTTTCCTCTTCTCTTATTTTTTTTGAAGAATAAAGATTGATTGAACATATATATTAAGAAACCTAGGTCGGCACCAATATCTCCTTTATAGCTCTTTTCAATAAAACAAGAAGTAAGTAAAAGGAAAATGGTGCGTCAAAACTTTTAAACCCTCGGAAAGTGATGTAAACGATGGAATTTGCGTACAAAAATGCTTTTTCATGGGGAGACCATATCATATTGTGTAATTTGATACGAGCTTCGATTTTTATATTATAATATTCTTTTCAAGACCGAGTGAAAAGTCATCTCCGGTTAAAGTTTTAACACATATTTTACAAATGTTTTGTTGTTGTTGAAAATGTGAACAAGATCCCCTTTCTTTTCCTCTTCTCTTATTTTTTTGAAGAATAAAGATTGATTGAACATATATATTAAGAAACCTAGGTCGGCACCAATATCTCCTTTATAGCTCTATTCAATAAAACAAGAAGTAAGTAAAATGAAAATGGTGCGTCAAAACTTTTAAACCCTCGGAAAGTGATGTAAACGATGGAATTTGCGTACAAAAATGCTTTTTCATGGGGAGACCATATCATATTGTGTAATTTGATACGAGCTTCGATTTTTATATTATAATATTCTTTTCGAGACCGAGTGAAAAGTCATCTCCGGTTAAAGTTTTAACACATATTTTACAAATGTTTTGTTGTTGTTGAAAATGTGAACAAGATCCCCTTTCTTTTCCTCTTCTCTTATTTTTTTGAAGAATAAAGATTGATTGAACATATATATTAAGAAACCTAGGTCGGCACCAATATCTCCTTTATAGCTCTATTCAATAAAACAAGAAGTAAGTAAAATGAAAATGGTGCGTCAAAACTTTTAAACCCTCGGAAAGTGATGTAAACGTTGGAATTTGCGTACAAAAATGATTTTTCATGGGGAGACCATATCATATTGTGTAATTTGATACGAGCTTGAATTTTTATATTATAATATTCTTTTCAAGACCGAGTGAAAAGTCATCTCCGGTTAAAATTTTAACACATATTTTACAAATGTTTTGTTGTTGAAAATGTGAACAAGATCACCTTTCTTTTCCTCTTCTCTTATTTTTTTGAAGAATAAAGATTGATTGAACATATATATTAAGAAACCTAGGTCGGCACCAATATCTCCTTTATAGCTCTTTTCAATAAAACAAGAAGTAAGTAAAATGAAAATGGTGCGTCAAAACTTTTAAACCCTCGGAAAGTGATGTAAACGATGGAATTTGGGTACAAAAATGCTTTTTCATGGGGAGACCATATCATATTGTGTAATTTGATACGAGCTTCGATTTTTATATTATAATATTCTTTTCGATACCGAGTGAAAAGTCATCTCCGGTTAAAGTTTTAACACATATTTTACAAATGTTTTGTTGTTGTTGAAAATGTGAACAAGATCCCCTTTCTTTTCCTCTTCTCTTATTTTTTTTGAAGAATAAAGATTGATTGAACATATATATTAAGAAACCTAGGTCGGCACCAATATCTCCTTTATAGCTCTTTTCAATAAAACAAGAAGTAAGTAAAATGAAAATGGTGCGTCAAAACTTTTAAACCCTCGGAAAGTGATGTAAACGATGGAATTTGCGTACAAAAATGATTTTTCATGGGGAGACCATATCATATTGTGTAATTTGATACGAGCTTCGATTTTTATATTATAATATTCTTTTCGATACCGAGTGAAAAGTCATCTCCGTTGAAATTTTAACTCATATTTTACAAATGTTTTGTTGCCGTTGAAAATATGAACAACATCCCCTTTCTTTTCCTCTTCTCTTATTTTTTTGAAGAATAAAGATTGATTGAACATATATATTAAGAAACCTAGGTCGGCACCAATATCTCCTTTATAGCTCTTTTCAATAAAACAAGAAGTAAGTAAAAGGAAAATGGTGCGTCAAAACTTTTAAACCCTCGGAAAGTGATGTAAACGATGGAATTTGCGTACAAAAATGCTTTTTCATGGGGAGACCATATCATATTGTGTAATTTGATACGAGCTTCGATTTTTATAATATAATATTCTTTTCGATACCGAGTGAAAAGTCATCTCCGGTTAAAGTTTTAACACATATTTTACAAATGTTTTGTTGTTGTTGAAAATGTGAACAAGATCCCCTTTCTTTTCCTCTTCTCTTATTTTTTTTGAAGAATAAAGATTGATTGAACATATATATTAAGAAACCTAGGTCGGTACCAATATCTCCTTTATAGCTCTATTCAATAAAACAAGAAGTAAGTAAAATGAAAATGGTGCGTCAAAACTTTTAAACCCTCGGAAAGTGATGTAAACGATGGAATTTGGGCACAAAAATGCTTTTTCATGGGGAGACCATATCATATTGTGTAATTTGATACGAGCTTCGATTTTTATATTATAATATTCTTTTCGATACCGAGTGAAAAGTCATCTCCGGTTAAAGTTTTAACACATATTTTACAAATGTTTTGTTGTTGTTGAAAATGTGAACAAGATCCCCTTTCTTTTCCTCTTCTCTTATTTTTTTGAAGAATAAAGATTGATTGAACATATATATTAAGAAACCTAGGTCGGCACCAATATCTCCTTTATAGCTCTATTCAATAAAACAAGAAGTAAGTAAAATGAAAATGGTGCGTCAAAACTTTTAAACCCTCGGAAAGTGATGTAAACGATGGAATTTGCGTACAAAAATGCTTTTTCATGGGGAGACCATATCATATTGTGTAATTTGATACGAGCTTCGATTTAATATATTATAATATTCTTTTGATACCCGAGTAAGAAGTCATCTCCGTTGAAATTTTAACTCATATTTTACAAATGTTTTGTTGCCGTTGAAAATGTGAACAAGATCCCCTTTCTTTTCCTCTTCTCTTATTTTTTTTGAAGAATAAAGATTGATTGAACATATATATTAAGAAACCTAGGTCGGTACCAATATCTCCTTTATAGCTCTATTCAATAAAACAAGAAGTAAGTAAAATGAAAATGGTGCGTCAAAACTTTTAAACCCTCGGAAAGTGATGTAAACGATGGAATTTGCGTACAAAAATGCTTTTTCAAGGGATGACCTTATCATATTGTGTAATTTGATACGAGCTTCAATTTTTATATTATAATATTCTTTTCGATACCGAGTGAAAAGTCATCTCCGGTTAAAGTTTTAACACATATTTTACAAATGTTTTTTTGTTGTTGAAAATGTGAACAAGATCCCTTTCTTTTCCTCTTCTCTTATTTTTTTTGAAGAATAAAGATTGATTGAACCTATATATTAAGAAACCTAGGTCAGTACCAATATCTCCTTTATAGCTCTATTCAATAAAACAAGAAGTAAGTAAAATGAAAATGGTGCGTCAAAACTTTTAAACCCTCGGAAAGTGATGTAAACGATGGAATTTGCGTACAAAAATGCTTTTTCATGGGGAGACCATATCATATTGTGTAATTTGATACGAGCTTCGATTTTTATATTATAATATTCTTTTCGATACCGAGTGAAAAGTCATCTCCGGTTAAAGTTTTAACACATATTTTACAAATGTTTTGTTGTTGTTGAAAATGTGAACAAGATCCCCTTTCTTTTCCTCTTCTCTTATTTTTTTTGAAGAATAAAGATTGATTGAACATATATATTAAGAAACCTAGGTCGGCACCAATATCTCCTTTATAGCTCTATTCAATAAAACAAGAAGTAAGTAAAATGAAAATGGTGCGTCAAAACTTTTAAACCCTCGGAAAGTGATGTAAACGATGGAATTTGGGCACAAAAATGATTTTTCAAGGGGAGACCATATCATATTGTGTAATTTGATACGAGCTTCGATTTTTATATTATAATATTCTCATCGATACCGAGTGAAAAGTCATCTCCGTTGAAAGTTTAACTCATATTTTACAAATGTTTTGTTGCCGTTGAAAATGTGAACAAGATCCCCTTTCTTTTCCTCTTCTCTTATTTTTTTGAAGAATAAAGATTGATTGAACATATATATTAAGAAACCTAGGTCGGTACCAATATCTCCTTTATAGCTCTATTCAATAAAACAAGAAGTAAGTAAAATGAAAATGGTGCGTCAAAACTTTTAAACCCTCGGAAAGTGATGTAAACGATGGAATTTGGGTACAAAAATGCTTTTTCATGGGGAGACCATATCATATTGTGTAATTTGATACGAGCTTCGATTTTTATATTATAATATTCTTTTCGATACCGAGTGAAAAGTCATCTCCGGTTAAAGTTTTAACACATATTTTACAAATGTTTTGTTGTTGTTGAAAATGTGAACAAGATCCCCTTTCTTTTCCTCTTCTCTTATTTTTTTTGAAGAATAAAGATTGATTGAACATATATATTAAGAAACCTAGGTCGGCACCAATATCTCCTTTATAGCTCTTTTCAATAAAACAAGAAGTAAGTAAAATGAAAATGGTGCGTCAAAACTTTTAAACCCTCGGAAAGTGATGTAAACGATGGAATTTGGGCACAAAAATGATTTTTCAAAAGGAGACCATATCATATTGTGTAATTTGATACGAGCTTCGATTTTTATATTATAATATTCTTTTCGATACCCGAGTAAGAAGTCATCTCCGTTGAAATTTTAACTCATATTTTACAAATGTTTTGTTGCCGTTGAAAATGTGAACAAGATCCCCTTTCTTTTCCTCTTCTCTTATTTTTTTGAAGAATAAAGATTGATTGAACATATATATTAAGAAACCTAGGTCGGTACCAATATCTCCTTTATAGCTCTATTCAATAAAACAAGAAGTAAGTAAAATGAAAATGGTGCGTCAAAACTTTTAAACCCTCGGAAAGTGATGTAAACGATGGAATTTGCGGACAAAAATGCTTTTTCATGGGAGACCATATCATATTGTGTAATTTGATACGAGCTTCAATTTTTATATTATAATATTCTTTTCGAGACCGAGTGAAAAGTCATCTCCGGTTAAAGTTTTAACACATATTTTACAAATGTTTTGTTGTTGTTGAAAATGTGAACAAGATCCCCTTTCTTTTCCTCTTCTCTTATTTTTTTTGAAGAATAAAGATTGATTGAACATATATATTAAGAAACCTAGGTCGGTACCAATATCTCCTTTATAGCTCTATTCAATAAAACAAGAAGTAAGTAAAATGAAAATGGTGCGTCAAAACTTTTAAACCCTCGGAAAGTGATGTAAACGTTGGAATTTGGGCACAAAAATGATTTTTCAAGGGGAGACCTTATCATATTGTGTAATTTGATACGAGCTTCAATTTTTATATTATAATATTCTTTTCGAGACCGAGTGAAAAGTCATCTCCGGTTAAAGTTTTAACACATATTTTACAAATGTTTTGTTGTCGTTGAAAATGTGAACAACATCCCCTTTCTTTTCCTCTTCTCTTATTTATTTTGAAGAATAAAGATTGATTGAACATATATAATAAGAAACCTAGGTCGGTACCAATATCTCCTTTATAGCTCTATTCAATAAAACAAGAAGTAAGTAAAATGAAAATGGTGCGTCAAAACTTTTAAACCCTCGGAAAGTGATGTAAACGATGGAATTTGCGTACAAAAATGCTTTTTCATGGGGAGACCATATCATATTGTGTAATTTGATACGAGCTTCAATTTTTATATTATAATATTCTTTTCGAGACCGAGTGAAAAGTCATCTCCGGTTAAAGTTTTAACACATATTTTACAAATGTTTTGTTGTTGTTGAAAATGTGAACAAGATCCCCTTTCTTTACCTCTTCTCTTATTTATTTTGAAGAATAAAGATTGATTGAACATATATAATAAGAAACCTAGGTCGGTACCAATATCTCCTTTATAGCTCTATTCAATAAAACAAGAAGTAAGTAAAATGAAAATGGTGCGTCAAAACTTTTAAACCCTCGGAAAGTGATGTAAACGTTGGAATTTGGGCACAAAAATGATTTTTCAAGGGGAGACCTTATCATATTGTGTAATTTGATACGAGCTTCGATTTAATATATTATAATATTCTTTTGATACCCGAGTAAGAAGTCATCTCCGTTGAAATTTTAACTCATATTTTACAAATGTTTTTTTGTCGTTGAAAATGTGAACAAGATCCCCTTTCTTTTCCTCTTCTCTTATTTTTTTTGAAGAATAAAGATTGATTGAACATATATATTAAGAAACCTAGGTCGGCACCAATATCTCCTTTATAGCTCTTTTCAATAAAACAAGAAGTAAGTAAAATGAAAATGGTGCGTCAAAACTTTTAAACCCTCGGAAAGTGATGTAAACGATGGAATTTGCGTACAAAAATGCTTTTTCATGGGGAGACCATATCATATTGTGTAATTTGATACGAGCTTCGATTTTTATATTATAATATTCTTTTCGAGACCGAGTGAAAAGTCATCTCCGGTTAAAGTTTTAACACATATTTTACAAATGTTTTGTTGTTGTTGAAAATGTGAACAAGATCCCCTTTCTTTTCCTCTTCTCTTATTTTTTTTGAAGAATAAAGATTGATTGAACATATATATTAAGAAACCTAGGTCGGTACCAATATCTCCTTTATAGCTCTATTCAATAAAACAAGAAGTAAGTAAAATGAAAATGGTGCGTCAAAACTTTTAAACCCTCGGAAAGTGATGTAAACGTTGGAATTTGGGCACAAAAATGCTTTTTCATGGGGAGACCATATCATATTGTGTAATTTGATACGAGCTTCAATTTTTATATTATAATATTCTTTTCGAGACCGAGTGAAAAGTCATCTCCGTTGAAATTTTAACTCATATTTTACAAATGTTTTGTTGTTGTTGAAAATGTGAACAAGATCCCCTTTCTTTTCCTCTTCTCTTATTTTTTTGAAGAATAAAGATTGATTGAACATATATATTAAGAAACCTAGGTCGGTACCAATATCTCCTTTATAGCTCTATTCAATAAAACAAGAAGTAAGTAAAATGAAAATGGTGCGTCAAAACTTTTAAACCCTCGGAAAGTGATGTAAACGATGGAATTTGCGTACAAAAATGCTTTTTCATGGGGAGACCATATCATATTGTGTAATTTGATACGAGCTTCGATTTTTATATTATAATATTCTTTTCGAGACCGAGTGAAAAGTCATCTCCGGTTAAAGTTTTAACACATATTTTACAAATGTTTTGTTGTTGTTGAAAATGTGAACAAGATCCCCTTTCTTTTCCTCTTCTCTTATTTTTTTTGAAGAATAAAGATTGATTGAACATATATATTAAGAAACCTAGGTCGGCACCAATATCTCCTTTATAGCTCTTTTCAATAAAACAAGAAGTAAGTAAAAGGAAAATGGTGCGTCAAAACTTTTAAACCCTCGGAAAGTGATGTAAACGATGGAATTTGCGTACAAAAATGCTTTTTCATGGGGAGACCATATCATATTGTGTAATTTGATACGAGCTTCGATTTTTATAATATAATATTCTTTTCGATACCGAGTGAAAAGTCATCTCCGGTTAAAGTTTTAACACATATTTTACAAATGTTTTGTTGTTGTTGAAAATGTGAACAAGATCCCCTTTCTTTTCCTCTTCTCTTATTTTTTTTGAAGAATAAAGATTGATTGAACATATATATTAAGAAACCTAGGTCGGTACCAATATCTCCTTTATAGCTCTATTCAATAAAACAAGAAGTAAGTAAAATGAAAATGGTGCGTCAAAACTTTTAAACCCTCGGAAAGTGATGTAAACGATGGAATTTGGGTACAAAAATGCTTTTTCATGGGGAGACCATATCATATTGTGTAATTTGATACGAGCTTCGATTTTTATATTATAATATTCTTTTCGAGACCGAGTGAAAAGTCATCTCCGGTTAAAGTTTTAACACATATTTTACAAATGTTTTGTTGTTGTTGAAAATGTGAACAAGATCCCCTTTCTTTTCCTCTTCTCTTATTTTTTTGAAGAATAAAGATTGATTGAACATATATATTAAGAAACCTAGGTCGGCACCAATATCTCCTTTATAGCTCTATTCAATAAAACAAGAAGTAAGTAAAATGAAAATGGTGCGTCAAAACTTTTAAACCCTCGGAAAGTGATGTAAACGTTGGAATTTGGGCACAAAAATGCTTTTTCATGGGGAGACCATATCATATTGTGTAATTTGATACGAGCTTCGATTTTTATATTATAATATTCTTTTCGAGACCGAGTGAAAAGTCATCTCCGGTTAAAGTTTTAACACATATTTTACAAATGTTTTGTTGTTGTTGAAAATGTGAACAAGATCCCCTTTCTTTTCCTCTTCTCTTATTTTTTTGAAGAATAAAGATTGATTGAACATATATATTAAGAAACCTAGGTCGGTACCAATATCTCCTTTATAGCTCTATTCAATAAAACAAGAAGTAAGTAAAATGAAAATGGTGCGTCAAAACTTTTAAACCCTCGGAAAGTGATGTAAACGATGGAATTTGGGCACAAAAATGCTTTTTCATGGGAGACCATATCATATTGTGTAATTTGATACGAGCTTCAATTTTTATATTATAATATTCTTTTCGAGACCGAGTGAAAAGTCATCTCCGGTTAAAGTTTTAACACATATTTTACAAATGTTTTGTTGTTGTTGAAAATGTGAACAAGATCCCCTTTCTTTACCTCTTCTCTTATTTATTTTGAAGAATAAAGATTGATTGAACATATATAATAAGAAACCTAGGTCGGTACCAATATCTCCTTTATAGCTCTATTCAATAAAACAAGAAGGAAGTAAAATGAAAATTGTGCGTCAAAAGTTTTAAACCCTCGGAAAGTGATGTAAACGTTGGAATTTGGGCACAAAAATGATTTTTCAAGGGGTGACCTTATCATATTGTGTAATTTGATACGAGCTTCGATTTTTATATTATAATATTCTTTTGATACCCGAGTGAGAAGTCATCCCCGTTGAAATTTTAACTCATATTTTACAAATGTTTTGTTGCCGTTGAAAATATAAACAACATCCCCTTTCTTTTCCTCTTCTCTTATTTTTTTGAAGAATAAAGATTGATTGAACATATATATTAAGAAACCTAGGTCGGCACCAATATCTCCTTTATAGCTCTTTTCAATAAAACAAGAAGTAAGTAAAATGAAAATGGTGCGTCAAAACTTTTAAACCCTCGGAAAGTGATGTAAACGATGGAATTTGCGTACAAAAATGCTTTTTCATGGGGAGACCATATCATATTGTGTAATTTGATACGAGCTTCGATTTTTATATTATAATATTCTTTTCGAGACCGAGTGAAAAGTCATCTCCGGTTAAAGTTTTAACACATATTTTACAAATGTTTTGTTGTTGTTGAAAATGTGAACAAGATCCCCTTTCTTTTCCTCTTCTCTTATTTTTTTTGAAGAATAAAGATTGATTGAACATATATATTAAGAAACCTAGGTCGGTACCAATATCTCCTTTATAGCTCTATTCAATAAAACAAGAAGTAAGTAAAATGAAAATGGTGCGTCAAAACTTTTAAACCCTCGGAAAGTGATGTAAACGTTGGAATTTGGGCACAAAAATAATTTTTCATGGGGAGACCATATCATATTGTGTAATTTGATACGAGCTTCAATTTTTATATTATAATATTCTTTTCGATACCGAGTGAAAAGTCATCTCCGTTGAAAGTTTTAACTCATATTTTACAAATGTTTTGTTGTTGTTGAAAATGTGAACAAGATCCCCTTTCTTTTCCTCTTCTCTTATTTTTTTTGAAGAATAAAGATTGATTGAACATATATATTAAGAAACCTAGGTCGGCACCAATATCTCCTTTATAGCTCTTTTCAATAAAACAAGAAGTAAGTAAAATGAAAATGGTGCGTCAAAACTTTTAAACCCTCGGAAAGTGATGTAAACGATGGAATTTGCGTACAAAAATGATTTTTGAAGGGAGGACCTTTTCATATTGTGTAATTTGATACGAGCTTCGATTTTTATATTATAATATTCTTTTCGATACCGAGTGAAAAGTCATCTCCGGTTAAAGTTTTAACACATATTTTACAAATGTTTTGTTGTTGTTGAAAATGTGAACAAGATCCCCTTTCTTTTCCTCTTCTCTTATTTTTTTTGAAGAATAAAGATTGATTGAACATATATATTAAGAAACCTAGGTCGGTACCAATATCTCCTTTATAGCTCTATTCAATAAAACAAGAAGTAAGTAAAATGAAAATGGTGCGTCAAAACTTTTAAACCCTCGGAAAGTGATGTAAACGATGGAATTTGGGTACAAAAATGCTTTTTCATGGGGAGACCATATCATATTGTGTAATTTGATACGAGCTTCAATTTTTATATTATAATATTCTTTTCGAGACCGAGTGAAAAGTCATCTCCGGTTAAAGTTTTAACACATATTTTACAAATGTTTTGTTGTTGTTGAAAATGTGAACAAGATCCCCTTTCTTTACCTCTTCTCTTATTTTTTTTGAAGAATAAAGATTGATTGAACATATATATTAAGAAACCTAGGTCGGTACCAATATCTCCTTTATAGCTCTATTCAATAAAACAAGAAGTAAGTAAAATGAAAATGGTGCGTCAAAACTTTTAAACCCTCGGAAAGTGATGTAAACGTTGGAATTTGGGCACAAAAATGATTTTTCAAGGGGAGACCATATCATATTGTGTAATTTGATACGAGCTTCGATTTTTATATTATAATATTCTTTTCGAGACCGAGTGAAAAGTCATCTCCGGTTAAAGTTTTAACACATATTTTACAAATGTTTTGTTGTTGTTGAAAATGTGAACAAGATCCCCTTTCTTTTCCTCTTCTCTTATTTTTTTGAAGAATAAAGATTGATTGAACATATATATTAAGAAACCTAGGTCGGCACCAATATCTCCTTTATAGCTCTTTTCAATAAAACAAGAAGTAAGTAAAATGAAAATGGTGCGTCAAAACTTTTAAACCCTCGGAAAGTGATGTAAACGATGGAATTTGCGTACAAAAATGCTTTTTCATGCGGAGACCATATCATATTGTGTAATTTGATACGAGCTTCGATTTTTATATTATAATATTCTTTTCGAGACCGAGTGAAAAGTCATCTCCGGTTAAAGTTTTAACACATATTTTACAAATGTTTTGTTGTTGTTGAAAATGTGAACAAGATCCCCTTTCTTTTCCTCTTCTCTTATTTTTTTTGAAGAATAAAGATTGATTGAACATATATAATAAGAAACCTAGGTCAGTACCAATATCTCCTTTATAGCTCTATTCAATAAAACAAGAAGTAAGTAAAATGAAAATGGTGCGTCAAAACTTTTAAACCCTCGGAAAGTGATGTAAACGATGGAATTTGCGTACAAAAATGCTTTTTCATGGGGAGACCATATCATATTGTGTAATTTGATACGAGCTTCGATTTTTATATTATAATATTCTTTTCGATACCGAGTGAAAAGTCATCTCCGGTTAAAGTTTTAACACATATTTTACAAATGTTTTGTTGTTGTTGAAAATGTGAACAAGATCCCCTTTCTTTTCCTCTTCTCTTATTTTTTTTGAAGAATAAAGATTGATTGAACATATATATTAAGAAACCTAGGTCGGCACCAATATCTCCTTTATAGCTCTTTTCAATAAAACAAGAAGTAAGTAAAATGAAAATGGTGCGTCAAAACTTTTAAACCCTCGGAAAGTGATGTAAACGATGGAATTTGGGTACAAAAATGCTTTTTCATGGGGAGACCATATCATATTGTGTAATTTGATACGAGCTTCGATTTTTATATTATAATATTCTTTTCGAGACCGAGTGAAAAGTCATCTCCGGTTAAAGTTTTAACACATATTTTACAAATGTTTTGTTGTTGTTGAAAATGTGAACAAGATCCCCTTTCTTTTCCTCTTCTCTTATTTTTTTGAAGAATAAAGATTGATTGAACATATATATTAAGAAACCTAGGTCGGTACCAATATCTCCTTTATAGCTCTATTCAATAAAACAAGAAGTAAGTAAAATGAAAATGGTGCGTCAAAACTTTTAAACCCTCGGAAAGTGATGTAAACGATGGAATTTGCGTACAAAAATGCTTTTTCATGGGGAGACCATATCATATTGTGTAATTTGATACGAGCTTCAATTTTTATATTATAATATTCTTTTCGAGACCGAGTGAAAAGTCATCTCCGGTTAAAGTTTTAACACATATTTTACAAATGTTTTGTTGTTGTTGAAAATGTGAACAAGATCCCCTTTCTTTTCCTCTTCTCTTATTTTTTTTGAAGAATAAAGATTGATTGAACATATATATTAAGAAACCTAGGTCGGTACCAATATCTCCTTTATAGCTCTATTCAATAAAACAAGAAGTAAGTAAAATGAAAATGGTGCGTCAAAACTTTTAAACCCTCGGAAAGTGATGTAAACGATGGAATTTGGGCACAAAAATGCTTTTTCATGGGGAGACCATATCATATTGTGTAATTTGATACGAGCTTCGATTTTTATATTATAATATTCTTTTCGAGACCGAGTGAAAAGTCATCTCCGGTTAAAGTTTTAACACATATTTTACAAATGTTTTGTTGTTGTTGAAAATGTGAACAAGATCCCCTTTCTTTTCCTCTTCTCTTATTTTTTTTGAAGAATAAAGATTGATTGAACATATATATTAAGAAACCTAGGTCGGCACCAATATCTCCTTTATAGCTCTTTTCAATAAAACAAGAAGTAAGTAAAATGAAAATGGTGCGTCAAAACTTTTAAACCCTCGGAAAGTGATGTAAACGATGGAATTTGCGTACAAAAATGCTTTTTCATGGGGAGACCATATCATATTGTGTAATTTGATACGAGCTTCGATTTTTATATTATAATATTCTTTTCGAGACCGAGTGAAAAGTCATCTCCGGTTAAAATTTTAACACATATTTTACAAATGTTTTGTTGTTGTTGAAAATGTGAACAAGATCCCCTTTCTTTTCCTCTTCTCTTATTTTTTTTGAAGAATAAAGATTGATTGAACATATATATTAAGAAACCTAGGTCGGTACCAATATCTCCTTTATAGCTCTATTCAATAAAACAAGAAGTAAGTAAAATGAAAATGGTGCGTCAAAACTTTTAAACCCTCGGAAAGTGATGTAAACGTTGGAATTTGGGCACAAAAATGCTTTTTCATGGGGAGACCATATCATATTGTGTAATTTGATACGAGCTTCGATTTTTATATTATAATATTCTTTTCGAGACCGAGTGAAAAGTCATCTCCGGTTAAAGTTTTAACACATATTTTACAAATGTTTTGTTGTTGTTGAAAATGTGAACAAGATCCCCTTTCTTTTCCTCTTCTCTTATTTTTTTTGAAGAATAAAGATTGATTGAACATATATATTAAGAAACCTAGGTCGGTACCAATATCTCCTTTATAGCTCTATTCAATAAAACAAGAAGTAAGTAAAATGAAAATGGTGCGTCAAAACTTTTAAACCCTCGGAAAGTGATGTAAACGATGGAATTTGCGTACCAAAATGCTTTTTCATGCGGAGACCATATCATATTGTGTAATTTGATACGAGCTTCGATTTTTATATTATAATATTCTTTTCGAGACCGAGTGAAAAGTCATCTCCGGTTAAAGTTTTAACACATATTTTACAAATGTTTTGTTGTTGTTGAAAATGTGAACAAGATCCCCTTTCTTTTCCTCTTCTCTTATTTTTTTTGAAGAATAAAGATTGATTGAACATATATATTAAGAAACCTAGGTCGGTACCAATATCTCCTTTATAGCTCTATTCAATAAAACAAGAAGTAAGTAAAATGAAAATGGTGCGTCAAAACTTTTAAACCCTCGGAAAGTGATGTAAACGTTGGAATTTGGGCACAAAAATGATTTTTCAAGGGGAGACCTTATCATATTGTGTAATTTGATACGAGCTTCAATTTTTATATTATAATATTCTTTTCGAGACCGAGTGAAAAGTCATCTCCGGTAAAGTTTTAACACATATTTTACAAATGTTTTGTTGTTGTTGAAAATGTGAACAAGATCCCCTTTCTTTTCCTCTTCTCTTATTTTTTTTGAAGAATAAAGATTGATTGAACATATATATTAAGAAACCTAGGTCGGCACCAATATCTCCTTTATAGCTCTTTTCAATAAAACAAGAAGTAAGTAAAATGAAAATGGTGCGTCAAAACTTTTAAACCCTCGGAAAGTGATGTAAACGATGGAATTTGCGTACAAAAATGCTTTTTCATGGGAGACCATATCATATTGTGTAATTTGATACGAGCTTCGATTTTTATATTATAATATTCTTTTCGAGACCGAGTGAAAAGTCATCTCCGGTTAAAGTTTTAACACATATTTTACAAATGTTTTGTTGTTGTTGAAAATGTGAACAAGATCCCCTTTCTTTTCCTCTTCTCTTATTTTTTTTGAAGAATAAAGATTGATTGAACATATATATTAAGAAACCTAGGTCGGTACCAATATCTCCTTTATAGCTCTATTCAATAAAACAAGAAGTAAGTAAAATGAAAATGGTGCGTCAAAACTTTTAAACCCTCGGAAAGTGATGTAAACGTTGGAATTTGGGCACAAAAATGCTTTTTCATGGGGAGACCATATCATATTGTGTAATTTGATACGAGCTTCGATTTGATATATTATAATATTCTTTTGATACCCGAGTGAGAAGTCATCCCCGTTGAAATTTTAACTCATATTTTACAAATGTTTTGTTGCCGTTGAAAATATAAACAACATCCCCTTTCTTTTCCTCTTCTCTTATTTTTTTGAAGAATAAAGATTGATTGAACATATATATTAAGAAACCTAGGTCGGCACCAATATCTCCTTTATAGCTCTTTTCAATAAAACAAGAAGTAAGTAAAAGGAAAATGGTGCGTCAAAACTTTTAAACCCTCGGAAAGTGATGTAAACGATGGAATTTGCGTACAAAAATGATTTTTCATTTGGAGACCATATCATATTGTGTAATTTGATACGAGCTTCGATTTTTATAATATAATATTCTTTTCGATACCGAGTGAAAAGTCATCTCCGGTTAAAGTTTTAACACATATTTTACAAATGTTTTGTTGTTGTTGAAAATGTGAACAAGATCCCCTTTCTTTTCCTCTTCTCTTATTTTTTTTGAAGAATAAAGATTGATTGAACATATATATTAAGAAACCTAGGTCGGTACCAATATCTCCTTTATAGCTCTATTCAATAAAACAAGAAGTAAGTAAAATGAAAATGGTGCGTCAAAACTTTTAAACCCTCGGAAAGTGATGTAAACGATGGAATTTGGGTACAAAAATGAGTTTCCTTTGTGAGACCATATCATATTGTGTAATTTGATACGAGCTTGAATTTTTATATTATAATATTCTTTTCAAGACCGAGTGAAAAGTCATCTCCGGTTAAAATTTTAACACATATTTTACAAATGTTTTGTTGTTGAAAATGTGAACAAGATCACCTTTCTTTTCCTCTTCTCTTATTTTTTTGAAGAATAAAGATTGATTGAACATATATAATAAGAAACCTAGGTCAGTACCAATATCTCCTTTATAGCTCTATTCAATAAAACAAGAAGTAAGTAAAATGAAAATGGTGCGTCAAAACTTTTAAACCCTCGGAAAGTGATGTAAACGTTGGAATTTGGGCACAAAAATGCTTTTTCATGGGAGACCATATCATATTGTGTAATTTGATACGAGCTTCGATTTTTATATTATAATATTCTTTTCGAGACCGAGTGAAAAGTCATCTCCGGTTAAAGTTTTAACACATATTTTACAAATGTTTTGTTGTTGTTGAAAATGTGAACAAGATCCCCTTTCTTTTCCTCTTCTCTTATTTTTTTTGAAGAATAAAGATTGATTGAACATATATATTAAGAAACCTAGGTCGGTACCAATATCTCCTTTATAGCTCTATTCAATAAAACAAGAAGTAAGTAAAATGAAAATGGTGCGTCAAAACTTTTAAACCCTCGGAAAGTGATGTAAACGATGGAATTTGCGTACAAAAATGCTTTTTCATGGGGAGACCATATCATATTGTGTAATTTGATACGAGCTTCAATTTTTATATTATAATATTCTTTTCGAGACCGAGTGAAAAGTCATCTCCGGTTAAAGTTTTAACACATATTTTACAAATGTTTTGTTGTTGTTGAAAATGTGAACAAGATCCCCTTTCTTTACCTCTTCTCTTATTTATTTTGAAGAATAAAGATTGATTGAACATATATAATAAGAAACCTAGGTCGGTACCAATATCTCCTTTATAGCTCTATTCAATAAAACAAGAAGGAAGTAAAATGAAAATTGTGCGTCAAAAGTTTTAAACCCTCGGAAAGTGATGTAAACGTTGGAATTTGGGCACAAAAATGATTTTTCATGGGGAGACCATATCATATTGTGTAATTTGATACGAGCTTCAATTTTTATATTATAATATTCTTTTGATACCCGAGTAAGAAGTCATCTCCGTTGAAATTTTAACTCATATTTTACAAATGTTTTGTTGTTGTTGAAAATGTGAACAAGATCCCCTTTCTTTTCCTCTTCTCTTATTTTTTTTGAAGAATAAAGATTGATTGAACATATATATTAAGAAACCTAGGTCGGCACCAATATCTCCTTTATAGCTCTTTTCAATAAAACAAGAAGTAAGTAAAATGAAAATGGTGCGTCAAAACTTTTAAACCCTCGGAAAGTGATGTAAACGATGGAATTTGCGTACAAAAATGCTTTTTCATGGGGAGACCATATCATATTGTGTAATTTGATACGAGCTTCGATTTTTATATTATAATATTCTTTTCGATACCGAGTGAAAAGTCATCTCCGGTTAAAGTTTTAACACATATTTTACAAATGTTTTTTTGTTGTTGAAAATGTGAACAAGATCCCCTTTCTTTTCCTCTTCTCTTATTTTTTTTGAAGAATAAAGATTGATTGAACATATATATTAAGAAACCTAGGTCAGTACCAATATCTCCTTTATAGCTCTATTCAATAAAACAAGAAGTAAGTAAAATGAAAATGGTGCGTCAAAACTTTTAAACCCTCGGAAAGTGATGTAAACGTTGGAATTTGGGCACAAAAATGATTTTTCAAGGGGAGACCTTATCATATTGTGTAATTTGATACGAGCTTCGATTTTTATATTATAATATTCTTTTCGAGACCGAGTGAAAAGTCATCTCCGGTTAAAGTTTTAACACATATTTTACAAATGTTTTGTTGTTGTTGAAAATGTGAACAAGATCCCCTTTCTTTTCCTCTGCTCTTATTTTTTTTGAAGGATAAAGATTGATTGAACGTATATATTAAGAAACCTAGGTCGGCACCAATATCTCCTTTATAGCTCTTTTCAATAAAACAAGAAGTAAGTAAAAGGAAAATGGTGCGTCAAAACTTTTAAACCCTCGGAAAGTGATGTAAACGATGGAATTTGGGCACAAAAATGATTTTTCAAGGGGAGACCATATCATATTGTGTAATTTGATACGAGCTTCGATTTTTATATTATAATATTCTTTTCGAGACCGAGTGAAAAGTCATCTCCGTTGAAATGTTAATACATATTTTACAAATGTTTTGTTGTTGTTGAAAATGTGAACAAGATCCCCTTTCTTTTCCTCTTCTCTTATTTTTTTGAAGAATAAAGATTGATTGAACATATATATTAAGAAACCTAGGTCGGTACCAATATCTCCTTTATAGCTCTATTCAATAAAACAAGAAGTAAGTAAAATGAAAATGGTGCGTCAAAACTTTTAAACCCTCGGAAAGTGATGTAAACGATGGAATTTGCGTACAAAAATGCTTTTTCATGGGGAGACCATATCATATTGTGTAATTTGATACGAGCTTCAATTTTTATATTATAATATTCTTTTCGAGACCGAGTGAAAAGTCATCTCCGGTTAAAGTTTTAACACATATTTTACAAATGTTTTGTTGTTGTTGAAAATGTGAACAAGATCCCCTTTCTTTACCTCTTCTCTTATTTATTTTGAAGAATAAAGATTGATTGAACATATATATTAGGAAACCTAGGTCGGTACCAATAACTCCTTTATAGCTCTATTCAATAAAACAAGAAGTAAGTAAAATGAAAATGGTGCGTCAAAACTTTTAAACCCTCGGAAAGTGATGTAAACGTTGGAATTTGGGCACAAAAATGCTTTTTCAAGGGGAGACCTTATCATATTGTGTAATTTGATACGAGCTTCAATTTTTATATTATAATATTCTTTTCGAGACCGAGTGAAAAGTCATCTCCGGTTAAAGTTTTAACACATATTTTACAAATGTTTTGTTGTTGTTGAAAATGTGAACAAGATCCCCTTTCTTTTCCTCTTCTCTTATTTTTTTTGAAGAATAAAGATTGATTGAACATATATATTAAGAAACCTAGGTCGGCACCAATATCTCCTTTATAGCTCTTTTCAATAAAACAAGAAGTAAGTAAAATGAAAATGGTGCGTCAAAACTTTTAAACCCTCGGAAAGTGATGTAAACGATGGAATTTGCGTACAAAAATGCTTTTTCAAGGGATGACCTTATCATATTGTGTAATTTGATACGAGCTTCGATTTTTATATTATAATATTCTTTTCGAGACCGAGTGAAAAGTCATCTCCGGTTAAAGTTTTAACACATATTTTACAAATGTTTTGTTGTTGTTGAAAATGTGAACAAGATCCCCTTTCTTTTCCTCTTCTCTTATTTTTTTTGAAGAATAAAGATTGATTGAACATATATATTAAGAAACCTAGGTCGGTACCAATATCTCCTTTATAGCTCTATTCAATAAAACAAGAAGTAAGTAAAATGAAAATGGTGCGTCAAAACTTTTAAACCCTCGGAAAGTGATGTAAACGTTGGAATTTGGGCACAAAAATGATTTTTCAAGGGGAGACCTTATCATATTGTGTAATTTGATACGAGCTTCAATTTTTATATTATAATATTCTTTTCGAGACCGAGTGAAAAGTCATCTCCGTTGAAATTTTAACTCATATTTTACAAATGTTTTGTTGCCGTTGAAAATGTGAACAAGATCCCCTTTCTTTTCCTCTTCTCTTATTTTTTTTGAAGAATAAAGATTGATTGAACATATATATTAAGAAACCTAGGTCGGTACCAATATCTCCTTTATAGCTCTATTCAATAAAACAAGAAGTAAGTAAAATGAAAATGGTGCGTCAAAACTTTTAAACCCTCGGAAAGTGATGTAAACGATGGAATTTGCGTACAAAAATGCTTTTTCATGGGGAGACCATATCATATTGTGTAATTTGATACGAGCTTCAATTTTTATATTATAATATTCTTTTCGAGACCGAGTGAAAAGTCATCTCCGGTTAAAGTTTTAACACATATTTTACAAATGTTTTGTTGTTGTTGAAAATGTGAACAAGATCCCCTTTCTTTTCCTCTTCTCTTATTTTTTTGAAGAATAAAGATTGATTGAACATATATAATAAGAAACCTAGGTCAGTACCAATATCTCCTTTATAGCTCTATTCAATAAAACAAGAAGTAAGTAAAATGAAAATGGTGCGTCAAAACTTTTAAACCCTCGGAAAGTGATGTAAACGTTGGAATTTGGGCACAAAAATGATTTTTCAAGGGGAGACCTTATCATATTGTGTAATTTGATACGAGCTTCAATTTTTATATTATAATATTCTTTTCGAGACCGAGTGAAAAGTCATCTCCGTTGAAATTTTAACTCATATTTTACAAATGTTTTGTTGTTGTTGAAAATGTGAACAAGATCCCCTTTCTTTTCCTCTTCTCTTATTTTTTTTGAAGAATAAAGATTGATTGAACATATATATTAAGAAACCTAGGTCGGCACCAACATCTCCTTTATAGCATTATTCAATAAAACAAGAAGTAAGTAAAATGAAAATGGTGCGTCAAAACTTTTAAACCCTCGAAAAGTGATGTAAACGATGGAATTTGGGCACAAAAATGCTTTTTCATGGGGAGACCATATCATATTGTGTAATTTGATACGAGCTTCGATTTTTATATTATAATATTCTTTTCGATACCGAGTGAAAAGTCATCTCCGGTTAAAGTTTTAACACATATTTTACAAATGTTTTGTTGTTGTTGAAAATGTGAACAAGATCCCCTTTCTTTTCCTCTTCTCTTATTTTTTTTGAAGAATAAAGATTGATTGAACATATATATTAAGAAACCTAGGTCGGTACCAATATCTCCTTTATAGCTCTATTCAATAAAACAAGAAGTAAGTAAAATGAAAATGGTGCGTCAAAACTTTTAAACCCTCGGAAAGTGATGTAAACGATGGAATTTGCGTACAAAAATGCTTTTTCATGGGGAGACCATATCATATTGTGTAATTTGATACGAGCTTCGATTTTTATATTATAATATTCTTTTCGATACCGAGTGAAAAGTCATCTCCGTTGAAATTTTAACACATATTTTACAAATGTTTTGTTGTTGTTGAAAATGTGAACAAGATCCCCTTTCTTTTCCTCTTCTCTTATTTTTTTTGAAGAATAAAGATTGATTGAACATATATATTAAGAAACCTAGGTCGGCACCAATATCTCCTTTATAGCTCTATTCAATAAAACAAGAAGTAAGTAAAATGAAAATGGTGCGTCAAAACTTTTAAACCCTCGGAAAGTGATGTAAACGATGGAATTTGGGCAAAAAATGGTTTTTCACAGGGAGACCATATCATATTGTGTAATTTGATACGAGCTTCGATTTTTAATTTATAATATTCTTTTCGATACCCGAGTAAGAAGTCATCTCCGTTGAAATTTTAACTCATATTTTACAAATGTTTTGTTGTTGTTGAAAATGTGAACAAGATCCCCTTTCTTTTCCTCTTCTCTTATTTTTTTTGAAGAATAAAGATTGATTGAACATATATATTAAGAAACCTAGGTCGGTACCAATATCTCCTTTATAGCTCTATTCAATAAAACAAGAAGTAAGTAAAATGAAAATGGTGCGTCAAAACTTTTAAACCCTCGGAAAGTGATGTAAACGTTGGAATTTGGGCACAAAAATGATTTTTCATGGGGAGACCATATCATATTGTGTAATTTGATACGAGCTTCGATTTTTATATTATAATATTCTTTTCGATACCGAGTGAAAAGTCATCTCCGGTTAAAGTTTTAACACATATTTTACAAATGTTTTTTTGTTGTTGAAAATGTGAACAAGATCCCTTTCTTTTCCTCTTCTCTTATTTTTTTTGAAGAATAAAGATTGATTGAACCTATATATTAAGAAACCTAGGTCAGTACCAATATCTCCTTTATAGCTCTATTCAATAAAACAAGAAGTAAGTAAAATGAAAATGGTGCGTCAAAACTTTTAAACCCTCGGAAAGTGATGTAAACGTTGGAATTTGGGCACAAAAATGATTTTTCAAGGGGAGACCTTATCATATTGTGTAATTTGATACGAGCTTCGATTTTTATATTATAATATTCTTTTCGATACCGAGTGAAAAGTCATCTCCGGTTAAAGTTTTAACACATATTTTACAAATGTTTTTTTGTTGTTGAAAATGTGAACAAGATCCCTTTCTTTTCCTCTTCTCTTATTTTTTTTTGAAGAATAAAGATTGATTGAACATATATATTAAGAAACCTAGGTCGGCACCAATATCTCCTTTATAGCTCTATTCAATAAAACAAGAAGTAAGTAAAATGAAAATGGTGCGTCAAAACTTTTAAACCCTCGGAAAGTGATGTAAACGATGGAATTTGCGTACAAAAATGCTTTTTCATGGGGAGACCATATCATATTGTGTAATTTGATACGAGCTTCGATTTTTATATTATAATATTCTTTTCAAGACCGAGTGAAAAGTCATCTCCGGTTAAAGTTTTAACACATATTTTACAAATGTTTTGTTGTTGTTGAAAATGTGAACAAGATCCCCTTTCTTTTCCTCTTCTCTTATTTTTTTGAAGAATAAAGATTGATTGAACATATATATTAAGAAACCTAGGTCGGCACCAATATCTCCTTTATAGCTCTATTCAATAAAACAAGAAGTAAGTAAAATGAAAATGGTGCGTCAAAACTTTTAAACCCTCGGAAAGTGATGTAAACGTTGGAATTTGGGCACAAAAATGATTTTTCAAGGGGAGACCTTATCATATTGTGTAATTTGATACGAGCTTCGATTTAATATATTATAATATTCTTTTGATACCCGAGTAAGAAGTCATCCCCGTTGAAATTTTAACTCATATTTTACAAATGTTTTGTTGCCGTTGAAAATATGAACAACATCCCCTTTCTTTTCCTCTTCTCTTATTTTTTTTGAAGAATAAAGATTGATTGAACATATATATTAAGAAACCTAGGTCGGCACCAATATCTCCTTTATAGCTCTTTTCAATAAAACAAGAAGTAAGTAAAATGAAAATGGTGCGTCAAAACTTTTAAACCCTCGGAAAGTGATGTAAACGATGGAATTTGCGTACAAAAATGCTTTTTCATGGGGAGACCATATCATATTGTGTAATTTGATACGAGCTTCGATTTTTATATTATAATATTCTTTTCGATACCGAGTGAAAAGTCATCTCCGTTGAAATTTTAACACATATTTTACAAATGTTTTGTTGTTGTTGAAAATGTGAACAAGATCCCCTTTCTTTTCCTCTTCTCTTATTTTTTTTGAAGAATAAAGATTGATTGAACATATATATTAAGAAACCTAGGTCGGCACCAATATCTCCTTTATAGCTCTTTTCAATAAAACAAGAAGTAAGTAAAATGAAAATGGTGCGTCAAAACTTTTAAACCCTCGGAAAGTGATGTAAACGTTGGAATTTGGGCACAAAAATGATTTTTCAAGGGGAGACCTTATCATATTGTGTAATTTGATACGAGCTTCAATTTTTATATTATAATATTCTTTTCGAGACCGAGTCAAAAGTTATCTCCGTTGAAAGTTGCAACACATATTTATCAAATGTTTTGTTGTTTTTGAAAATGTGAACAAGATCCCCTTTCTTTTCCTCTTCTCTTATTTTTTTTGAAGAATAAAGATTGATTGAACATATATATTAAGAAACCTAGGTCGGCACCAATATCTCCTTTATAGCTCTTTTCAATAAAACAAGAAGTAAGTAAAATGAAAATGGTGCGTCAAAACTTTTAAACCCTCGGAAAGTGATGTAAACGATGGAATTTGGGCACAAAAATGATTTTTCAAGGGGAGACCTTATCATATTGTGTAATTTGATACGAGCTTCGATTTAATATATTATAATATTCTTTTCAAGACTGAGTGAAAAGTCATCGCCGTTTAAATTTTAACTCATATTTTACAAATGTTTTGTTGTTGTTGAAAATGTGAACAAGATCCCCTTTCTTTTCCTCTTCTCTTATTTTTTTGAAGAATAAAGATTGATTGAACATATATATTAAGAAACCTAGGTCAGTACCAATATCTCCTTTATAGCTCTATTCAATAAAACAAGAAGTAAGTAAAATGAAAATGGTGCGTCAAAACTTTTAAACCCTCGGAAAGTGATGTAAACGTTGGAATTTGGGCACAAAAATGATTTTTCAAGGGGAGACCTTATCATATTGTGTAATTTGATACGAGCTTCAATTTTTATATTATAATATTCTTTTCGAGACCGAGTGAAAAGTCATCTCCGGTTAAAGTTTTAACACATATTTTACAAATGTTTTGTTGTTGTTGAAAATGTGAACAAGATCCCCTTTCTTTTCCTCTTCTCTTATTTTTTTTGAAGAATAAAGATTGATTGAACATATATATTAAGAAACCTAGGTCGGCACCAATATCTCCTTTATAGCTCTTTTCAATAAAACAAGAAGTAAGTAAAATGAAAATGGTGCGTCAAAACTTTTAAACCCTCGGAAAGTGATGTAAACGTTGGAATTTGGGCACAAAAATGCTTTTTCAAGGGGAGACCTTATCATATTGTGTAATTTGATACGAGCTTCAATTTTTATATTATAATATTCTTTTCGAGACCGAGTGAAAAGTCATCTCCGTTGAAATTTTAACTCATATTTTACAAATGTTTTGTTGCCGTTGAAAATGTGAACAAGATCCCCTTTCTTTTCCTCTTCTCTTATTTTTTTTGAAGAATAAAGATTGATTGAACATATATATTAAGAAACCTAGGTCGGTACCAATATCTCCTTTATAGCTCTATTCAATAAAACAAGAAGTAAGTAAAATGAAAATGGTGCGTCAAAACTTTTAAACCCTCGGAAAGTGATGTAAACGTTGGAATTTGGGCACAAAAATGATTTTTCAAGGGGAGACCTTATCATATTGTGTAATTTCATACGAGCTTCGATTTTTATATTATAATATTCTTTTCAAGACCGAGTGAAAAGTCATCTCCATTAAAGTTTTAATACATATTTTACAAATGTTTTGTTGTTGTTGAAAATGTGAACAAGATCCCCTTTCTTTTCCTCTTCTCTTATTTTTTTTGAAGAATAAAGATTGATTGAACATATATATTAAGAAACCTAGGTCGGCACCAATATCTCCTTTATAGCTCTATTCAATAAAACAAGAAGTAAGTAAAATGAAAATGGTGCGTCAAAACTTTTAAACCCTCGGAAAGTGATGTAAACGATGGAATTTGGGCACAAAAATGATTTTTCAAGGGGAGACCTTATCATATTGTGTAATTTGATACGAGCTTCAATTTTTATATTATAATATTCTTTTCGAGACCGAGTGAAAAGTCATCTCCGGTTAAAGTTTTAACACATATTTTACAAATGTTTTGTTGTTGTTGAAAATGTGAACAAGATCCCCTTTCTTTTCCTCTTCTCTTATTTTTTTTGAAGAATAAAGATTGATTGAACATATATAATAAGAAACCTAGGTCGGTACCAATATCTCCTTTATAGCTCTATTCAATAAAACAAGAAGTAAGTAAAATGAAAATGGTGCGTCAAAACTTTTAAACCCTCGGAAAGTGATGTAAACGTTGGAATTTGCGTACAAAAATGATTTTTCAAGGGATGACCTTATCATATTGTGTAATTTGATACGAGCTTCAATTTTTATATTATAATATTCTTTTCGAGACCGAGTGAAAAGTCATCTCCGGTTAATGTTTTAACACATGTTTTACAAATGTTTTGTTGTTGTTGAAAATGTGAACAAGATCCCCTTTCTTTACCTCTTCTCTTATTTTTTTTGAAGAATAAAGATTGATTGAACATATATATTAAGAAACCTAGGTCGGCACCAATATCTCCTTTATAGCTCTTTTCAATAAAACAAGAAGTAAGTAAAATGAAAATGGTGCGTCAAAACTTTTAAACCCTCGGAAAGTGATGTAAACGATGGAATTTGGGCACAAAAATGATTTTTCAAGGGGAGACCATATCATATTGTGTAATTTGATACGAGCTTCGATTTTTATATTATAATATTCTTTTCGAGACCGAGAGAAAAGTCATCTCCGTTGAAATTTTAACTCATATTTTACAAATGTTTTGTTGTTGTTGAAAATGTGAACAAGATCCCCTTTCTTTTCCTCTTCTCTTATTTTTTTTGAAGAATAAAGATTGATTGAACATATATATTAAGAAACCTAGGTCGGCACCAATATCTCCTTTATAGCTCTTTTCAATAAAACAAGAAGTAAGTAAAATGAAAATGGTGCGTCAAAACTTTTAAACCCTCGGAAAGTGATGTAAACGATGGAATTTGCGTACAAAAATGCTTTTTCATGGGGAGACCATATCATATTGTGTAATTTGATACGAGCTTCGATTTAATATATTATAATATTCTTTTCGATACCCGAGTAAGAAGTTATCTCCGTTGAAATGTTAATACATATTTTACAAATGTTTTGTTGTTGTTGAAAATGTGAACAAGATCCCCTTTCTTTTCCTCTTCTCTTATTTTTTTTGAAGAATAAAGATTGATTGAACATATATATTAAGAAACCTAGGTCGGTACCAATATCTCCTTTATAGCTCTATTCAATAAAACAAGAAGTAAGTAAAATGAAAATGGTGCGTCAAAACTTTTAAACCCTCGGAAAGTGATGTAAACGTTGGAATTTGGGCACAAAAATGATTTTTCAAGGGATGACCTTATCATATTGTGTAATTTGATACGAGCTTCAATTTTTATATTATAATATTCTTTTGATACCCGAGTGAGAAGTCATCCCCATTGAAATTTTAACTCATATTTTACAAATGTTTTGTTGCCGTTGAAAATGTGAACAACATCCCCTTTCTTTTCCTCTTCTCTTATTTTTTTGAAGAATAAAGATTGATTGAACATATATATTAAGAAACCTAGGTCGGAACCAATATCTTCTTTATAGCTCTTTTCAATAAAACAAGAAGTAAGTAAAATGAAAATGGTGCGTCAAAACTTTTAAACCCTCGGAAAGTGATGTAAACGTTGGAATTTGGGCACAAAAATGCTTTTTCATGGGGAGACCATATCATATTGTGTAATTTGATACGAGCTTCGATTTTTATAATATAATATTCTTTTCGATACCGAGTGAAAAGTCATCTCCGGTTAAATTTTAACACATATTTTACAAATGTTTTGTTGTTGTTGAAAATGTGAACAAGATCCCCTTTCTTTTCCTCTTCTCTTATTTTTTTTGAAGAATAAAGATTGATTGAACATATATATTAAGAAACCTAGGTCGGCACCAATATCTCCTTTATAGCTCTTTTCAATAAAACAAGAAGTAAGTAAAATGAAAATGGTGCGTCAAAACTTTTAAACCCTCGGAAAGTGATGTAAACGATGGAATTTGGGCACAAAAATGATTTTTCAAGGGGAGACCATATCATATTGTGTAATTTGATACGAGCTTCGATTTTTATATTATAATATTCTTTTCGAGACCGAGTGAAAAGTCATCTCCGTTGAAATTTTAACACATATTTTACAAATGTTTTGTTGTTGTTGAAAATGTGAACAAGATCCCCTTTCTTTTCCTCTTCTCTTATTTTTTTTGAAGAATAAAGATTGATTGAACATATATATTAAGAAACCTAGGTCGGCACCAATATCTCCTTTATAGCTCTATTCAATAAAACAAGAAGTAAGTAAAATGAAAATGGTGCGTCAAAACTTTTAAACCCTCGGAAAGTGATGTAAACGATGGAATTTGGGCACAAAAATGATTTTTCATGGGGAGACCATATCATATTGTGTAATTTGATACGAGATTAGATTTTTATATTATAATATTCTTTTCGAGACCGAGTGAAAAGTCATCTCTAGTTAAAGTTTTAACTCATATTTTACAAATGTTTTGTTGCCGTTGAAAATGTGAACAAGATCCCCTTTCTTTTCCTCTTCTCTTATTTTTTTGAAGAATAAAGATTGATTGAACATATATATTAAGAAACCTAGGTCGGCACCAATATCTCCTTTATATCTCTTTTAAATAAAACAAGAAGTAAGTAAAATGAAAATGGTGCGTCGAAACTTTTAAACCCTCGGAAAGTGATGTAAACGATGGAATTTGTGCACAAAAATGATTTTTCAAGGGGAGACCTTATCATATTGTGTAATTTGATACGAGCTTCGATTTTTATATTATAATATTCTTTTCGAGACCCGAGTAAGAAGTCATCTCCGTTGAAATGTGAATACATATTTTACAAATGTTTTGTTGTTGTTGAAAATGTGAACAAGATCCCCTTTCTTTTCCTCTTCTCTTATTTTTTTGAAGAATAAAGATTGATTGAACATATATATTAAGAAACCTAGGTCGGCACCAATATCTCCTTTATAGCTCTATTCAATAAAACAAGAAGTAAGTAAAATGAAAATGGTGCGTCAAAACTTTTAAACCCTCGGAAAGTGATGTAAACGATGGAATTTGGGCACAAAAATGATTTTTCAAGGGGAGACCTTATCATATTGTGTAATTTGATACGAGCTTCAATTTTTATATTATAATATTCTTTTCGAGACCGAGTGAAAAGTCATCTCCGTTGAAATTTTAACACATATTTTACAAATGTTTTGTTGTTGTTGAAAATGTGAACAAGATCCCCTTTCTTTTCCTCTGCTCTTATTGTTTTTTGAAGGATAAAGATTGATTGAACGTATATATTAAGAAACCTAGGTCGGCACCAATATCTCCTTTATAGCTCTTTTCAATAAAACAAGAAGTAAGTAAAATGAAAATGGTGCGTCAAAACTTTTAAACCCTCGGAAAGTGATGTAAACGATGGAATTTGCGTACAAAAATGCTTTTTCATGGGGAGACCATATCATATTGTGTAATTTGATACGAGCTTCGATTTTTATATTATAATATTCTTTTCGATACCGAGTGAAAAGTCATCTCCGGTTGAAATTTTAACACATATTTTACAAATGTTTTGTTGTTGTTGAAAATGTGAACAAGATCCCCTTTCTTTTCCTCTTCTCTTATTTTTTTTGAAGAATAAAGATTGATTGAACATATATATTAAGAAACCTAGGTCGGCACCAATATCTCCTTTATAGCTCTTTTCAATAAAACAAGAAGTAAGTAAAATGAAAATGGTGCGTCAAAACTTTTAAACCCTCGGAAAGTGATGTAAACGTTGGAATTTGGGCACAAAAATGATTTTTCAAGGGATGACCTTATCATATTGTGTAATTTGATACGAGCTTCAATTTTTATATTATAATATTCTTTTCGAGACCGAGTGAAAAGTCATCTCCGGTTAAAGTTTTAACACATATTTTACAAATGTTTTGTTGTTGTTGAAAATGTGAACAAGATCCCCTTTCTTTTCCTCTTCTCTTATTTTTTTTGAAGAATAAAGATTGATTGAACATATATATTAAGAAACCTAGGTCGGCACCAATATCTCCTTTATAGCTCTTTTCAATAAAACAAGAAGTAAGTAAAAGGAAAATGGTGCGTCAAAACTTTTAAACCCTCGGAAAGTGATGTAAACGATGGAATTTGGGCACAAAAATGATTTTTCAAGGGGAGACCTTATCATATTGTGTAATTTGATACGAGCTTCAATTTTTATATTATAATATTCTTTTCGAGACCGAGTGAAAAATCATCTCCGGTGAAGTTTTAACACATATTTTACAAATGTTTTTTTGTTGTTGAAAATGTGAACAAGATCCCCTTTCTTTTCCTCTTCTCTTATTTTTTTTGAAGAATAAAGATTGATTGAACATATATATTAAGAAACCTAGGTCGGCACCAATATCTCCTTTATAGCTCTATTCAATAAAACAAGAAGTAAGTAAAATGAAAATGGTGCGTCAAAACTTTTAAACCCTCGGAAAGTGATGTAAACGTTGGAATTTGGGCACAAAAATGATTTTTCAAGGGGAGACCTTATCATATTGTGTAATTTGATACGAGCTTCGATTTTTATATTATAATATTCTTTTCGAGACCGAGTGAAAAGTCATCTCCGGTTAAAGTTTTAACACATATTTTACAAATGTTTTGTTGTTGTTGAAAATGTGAACAAGATCCCCTTTCTTTTCCTCTTCTCTTATTTTTTTGAAGAATAAAGATTGATTGAACATATATATTAAGAAACCTAGGTCGGCACCAATATCTCCTTTATAGCTCTATTCAATAAAACAAGAAGTAAGTAAAATGAAAATGGTGCGTCAAAACTTTTAAACCCTCGGAAAGTGATGTAAACGTTGGAATTTGGGCACAAAAATGATTTTTCAAGGGGAGACCTTATCATATTGTGTAATTTGATACGAGCTTCGATTTTTATATTATAATATTCTTTTCGAGACCGAGTGAAAAGTCATCTCCGGTTAAAGTTTTAACACATATTTTACAAATGTTTTGTTGTTGTTGAAAATGTGAACAAGATCCCCTTTCTTTTCCTCTTCTCTTATTTTTTTTGAAGAATAAAGATTGATTGAACATATATATTAAGAAACCTAGGTCGGCACCAATATCTCCTTTATAGCTCTTTTCAATAAAACAAGAAGTAAGTAAAATGAAAATGGTGCGTCAAAACTTTTAAACCCTCGGAAAGTGATGTAAACGATGGAATTTGCGTACAAAAATGATTTTTCATGGGGAGACCATATCATATTGTGTAATTTGATAAGAGCTTCGATTTTTATATTATAATATTCTTTTCGAGACAGAGTGAAAAGTCATCTCCGTTGAAATTTTAACTCATATTTTACAAATGTTTTTTTGTCGTTGAAAATGTGAACAAGATCCCCTTTCTTTTCCTCTTCTCTTATTTTTTTGAAGAATAAAGATTGATTGAACATATATATTAAGAAACCTAGGTCGGCACCAATATCTCCTTTATAGCTCTTTTCAATAAAACAAGAAGTAAGTAAAATGAAAATGGTGCGTCAAAACTTTTAAACCCTCGGAAAGTGATGTAAACGATGGAATTTGCGTACAAAAATGATTTTTCATGGGGAGACCATATCATATTGTGTAATTTGATACGAGCTTCAATTTTTATATTATAATATTCTTTTCGATACCGAGTGAAAAGTCATATATTTTACAAATGTTTTGTTGTTGTTGAAAATGTGAACAAGATCCCCTTTCTTTTCCTCTTCTCTTATTTTTTTTGAAGAATAAAGATTGATTGAACATATATATTAAGAAACCTAGGTCGGCACCAATATCTCCTTTATAGCTCTATTCAATAAAACAAGAAGTAAGTAAAATGAAAATGGTGCGTCAAAACTTTTAAACCCTCGGAAAGTGATGTAAACGTTGGAATTTGGGCACAAAAATGATTTTTCAAGGGGAGACCTTATCATATTGTGTAATTTGATACGAGCTTCAATTTTTATATTATAATATTCTTTTCGAGACCGAGTGAAAAGTCATCTCCGGTTAAATTTTTAACACATATTTTACAAATGTTTTGTTGTTGTTGAAAATGTGAACAAGATCCCCTTTCTTTTCCTCTTCTCTTATTTTTTTTGAAGAATAAAGATTGATTGAACATATATATTAAGAAACCTAGGTCGGCACCAATATCTCCTTTATAGCTCTATTCAATAAAACAAGAAGTAAGTAAAATGAAAATGGTGCGTCAAAACTTTTAAACCCTCGGAAAGTGATGTAAACGATGGAATTTGCGTACAAAAATGATTTTCCTTAGCGAGACCAAATCATATTGTGTAATTTGATACGAGCTTCGATTTGATATATTATAATATTCGTTTCGATACCCGAGTCAAAAGTTATCTCCGTTGAATGTTTAACTCATATTTTACAAATGTTTTGTTGCCGTTGAAAATGTGAACAAGATCCCCTTTCTTCTCCTCTTCTCTTATTTTTTTGAAGAATAAAGATTGATTGAACATATATATTAAGAAACCTAGGTCGGCACCAATATCTCCTTTATAGCTCTATTCAATAAAACAAGAAGTAAGTAAAATGAAAATGGTGCGTCAAAACTTTTAAACCCTCGGAAAGTGATGTAAACGTTGGAATTTGGGCACAAAAATGCTTTTTCAAGGGGAGACCTTATCATATTGTGTAATTTGATACGAGCTTCAATTTTTATATTATAATATTCTTTTCGAGACCGAGTAAGAAGTCATTCCCGTTGAAATTTTAACACATATTTTACAAATGTTTTGTTGTTGTTGAAAATGTGAACAAGATCCCCTTTCTTTTCCTCTTCTCTTATTTTTTTTGAAGAATAAAGATTGATTGAACATATATATTAAGAAACCTAGGTCGGCACCAATATCTCCTTTATAGCTCTTTTCAATAAAACAAGAAGTAAGTAAAATGAAAATGGTGCGTCAAAACTTTTAAACCCTCGGAAAGTGATGTAAACGATGGAATTTGGGCACAAAAATGATTTTTCAAGGGGAGACCTTATCATATTGTGTAATTTGATACGAGCTTCGATTTTTATATTATAATATTCTTTTCGAGACCGAGTGAAAAGTCATCTCCGTTTAAAGTTTTAACACATATTTTACAAATGTTTTGTTGTTGTTGAAAATGTGAACAAGATCCCCTTTCTTTTCCTCTTCTCTTATTTTTTTTGAAGAATAAAGATTGATTGAACATATATATTAAGAAACCTAGGTCGGCACCAATATCTCCTTTATAGCTCTATTCAATAAAACAAGAAGTAAGTAAAATGAAAATGGTGCGTCAAAACTTTTAAACCCTCGGAAAGTGATGTAAACGATGGAATTTGGGCACAAAAATGATTTTTCATGGGGAGACCTTATCATATTGTGTAATTTGATACGAGCTTCGATTTGATATATTATAATATTCTTTTCGATACCCGAGTAAAAAGTTATCTCCGTTGAAAGTTTTAACACATATTTTACAAATGTTTTGTTGTTGTTGAAAATGTGAACAAGATCCCCTTTCTTTTCCTCTTCTCTTATTTTTTTTGAAGAATAAAGATTGATTGAACATATATATTAAGAAACCTAGGTCGGCACCAATATCTCCTTTATAGCTCTATTCAATAAAACAAGAAGTAAGTAAAATGAAAATGGTGCGTCAAAACTTTTAAACCCTCGGAAAGTGATGTAAACGATGGAATTTGGGAACAAAAATGATTTTTCAAGGGGAGACCCTATCATATTGTGTAATTTGATACGAGCTTGAATTTTTATATTATAATATTCTTTTCAAAACCGAGTGAAAAGTCATCTCCGGTTAAAATTTTAACACATATTTTACAAATGTTTTGTTGTTGTTGAAAATGTGAACAAGATCCCCTTTCTTTTCCTCTTCTCTTATTTTTTTTGAAGAATAAAGATTGATTGAACATATATATTAAGAAACCTAGGTCGGCACCAATATCTCCTTTATAGCTCTATTCAATAAAACAAGAAGTAAGTAAAATGAAAATGGTGCGTCAAAACTTTTAAACCCTCGGAAAGTGATGTAAACGTTGGAATTTGGGCACAAAAATGATTTTTCATGGGGAGACCTTATCATATTGTGTAATTTGATACGAGCTTCGATTTTTATAATATAATATTCTTTTCGATACCTAGTGAAAAGTCATCTCCGGTTAAAGTTTTAACACATATTTTACAAATGTTTTGTTGTTGTTGAAAATGTGAACAAGATCCCCTTTCTTTTCCTCTTCTCTTATTTTTTTTGAAGGATAAAGATTGATTGAACGTATATATTAAGAAACCTAGGTCGGCACCAATATCTCCTTTATAGCTCTTTTCAATAAAACAAGAAGTAAGTAAAAGGAAAATGGTGCGTCAAAACTTTTAAACCCTCGGAAAGTGATGTAAACGATGGAATTTGGGCACAAAAATGATTTTTCAAGGGGAGACCATATCATATTGTGTAATTTGATACGAGCTTCGATTTAATATATTATAATATTCTTTTCGATACCCGAGTAAGATGTTATCTCCGTTGATAATGTTAATACATATTTTACAAATGTTTTGTTGTTGTTGAAAATGTGAACAAGATCCCCTTTCTTTTCCTCTTCTCTTATTTTTTTTAAGAATAAAGATTGATTGAACATATATATTAAGAAACCTAGGTCGGCACCAATATCTCCTTTATAGCTCTATTCAATAAAACAAGAAGTAAGTAAAATGAAAATGGTGCGTCAAAACTTTTAAACCCTCGGAAAGTGATGTAAACGATGGAATTTGGGAAAAAAATGATTTTTCATTTCGAGACCAAATCATATTGTGTAATTTTAAACGAGCTTCGATTTTTATAATATAATATTCTTTTCGATACCGAATAAAAAGTTATATCCGTTGAAATTTTAACACATATTTTACAAATGTTTTGTTGTTGTTGAAAATGTGAACAAGATCCCCTTTCTTTTCCTCTTCTCTTATTTTTTTTGAAGAATAAAGATTGATTGAACATATATATTAAGAAACCTAGGTCGGCACCAATATCTCCTTTATAGCTCTATTCAATAAAACAAGAAGTAAGTAAAATGAAAATGGTGCGTCAAAACTTTTAAACCCTCGGAAAGTGATGTAAACGATGGAATTTGGGCACAAAAATGATTTTTCAAGGGGAGACCTTATCATATTGTGTAATTTGATACGAGCTTCGATTTTTATATTATAATATTCTTTTCGAGACCGAGTGAAAAGTCATCTCCGTTGAAATGTTAATACATATTTTACAAATGTTTTGTTGTTGTTGAAAATGTGAACAAGATCCCCTTTCTTTTCCTCTTCTCTTATTTTTTTTGAAGAATAAAGATTGATTGAACATATATATTAAGAAACCTAGGTCGGCACCAATATCTCCTTTATAGCTCTATTCAATAAAACAAGAAGGAAGTAAAATGAAAATTGTGCGTCAATACTTTTAAACCACCGGAAAGTGATGTAAACATTGGATTTTGTGCACAAAAATGATTTTTCAAGGGGAGACCTTATCATATTGTGTAATTTGATACGAGCTTCGATTTAATATATTATAATATTCTTTTCGATACCCGAGTAAGAAGTTATCTCCGTTGAAATGTTAATACATATTTTACAAATGTTTTGTTGTTGTTGAAAATGTGAACAAGATCCCCTTTCTTTTCCTCTTCTCTTATTTTTTTTGAAGAATAAAGATTGATTGAACATATATATTAAGAAACCTAGGTCGGCACCAATATCTCCTTTATAGCTCTATTCAATAAAACAAGAAGTAAGTAAAATGAAAATGGTGCGTCAAAACTTTTAAACCCTCGGAAAGTGATGTAAACGATGGAATTTGCGTACAAAAATGCTTTTTCATGGGGAGACCATATCATATTGTGTAATTTGATACGAGCTTCGATTTTTATATTATAATATTCTTTTCGATACCGAGTGAAAAGTCATCTCCGTTGAAAGTTTTAACACATATTTTACAAATGTTTTGTTGTTGTTGAAAATGTGAACAAGATCCCCTTTCTTTTCCTCTTCTCTTATTTTTTTTGAAGAATAAAGATTGATTGAACATATATATTAAGAAACCTAGGTCGGCACCAATATCTCCTTTATAGCTCTATTCAATAAAACAAGAAGTAAGTAAAATGAAAATGGTGGGTCAAAACTTTTAAACCCTCGGAAAGTGATGTAAACGATGGAATTTGTGCACAAAAATGATTTTTCAAGGGGAGAACTTATCATATTGTGTAATTTGATACGAGCTTCGATTTAATATATTATAATATTCTTTTGATACCCGAGTGAGAAGTCATCCCCGTTGAAATTTTAACTCATATTTTACAAATGTTTTGTTGCCGTTGAAAATGTGAACAACATCCTTTTTCTTTTCCTCTTCTCTTATTTTTTTTGAAGAATAAAGATTGATTGAACATATATATTAAGAAACCTAGGTCGGCACCAATATCTCCTTTATAGCTCTATTCAATAAAACAAGAAGTAAGTAAAATGAAAATGGTGCGTCAAAACTTTTAAACCCTCGGAAAGTGATGTAAACGTTGGAATTTGGGCACAAAAATGCTTTTTCAAGGGGAGACCTTATCATATTGTGTAATTTGATACGAGCTTCAATTTTTATATTATAATATTCTTTTCGAGACCGAGTGAAAAGTCATCTCCGGTTAAAGTTTTAACACATATTTTACAAATGTTTTGTTGTTGTTGAAAATGTGAACAAGATCCCCTTTCTTTTCCTCTTCTCTTATTTTTTTGAAGAATAAAGATTGATTGAACATATATATTAAGAAACCTAGGTCGGCACCAATATCTCCTTTATAGCTCTTTTCAATAAAACAAGAAGTAAGTAAAATGAAAATGGTGCGTCAAAACTTTTAAACCCTCGGAAAGTGATGTAAACGTTGGAATTTGGGCACAAAAATGATTTTTCAAGGGGAGACCTTATCATATTGTGTAATTTGATACGAGCTTCGATTTAATATATTATAATATTCTTTTGATACCCGAGTGAGAAGTCATCCCCGTTGAAATTTTAACTCATATTTTACAAATGTTTTGTTGTCGTTGAAAGTGTGAACAAGATCCTTTTTCTTTTCCTCTTCTCCTATTTTTTTTGAAGAATAAAGATTGATTGAACATATATATTAAGAACCCTAGGTCGGAACCCATATCTCCTTTATAGCTCTATTAAATAAAACAAGAAGTAAGTAAAATGAAAATGGTGCGTCGAAACTTTTAAACCCTCGGAAAGTGATGTAAACGATGGAATTTGTGCACAAAAATGATTTTTCAAGGGGAGAACTTATCATATTGTGTAATTTGATACGAGCTTCGATTTAATATATTATAATATTCTTTTTGATACCCGAGTAAGAAGTTATATCCGTTGAAATTTTAACTCATATTTTACAAATGTTTTGTTGTTGTTGAAAATGTGAACAAGATCCCCTTTCTTTTCCTCTTCTCTTATTTTTTTTGAAGAATAAAGATTCATTGAACATATATATTAAGAAACCTAGGTCGGCACCAATATCTCCTTTATAGCTCTATTCAATAAAACAAGAAGTAAGTAAAATGAAAATGGTGGGTCAAAACTTTTAAACCCTCGGAAAGTGATGTAAACGTTGGAATTTGGGCACAAAAATGATTTTTCAAGGGGAGACCTTATCATATTGTGTAATTTGATACGAGCTTCGATTTTTATATTATAATATTCTTTTCGAGACCGAGTGAAAAGTCATCTCCGTTGAAATGTGAATACATATTTTACAAATGTTTTGTTGTTGTTGAAAATGTGAACAAGATCCCCTTTCTTTTCCTCTTCTCTTATTTTTTTTGAAGAATAAAGATTGATTGAACATATATATTAAGAAACCTAGGTCGGCACCAATATCTCCTTTATAGCTCTATTCAATAAAACAAGAAGTAAGTAAAATGAAAATGGTGCGTCAAAACTTTTAAACCCTCGGAAAGTGATGTAAACGTTGGAATTTGGGCACAAAAATGATTTTTCAAGGGGAGACCTTATCATATTGTGTAATTTTATACGAGCTTCGATTTAATATATTATAATATTCTTTTGATACCCGAGTAAGAAGTCATCTCCGGTTAAAGTTTTAACACATATTTTACAAATGTTTTGTTGTTGTTGAAAATGTGAACAAGATCCCCTTTCTTTTCCTCTTCTCTTATTTTTTTTGAAGAATAAAGATTGATTGAACATATATATTAAGAAACCTAGGTCGGCACCAATATCTCCTTTATAGCTCTATTCAATAAAACAAGAAGTAAGTAAAATGAAAATGGTGCGTCAAAACTTTTAAACCCTCGGAAAGTGATGTAAACGTTGGAATTTGGGCACAAAAATGATTTTTCATGGGGAGACCTTATCATATTGTGTAATTTGATACGAGCTTCGATTTTTATATTATAATATTCTTTTCGAGACCCGAGTAAGAAGTCATCGCCATTGAAATTTTAACTCATATTTTACAATTGTTTTGTTGTTGTTGAAAATGTGAACAAGATCCCCTTTCTTTTCCTCTTCTCTTATTTTTTTTGAAGAATAAAGATTGATTGAACATATATATTAAGAAACCTAGGTCGGCACCAATATCTCCTTTATAGCTCTTTTCAATAAAACAAGAAGTAAGTAAAATGAAAATGGTGCGTCAAAACTTTTAAACCCTCGGAAAGTGATGTAAACGTTGGAATTTGGGCACAAAAATGATTTTTCAAGGGGAGACCTTATCATATTGTGTAATTTGATACGAGCTTCAATTTTTATATTATAATATTCTTTTCGAGACCGAGTGAAAAGTCATCTCCGGTTAAAGTTTTAACACATATTTTACAAATGTTTTGTTGTTGTTGAAAATGTGAACAAGATCCCCTTTCTTTTCCTCTTCTCTTATTTTTTTGAAGAATAAAGATTGATTGAACATATATATTAAGAAACCTAGGTCGGCACCAATATCTCCTTTATAGCTCTTTTCAATAAAACAAGAAGGAAGTAAAATGAAAATTGTGCGTCAAAACTTTTAAACCCTCGGAAAGTGATGTAAACGTTGGAATTTGGGCACAAAAATGATTTTTCAAGGCGAGACCTTATCATATTGTGTAATTTGATACGAGCTTCGATTTAATATATTATAATATTCTTTTGATACCCGAGTGAGAAGTCATCCCCGTTGAAATTTTAACTCATATTTTACAAATGTTTTATTGCCGTTGAAAATGTGAACAAGATCCCCTTTCTTTTCCTCTTCTCTTATTTTTTTTGAAGAATAAAGATTGATTGAACATATATATTGAGAAACCTAGGTCGGCACCAATATCTCCTTTATAGCTATTTTCAATAAAACAAGAAGGAAGTAAAATGAAAATTGTGCGTCAAAACTTTTAAACCCTCGGAAAGTGATGTAAACGTTGGAATTTGGGCACAAAAATGATTTTTCAAGGGGAGACCTTATCATATTGTGTAATTTGATACGAGCTTCAATTTTTATATTATAATATTCTTTTCGAGACCGAGTGAAAAGTCATCTCCGGTTAAAGTTTTAACACATATTTTACAAATGTTTTGTTGTTGTTGAAAATGTGAACAAGATCCCCTTTCTTTTCCTCTTCTCTTATTTTTTTTGAAGAATAAAGATTGATTGAACATATATATTAAGAAACCTAGGTCGGCACCAATATCTCCTTTATAGCTCTTTTCAATAAAACAAGAAGTAAGTAAAATGAAAATGGTGCGTCAAAACTTTTAAACCCTCGGAAAGTGATGTAAACGATGGAATTTGCGTACAAAAATGATTTTTCAAGGGGAGACCTTATCATATTGTGTAATTTGATACGAGCTTCGATTTAATATATTATAATATTCTTTTGATACCCGAGTAAGAAGTCATCTCCGTTGAAATTTTAACACATATTTTACAAATGTTTTGTTGTTGTTGAAAATGTGAACAAGATCCCCTTTCTTTTCCTCTTCTCTTATTTTTTTGAAGAATAAAGATTGATTGAACATATATATTAAGAAACCTAGGTCGGAACCAATATCTCCTTTATAGCTCTATTCAATAAAACAAGAAGTAAGTAAAATGAAAATGGTGCGTCAAAACTTTTAAACCCTCGGAAAGTGATGTAAACGTTGAAATTTGGGCACAAAAATGATTTTTCAAGGAGAGACCTTATCATATTGTGTAATATGATACGAGCTTCGATTTAATATATTATAATATTCTTTTGATACCCGAGTGAAAAATCATCTCCGGTGAAGTTTTAACACATATTTTACAAATGTTTTTTTGTTGTTGAAAATGTGAACAAGATCCCCTTTCTTTTCCTCTTCTCTTATTTTTTTTGAAGAATAAAGATTGATTGAACATATATATTAAGAAACCTAGGTCGGCACCAATATCTCCTTTATAGCTCTATTCAATAAAACAAGAAGTAAGTAAAATGAAAATGGTGCGTCAAAACTTTTAAACCCTCGGAAAGTGATGTAAACGTTGGAATTTGGGCACAAAAATGATTTTTCAAGGGGAGACCTTATCATATTGTGTAATTTGATACGAGCTTCGATTTAATATATTATAATATTCTTTTGATAACCGAGTAAGAAGTCATCTCCGTTGAAATTTTAACTCATATTTTACAAATGTTTTGTTGCCGTTGAAAATGTGAACAAGATCCCCTTTCTTTTCCTCTTCTCTTATTTTTTTTGAAGAATAAAGATTGATTGAACATATATATTAAGAAACCTAGGTCGGCACCAATATCTCCTTTATAGCTCTATTCAATAAAACAAGAAGTAAGTAAAATGAAAATGGTGCGTCAAAACTTTTAAACCCTCGGAAAGTGATGTAAACGATGGAATTTGCGTACAAAAATGATTTTTCAAGGGGAGACCTTATCATATTGTGTAATTTGATACGAGCTTCGATTTAATATATTATAATATTCTTTTGATACCCGAGTAAGAAGTCATCTCCGTTGAAATTTTAACTCATATTTTACAAATGTTTTTTTGTCGTTGAAAATGTGAACAAGATCCCCTTTCTTTTCCTCTTCTCTTATTTTTTTTGAAGAATAAAGATTGATTGAACATATATATTAAGAAACCTAGGTCGGCACCAATATCTCCTTTATAGCTCTATTCAATAAAACAAGAAGGAAGTAAAATGAAAATTGTGCGTCAAAACTTTTAAACCCTCGGAAAGTGATGTAAACGTTGGAATTTGGGCACAAAAATGATTTTTCAAGGGGAGACCTTATCATATTGTGTAATTTGATACGAGCTTCGATTTAATATATTATAATATTCTTTTGATACCCGAGTGAGAAGTCATCCCCGTTGAAATTTTAACTCATATTTTACAAATGTTTTGTTGCCGTTGAAAATATAAACAACATCCCCTTTCTTTTCCTCTTCTCTTATTTTTTTGAAGAATAAAGATTGATTGAACATATATATTAAGAAACCTAGGTCGGCACCAATATCTCCTTTATAGCTCTTTTCAATAAAACAAGAAGTAAGTAAAAGGAAAATGGTGCGTCAAAACTTTTAAACCCTCGGAAAGTGATGTAAACGTTGGAATTTGGGCACAAAAATGATTTTTCAAGGGGAGACCTTATCATATTGTGTAATTTGATACGAGCTTCGATTTAATATATTATAATATTCTTTTGATAACCGAGTAAGAAGTCATCTCCGTTGAAATTTTAACTCATATTTTACAAATGTTTTGTTGCCGTTGAAAATGTGAACAAGATCCCCTTTCTTTTCCTCTTCTCTTATTTTTTTTGAAGAATAAAGATTGATTGAACATATATATTAAGAAACCTAGGTCGGCACCAATATCTCCTTTATAGCTCTATTCAATAAAACAAGAAGTAAGTAAAATGAAAATGGTGCGTCAAAACTTTTAAACCCTCGGAAAGTGATGTAAACGTTGGAATTTGGGCACAAAAATGATTTTTCAAGGGGAGACCTTATCATATTGTGTAATTTGATACGAGCTTCGATTTAATATATTATAATATTCTTTTGATACCCGAGTAAGAAGTCATCTCCGTTGAAATTTTAACTCATATTTTACAAATGTTTTGTTGCCGTTGAAAATGTGAACAAGATCCCCTTTCTTTTCCTCTTCTCTTATTTTTTTGAAGAATAAAGATTGATTGAACATATATATTAAGAAACCTAGGTCGGCACCAATATCTCCTTTATAGCTCTATTCAATAATACAAGAAGTAAGTAAAATGAAAATGGTGGGTCAAAACTTTTAAACCCTCGGAAAGTGATGTAAACGTTGGAATTTGTGCACAAAAATGATTTTTCAAGGGGAGAACTTATCATATTGTGCAATTTGATACGAGCTTCGATTTTAAATATTATAATATTCTTTTTGATACCAGAGTAAGAAGTTATATCTTTTGAAATTTTAACTCATATTTTACAAATGTTTTATTGTTGTTGAAAATGTGAACAAGATCCCTATTCTTTTCCTCTTCTCTTATTTTTTTTGAAGAATAAAGATTGATTGAACATATAAATTAAGAAACCTAGGTCGGCACCAATATCTCCTTTATAGCTCTATTCAATAATACAAGAAGTAAGTAAAATGAAAATGGTGTGTCAAAACCTTTAAACCCTCGGAAAGTGATGTAAACGATGGAATTTGTGCACAAAAATGATTTTTCAAGGGGAGACCTTATCATATTGTGTAATTTGATACGAGCTTCGATTTAATATATTATAATATTCTTTTGATACCCGAGTAAGAAGTCATCTCCGTTGAAATTTTAACTCATATTTTACAAATGTTTTGTTGCCGTTGAAAATGTGAACAAGATCCCCTTTCTTTTCCTCTTCTCTTATTTTTTTTGAAGAATAAAGATTGATTGAACATATATATTAAGAAACCTAGGTCGGTACCAATATCTCCTTTATAGCTCTATTCAATAAAACAAGAAGGAAGTAAAATGAAAATTGTGCGTCAAAAGTTTTAAACCCTCGGAAAGTGATGTAAACGTTGGAATTTGGGCACAAAAATGATTTTTCAAGGGGTGACCTTATCATATTGTGTAATTTGATACGAGCTTCGATTTAATATATTATAATATTCTTTTGATACCCGAGTAAGAAGTCATCTCCGTTGAAATTTTAACTCATATTTTACAAATGTTTTGTTGCCGTTGAAAATGTGAACAAGATCCCCTTTCTTTTCCTCTTCTCTTATTTTTTTTGAAGAATAAAGATTGATTGAACATATATATTAAGAAACCTAGGTCGGTACCAATATCTCCTTTATAGCTCTATTCAATAAAACAAGAAGTAAGTAAAATGAAAATGGTGCGTCAAAACTTTTAAACCCTCGGAAAGTGATGTAAACGTTGGAATTTGGGCACAAAAATGATTTTTCAAGGGGAGACCTTATCATATTGTGTAATTTGATACGAGCTTCGATTTAATATATTATAATATTCTTTTCGATAGCCGAGTAAGAAGTCATCTCCGTTGAAATTTTAACTCATATTTTTCAAATGTTTTGTTGCCGTTGAAAATGTGAACAACATCCCCTTTCTTTTCCTCTTCTCTTATTTTTTTGAAGAATAAAGATTGATTGAACATATATATTAAGAAACCTAGGTCGGTACCAATATCTCCTTTATAGCTCTATTCAATAAAACAAGAAGTAAGTAAAATGAAAATGGTGCGTCAAAACTTTTAAACCCTCGGAAAGTGATGTAAACGATGGAATTTGGGCACAAAAATGATTTTTCAAGGGGAGACCTTATCATATTGTGTAATTTGATACGAGTTTCGATTTAATATATTATAATATTCTTTTGATACCCGAGTAAGAAGTCATCTCCGTTGAAATTTTAACTCATATTTTACAAATGTTTTGTTGCCGTTGAAAATGTGAACAAGATCCCCTTTCTTTTCCTCTTCTCTTATTTTTTTTGAAGAATAAAGATTGATTGAACATATATATTAAGAAACCTAGGTCGGTACCAATATCTCCTTTATAGCTCTATTCAATAAAACAAGAAGTAAGTAAAATGAAAATGGTGCGTCAAAACTTTTAAACCCTCGGAAAGTGATGTAAACGTTGGAATTTGGGCACAAAAATGATTTTTCAAGGGGAGACCTTATCATATTGTGTAATTTGATACGAGCTTCGATTTAATATATTATAATATTCTTTTGATACCCGAGTAAGAAGTCATCTCCGTTGAAATTTTAACTCATATTTTACAAATGTTTTGTTGCCGTTGAAAATGTGAACAAGATCCCCTTTCTTTTCCTCTTCTCTTATTTTTTTGAAGAATAAAGATTGATTGAACATATATATTAAGAAACCTAGGTCGGCACCAATATCTCCTTTATAGCTCTATTCAATAAAACAAGAAGTAAGTAAAATGAAAATGGTGCGTCAAAACTTTTAAACCCTCGGAAAGTGATGTAAACGTTGGAATTTGGGCACAAAAATGATTTTTCAAGGGGAGACCTTATCATATTGTGTAATTTGATACGAGCTTCGATTTAATATATTATAATATTCTTTTGATACCCGAGTAAGAAGTCATCTCCGTTGAAATTTTAACTCATATTTTACAAATGTTTTGTTGTTGTTGAAAATGTGAACAAGATCCCCTTTCTTTTCCTCTTCTCTTATTTTTTTTGAAGAATAAAGATTGATTGAACATATATATTAAGAAACCTAGGTCGGCACCAATATCTCCTTTATAGCTCTATTCAATAAAACAAGAAGTAAGTAAAATGAAAATGGTGCGTCAAAACTTTTAAACCCTCGGAAAGTGATGTAAACGTTGGAATTTGGGCACAAAAATGATTTTTCAAGGGGAGACCTTATCATATTGTGTAATTTGATACGAGCTTCGATTTAATATATTATAATATTCTTTTGATACCCGAGTAAGAAGTCATCTCCGTTGAAATTTTAACTCATATTTTACAAATGTTTTGTTGCCGTTGAAAATGTGAACAAGATCCCCTTTCTTTTCCTCTTCTCTTATTTTTTTTGAAGAATAAAGATTGATTGAACATATATATTAAGAAACCTAGGTCGGTACCAATATCTCCTTTATAGCTCTATTCAATAAAACAAGAAGTAAGTAAAATGAAAATGGTGCGTCAAAACTTTTAAACCCTCGGAAAGTGATGTAAACGTTGGAATTTGGGCACAAAAATGATTTTTCAAGGGGTGACCTTATCATATTGTGTAATTTGATACGAGCTTCGATTTAATATATTATAATATTCTTTTGATACCCGAGTAAGAAGTCATCTCCGTTGAAATTTTAACTCATATTTTACAAATGTTTTGTTGCCGTTGAAAATGTGAACAAGATCCCCTTTCTTTTCCTCTTCTCTTATTTTTTTGAAGAATAAAGATTGATTGAACATATATATTAAGAAACCTAGGTCAGTACCAATATCTCCTTTATAGCTCTATTCAATAAAACAAGAAGTAAGTAAAATGAAAATGGTGCGTCAAAACTTTTAAACCCTCGGAAAGTGATGTAAACGTTGGAATTTGGGCACAAAAATGATTTTTCAAGGGGAGACCTTATCATATTGTGTAATTTGATACGAGCTTCGATTTAATATATTATAATATTCTTTTGATACCCGAGTAAGAAGTCATCTCCGTTGAAATTTTAACTCATATTTTACAAATGTTTTGTTGTCGTTGAAAATGTGAACAAGATCCCCTTTCTTTTCCTCTTCTCTTATTTTTTTTGAAGAATAAAGATTGATTGAACATATATATTAAGAAACCTAGGTCAGTACCAATATCTCCTTTATAGCTCTATTCAATAAAACAAGAAGTAAGTAAAATGAAAATTGTGCGTCAAAACTTTTAAACCACCGGAAAGTGATGTAAACGTTGGAATTTGGGCACAAAAATGATTTTTCAAGGGATGACCTTATCATATTGTGTAATTTGATACGAGCTTCGATTTAATATATTATAATATTCTTTTGATACCCGAGTAAGAAGTCATCTCCGTTGAAATTTTAACTCATATTTTACAAATGTTTTGTTGCCGTTGAAAATGTGAACAAGATCCCCTTTCTTTTCCTCTTCTCTTATTTTTTTTGAAGAATAAAGATTGATTGAACATATATATTAAGAAACCTAGGTCGGTACCAATATCTCCTTTATAGCTCTATTCAATAAAACAAGAAGTAAGTAAAATGAAAATGGTGCGTCAAAACTTTTAAACCCTCGGAAAGTGATGTAAACGTTGGAATTTGGGCACAAAAATGATTTTTCAAGGGGAGACCTTATCATATTGTGTAATTTGATACGAGCTTCGATTTAATATATTATAATATTCTTTTGATAGCCGAGTAAGAAGTCATCCCCGTTGAAATTTTAACTCATATTTTACAAATGTTTTGTTGTCGTTGAAAATGTGAACAAGATCCCTTTTCTTTTCCTCTTCTCTTATTTTTTTGAAGAATAAAGATTTATTGAACATATATATTAAGAAACCTAGGTCGGCACCAATATCTCCTTTATAGCTCTATTCAATAAAACAAGAAGTAAGTAAAATGAAAATGGTGCGTCAAAACTTTTAAACCCTCGGAAAGTGATGTAAACGTTGGAATTTGGGCACAAAAATGATTTTTCAAGGGGAGACCTTATCATATTGTGTAATTTGATACGAGCTTCGATTTAATATATTATAATATTCTTTTGATACCCGAGTAAGAAGTCATCTCCGTTGAAATTTTAACTCATATTTTACAAATGTTTTGTTGTCGTTGAAAATGTGAACAACATCCCCTTTCTTTTCCTCTTCTCTTATTTTTTTTGAAGAATAAAGATTGATTGAACATATATATTAAGAAACCTAGGTCAGTACCAATATCTCCTTTATAGCTCTATTCAATAAAACAAGAAGTAAGTAAAATGAAAATGGTGCGTCAAAACTTTTAAACCCTCGGAAAGTGATGTAAACGTTGGAATTTGGGCACAAAAATGATTTTTCAAGGGGAGACCTTATCATATTGTGTAATTTGATACGAGCTTCGATTTAATATATTATAATATTCTTTTGATACCCGAGTAAGAAATTATCGCCGTTGAAATTTTAACTCATATTTTACAAATGTTTTGTTGTCGTTGAAAATGTGAACAAGATCCCTTTTCTTTTCCTCTTCTCTTATTTTTTTTGAAGAATAAAGATTGATTGAACATATATATTAAGAAACCTAGGTCGGCACCAATATCTCCTTTATAGCTCTATTCAATAAAACAAGAAGTAAGTAAAATGAAAATGGTGCGTCAAAACTTTTAAACCCTCGGAAAGTGATGTAAACGTTGGAATTTGGGCACAAAAATGATTTTTCAAGGGGAGACCTTATCATATTGTGTAATTTGATACGAGCTTCGATTTGATATATTATAATATTCTTTTCGATACCCGAGTAAAAAGTTATATCCGTTGAAATTTTAACTCATATTTTACAAATGTTTTGTTGTTGTTGAAAATGTGAACAAGATCCCCTTTCTTTTCCTCTTCTCTTATTTTTTTGAAGAATAAAGATTGATTGAACATATATATTAAGAAACCTAGGTCGGCACCAATATCTCCTTTATAGCTCTATTAAATAAAACAAGAAGTAAGTAAAATGAAAATGGTGCGTCAAAACTTTTAAACCCTCGGAAAGTGATGTAAACGTTGGAATTTGGGCACAAAAATGATTTTTCAAGGGGAGAACTTATCATATTGTGTAATTTGATACGAGCTTCGATTTAATATATTATAATATTCTTTTCGATACCCGAGTAAGAAGTTATCTCCGTTGAAATTTTAACTCATATTTTACAAATGTTTTGTTGTTGTTGAAAATGTGAACAAGATCCCCTTTCTTTTCCTCTTCTCTTATTTTTTTGAAGAATAAAGATTGATTGAACATATATATTAAGAAACCTAGGTCGGCACCAATATCTCCTTTATAGCTCTATTCAATAAAACAAGAAGTAAGTAAAATGAAAATGGTGCGTCAAAACTTTTAATACCTCGGAAAGTGATGTAAACGTTGGAATTTGGGCACAAAAATGATTTTTCAAAAGGAGACCTTATCATATTGTGTAATTTGATAGGAGCTTCGATCTGATATATTATAAAATTCTTTTTGATAGAAAGTTATTATATCAGTTGAAATTTTAACTCATATTTTACAAATGTTTTGTTGTTAAAATGTGAACAAGATCGAAGATAACATATATATTAAGTACCAATATCTGATTGACTAGAAAAAGACTAAAATAACCATAATTTTATGCACTTTAATTGATTAAAATTAAATAAATTTCTATTTTTTAACATATATTTATATAAAATTGTTTTTTTCGGATTCTCGGGTATTTTTATTGTTTTTCAGGTATATTGTCTTAAAAACGCAATGTAAAGACTCAAAGAAGAATACTTGAAGCAATACATCACAAATAAATTAATAAATAAGTGGAAAAAGGTCAACAAACATGGAAAAATTGGACAAAATGGGTCGAAAAGGTCAAAAATGTCAAAGAGAAAACGCGCGCGCAGCCCTGGGGCCGCTCTTTCATGCCACGCGCGCGGGCCGCTGCGCCAGCGCGCAGAGCGCGCGCCGCGCGCGGATGTTGCTTCCGCGCGCGCGCAGCGCGCGGGCACTGTTCACGCGCGCGCGGCTGCGCAGCGCCCAGGTTACACGCCGCGCGCGCAGCCCAGCCGCCAGCCGCGCGCCCAACGCGTTTTTGACCCATTTTTCACGCGCAGCCGCCCCCATGACGTCACGCTCACGTCAATGATGACCTCAGCAGGTCCAAAACACGATTTTTATGTTTTTTTATATTTTTTTTAACATTTTTTTAATCATTTTTTCTCTCCATCCTCACCTATAAATACCCCTCTTCCATTCACTTCAAAGCACACCTTAAAACACCTCAAAAAAACACACTTCTCTCTTCTTTCTTTCTCTCCATTTCTTAGTTTTTTAGTTTTTCTTAGTTTTTCTTATGTTTTAGCTAGTTTTTCTTATGTTTTAGCTAGTTTCTCTTAGGTTTAGAGTTCTTCCCTTTTTGGGAAGAACTAGTTATGTTTTTGTAATATTTTAGATTTTTGATTCAATAAATGGAAGTGCAAATTCCGCTTGGAGGTTTTCTAGCAACGGGAATAGCGTCGAAGTACTGTAAGGATTTTATTTTCTTTGCAGTTATTTTTTATGCTTTATTCTTACATGTTATATTTAATTTGTCTGTGATTAAATTTAAGCGTGCTAATTGTTTGTAAACATGATATAATAATAACGTTGTTATGCTTGCGAAATATTAAATAGGTGAAAATTTCTAAAATGAATTGATTTTATTTTTATTCAAGATTTTATATTAAGAATGTTAGAGAGAAATATATTATTTTTCATTACAAACTTAAATCTGAAAAT
>CM065428.1:25720000-25987500 GCA_033030585.1 Hippophae rhamnoides | reverse complement strand
TTATTTAATTACATGTGAATAATTTTTAAATAGTTAAAACTAAAAATAATTGTTGAGATGTTAGAAGTTCACAAATGACCGTACGTATACACTTTAATGATGAATATGATGGATGCACCTGCATTTTCCATTACTACTTGCACTTTCTCAAGAAATAGGTAATCTTTCTTCTCTTTTCTCTTTATCTTTAATTTACAGTTGTTACATTGAGGACAATGTAAGTTCTAGGTTGGGGGTGGTGAAAAGTTACCATGCTTAATTAAAAAAAAAAAAAAAAAGTTTTAACAATTTAAAAATAAAAAAAAATTTACTTTTTCATTTTTTGTGTGTTTGGTTTTATTTCTATTTTGTGTGATTTAGTAATTTTTCGAATAAAAAAAAATTTTCACAAAAATTTATCTTTTCTTTAAATCAAATTTAAGTAAATAGTTAAGTCTTTTGTACTGTTAGATTAATTTTTGAAAACATATCATGAAATATTTTGTAATTATTTTTGATAATTAGTTAGTTTTTGTCATAATTAGTATTTCTTGATAAGATGTAGAAATTATATCAAACCCAAAATCGGTGTTTATGAGTTTTTTTAGTGGAGACTACCTTTGTGAGATATAATTTGAGCCTAATTTCCTTTATTCAGAGTGAAATATATATTTTTTCTACTCCAAACACATTTCTTATTTCTTCAAATTTTTAGATGATCTCTATAGGTATTAGCATTGAATGTATGAATTTTTTTCATCTTAATAGAGTATCATATATTTTTGATTATTATTTTTGCTTAGATTAAATGATTTGAGTAGAAATTGATAGTATATGCTTATATCTCATTTATGCATGACTACTACAAAAACAAAAAGACATGTCTGGGTTACCTAAACCAAGATCAAACAGAAAAGCCACAAAATTAACCACTCACCAAAATCCAAAACAATGTACAATCTGTACATGGGTTGACTCTCTAAAAAATACACATATTGAAAAATATCTACAGAAAAAAAAATAAATAAAAAAAGAGAGATAAAAATAGTATCATCTACATACTATAACCCGCATTGCCTACAAAGTTGTGAGTAAAGGCTAATTACAAAAGAAAGATATAAGAAGTAATTCCCTAAAAAGTCATTGCAATTTCTTCATTTGTAAAAGGCATATATCTTGAAATTCTTTCTTAATGAGTTTGATTTATGCATGAAAATAATTTTTATATATGATATCTTTATAATTTATACATTTGATTCCTTTCATGAGATCAATGTTAAAATAACACTTTGAGCCTTTATTCTTTATACATATGCGAACATATTAGTTCATTTCTATACATCAACTCTTTCGCATATAAATTAGTATGAGTGTTTGAACCCATAGGATTCAGTGTTTTGAGAGTATTGACTTGTGAGGAATAGAGTCGGCGAATTCGATTCATGACACCGAAATTGGGTGAAATTAAATTGATACATTTTTGATATGAAATATGAAAATGATTTTCGACTAATTATTATAATAAATCATGATTGTTTAAAGAGATTAAAATAACTTATGCTTGAGATTTTAATTATGATCTTAAAGGAGATTAAAAAGTATGAGACATTTTTGTGAGATGTTGATAATTTGTGATTTTGTTGTAAATTTAATTTTTAAGTTGTTTGTTTTTATTGTTTCTTTTGTTTTTACATTTAGTACAATGTTTGTGGGTATCATTACAGAAAACCCTCACGAGACTCAAACTCGTCCACTAGGGCAACCTAGGGGTTTAAAGGCTTGTTGCATAGGCTAAATGCAACCGTGTCAATCCACGGAAGTGATTTAGGATAGTTTAATTTTTAGTTTTTATCGCTTCTCTTGCTAAGGGACTAGCAAGAAGGCAGTTGGGGTTGTGATGAGTGCTCAAAAAGCACTAAAATAACCATGATTTTATGCACATTAATTGATTAAAAATATATATATTTATATGTTTTATCATATATTTATATAAATTTGTCTTTTTCGAATCACGGGTATTTTTATTGTTTTTCGTGAATTTTGGCCTAAAAACGCAATGTAAAGACTCAAAGAAGAATACTTGAAGCAATACATCACAAATAAATTAATAAATAAGTGGAAAAAGGTCAACAAACATGGAAAAATTGGACAAAATGGGTCGAAAAGGTCAAAAATGTCAAAGACGGAAAAACGCGCGCGCGGCCCGGCCAGCGCCGCTGCGCCATGCGCGCGCGCTGGCGCGCGCGCGGCCAAGCCGCGCGCGCGCCCGCGCCGATGCTGCTTCCGCGCGCACCGCGGCTGGCATCGTTCACGCGCGCGGCGCGGCGCGCGCGCCCGGCGCCCGGCGGCGGCCCGCCAGCGCCCAACGCGTTTTTGACCCATTTTTCACGTGCAGCCGCCCCATGACGTCATGCCGACGTCATTGATGACCTCACAGGTCCAAAACACGTTTTTATTTTTTAATATTTTTTTTAACATTTTTTAATCATTTTTTCTCTCCATCCTCACCTATAAATACCCCCTTCCATTCACTTAAAAACACACCTTCAAACACCTCAAAACCACACTTCTCTCTTCTTTCTTTCTCTCCATTTCTTAGTTTTTAGTTTTTCTTAGTTTTTCTTATGTTTTAGCTAGTTTTTCTTATGTTTTAGCTAGTTTCTCTTAGGTTTAGAGTTCTTCCCTTTTTGGGAAGAACTAGTTATGTTTTTGTAATATTTTAGATTTTTGATTCAATAAATGGAAGTGCAAATTCCGCTTGGAGGTTTTCTAGCAACGGGAATAGCGTCGAAGTACTGTAAGGATTTTATTTTCTTTACAGTTATTTTTTATGCTTTATTCTTACATGTTATATTTAATTTGTCTGTGATTAAATTTAACTGTGCTAGCTGTTTATAATCATGATATAATAATAACGTTGTTATGCTTGCGAAATATTAAATAGGTGAAAATTTCTAAAATGAATTGATTTTATTTTTATTCAAGATTTTATATTAAGAATGTTAGAGAGAAATATATTATTTTTCATTACAAACTTAAATCTGAAAATTAGATTTTAAGGTTTAGTTATCCGGTCTGATTTAGAGTACTGCTCTTTTATTTGATGGTACAATCGTCCGGTAGTTAGAGTGAAGCTCTATTTCAAAAGTTTTTATAAGAATTATTATCTGAAAATGTATTGACAACATGTTTTCGGTAGTGGTTTTAAAACTTGAAAGTTAGTACTCGGATAACTAAATTCTTAGGTTTAATTTGGACACCTTGAATAAAGTTTAAACTGTCTAACCCCACCAAAGGTGGCATTTAAATGGTTCATTTTCAATCTCTTAGAAAAAGGAATTAATTTAATTAACCAAATTAGTTATCAACCCCACCCATAGGTGTTAATTGATTTGTTTAGTTAACAAAGAATATCTAACCCCACCAAAGGTGGTATTCATACAAAAAAGGGAGAATCAATAAATATCAATTCATATCTTTAATAACCTAAATAATACGAGCAAGCATAATTAACTTAGTTATTATATCCATAAATACTCCACTAATTTAAATGATAAAATTTGCATGAATGTTTATTGAATCTGTAATTATATTTATTTGTAGATAAATATTTATTGAATTTGTATCTATGTTTATTTTTTTATTTAATTAATCTGTATATATGTTTATTTTAATGTTATTAGATTAAAAACACAAAACCCAAAATATCGTGACAGGATGTTTAGGATTTAATTTCGTTTTTAAAAGTTTGAATAATAAATTAAAAACCACATACATTCCTTCCTTAGATCGACCTTGGGAGTATACTTATCATTTTCTACGAAATGATTCGTGCACTTGCGAGAGTTTTACAAATATTAAAACCAAAGTATTGGCAGGAATCGGCGATGCCGGTTTTTGCTCATCACTCTATTAAATAAAACAAAAAGTAAGTAAAATGAAAATGGTGCGTCAAAACTTTTAAACCCTCAGAAAGTGATGTAAACGTTGGAATTTGTGCACAAAAATGATTTTTCAAGGGGATACCTTAACGTATTGTGTAATTTGATATGAGCTTTGATTTAATATATTATGATATTCTTTTTGATACCCGAGTAAGAAGTTATCTCCGTTGAAATTTAAACTCATATTTTACAAATGTTTTGTTGTCGTTGAAAGTGTGAACAAGATCCCCTTTCTTTTCCTCTTCTCTTATGTTTTTTGAAGAATAAAGATTGATTGAACATATATATTAAGAACCCTAGGTCGGCACCAATATCTCCTTTATAGCTCTATTAAATAAAACAAGAAGTAAGTAAAATGAAAATGGTGCGTCAAAACTTTTAAACCCTCGGAAAGTGATGTAAACGTTGGAATTTGGGCACAAAAATGATTTTTCAAGGGGAGACCTTATCATATTGTGTAATTTGATACGAGCTTCGATTTGATATATTATAATATTCTTTTTGATACCCGAGTAAAAAGTTATCTCCGTTTAAATTTTAACTCATATTTTACAAATGTTTTGTTGTTGTTCAAAATGTGAACAAGATCCCCTTTCTTTTCCTCTTCTCTTATTTTTTTGAAGAATACAGATTGATTGAACATATATATTAAGAACCCTAGGTCAGCACCAATATCACCTTTATAGCTCTATTAAATAAAACAAGAAGTAAGTGAAATGAAAATGGTGCGTCAAAACTTTTAAACCTTTGGAAAGTGATATAAACGTTGGAATTTGGGCACAAAAATGATTTTTCAAGGGGAGACCTTATCATATTGTGTAATTTGAAACGAGCTTCGATTTGATATATTATAATATTCTTTTCGATACCCGAGTAAAAAGTTATATCCGTTGAAATTTTAACTCATATTTTACAAATGTTTTGTTGTTGTTCAAAATGTGAACAAGATCCCCTTTCTTTTCCTCTTCTCTTATTTTTTTTGAAGAATACAGATTGATTGAACATATATATTAAGAACCCTAGGTCAGCACCAATATCTCCTTTATAGCTCTATTAAATAAAACAAGAAGTAAGTAAAATGAAAATGGTGTGTCAAAACTTTTAAACCCTCAGAAAGTGATGTAAACGTTGGAATTTGTGCACAAAAATGATTTTTCAAGGGGATACCTTAACGTATTGTGTAATTTGATATGAGCTTTGATTTAATATATTATGATATTCTTTTTGATACCCGAGTAAGAAGTTATCTCCGTTGAAATTTAAACTCATATTTTACAAATGTTTTGTTGTCGTTGAAAGTGTGAACAAGATCCCCTTTCTTTTCCTCTTCTCTTATGTTTTTTGAAGAATAAAGATTGATTGAAAAGATATATTAAGAACCCTAGTTCGGCACCAAAATCTCCTTTATAGCTCTATTAAATAAAACAAGAAGTAAGTAAAATGAAAATGGTGCGTCGAAACTTTTAAACCCTCGGAAAGTGATGTAAACGATGGAATTTGTGCACAAAAATGATTTTTCAAGGGGAGAACTTATCATATTGTGTAATTTGATACGAGCTTCGATTTAATATATTATAATATTCTTTTCGATACCCGAGTAAAAATTTATATCCGTTGAAATTTTAACTCATATTTTACAAATGTTTTGTTGTTGTTCAAAATGTGAACAAGATCCCCTTTCTTTTCCTCTTCTCTTATTTTTTTTGAAGAATACAGATTGATTGAACATATATATTAAGAACCCTAGGTCAGCACCAATATCTCCTTTATAGCTCTATTAAATAAAACAAGAAGTAAGTAAAATGAAAATGGTGCGTCGAAACTTTTAAACCCTCGGAAAGTGATGTAAACGATGGAATTTGTGCACAAAAATGATTTTTCAAGGGGAGAACTTATCATATTGTGTAATTTGATATGTGCTTCGATTTAATATATTATAATATTCTTTTTGATACCCGAGTAAGAAGTTATCTCCGTTGAAATTTTAACTCATATTTTACAAATGTTTTGTTTTCGTTGAAAATGTGAACAAGTTCCCCTTTCTTTTCCTCTTCTCTTATATTTTTTGAAGAATACATATTGATTGAACATATATATTAAGAACCCTAGGTCAGCACCAATATCTCCTTTATAGCTCTATTAAATAAAACAAGAAGTAAGTAAAATGAAAATGGTGCGTCAAACTTTTAAACCCTCGGAAAGTGATGTAAACGTTGGAATTTGGGCACAAAAATGATTTTTCAAGGGGAGACCTTATCATATTGTGTAATTTGATACGAGCTTCGATTTGATATATTATAATATTCTTTTCGATACCCGAGTAAAAAGTTATCTCCGTTGAAATTTTAACTCATATTTTACAAATGTTTTGTTGTTGTTCAAAATGTGAACAAGATCCCCTTTCTTTTCCTCTTCTCTTATTTTTTTTGAAGAATACAGATTGATTGAACATATATATTAAGAACCCTAGGTCAGCACCAATATCTCCTTTATAGCTCTATTAAATAAAACAAGAAGTAAGTAAAATGAAAATGGTGCGTCAAAACTTTTAAACCCTCGGAAAGTGATGTAAACGTTGGAATTTGGGCACAAAAATGATTTTTCAAGGGGAGACCTTATCATATTGTGTAATTTGATACGAGCTTCGATTTGATATATTATAATATTCTTTTTGATACCCGAGTAAAAAGCTATCTCCGTTGAAAGTTTTAACTCATATTTTACAAATGTTTTGTTGTTGTTGAAATTGTGAACAAGATCCCCTTTCTTTTCCTCTTCTCTTATTTTTTTGAAGAATATAGATTGATTGAACATATATATTAAGAACCCTAGGTCAGCACCAATATCTCCTTTATAGCTCTATTAAATAAAACAAGAAGTAAGTAAAATGAAAATGGTGCGTCAAAACTTTTAAACCCTCGGAAAGTGATGTAAACGTTGGAATTTGGGCACAAAAATGATTTTTCAAAAGGAGACCTTATCATATTGTGTAATTTGATACGAGCTTCGATTTGATATATTATAATATTCTTTTTGATACCCGAGTAAAAATTTATATCCGTTGAAATTTTAACTCATATTTTACAAATGTTTTGTTGTTGTTCAAAATGTGAACAAGATCTCCTTTCTTTTCCTCTTCTCTTATATTTTTTGAAGAATACAGATTGATTGAACATATATATTAAGAACCCTAGGTCAGCACCAATATCTCCTTTATAGGTCTACTAAATAAAACAAGAAGTAAGTAAAATGAAAAATGTACGTCAAAACTTTTAAACCCTCGGAAAGTGATGTAAACGTTGGAATTTGGGCACAAAAATGATTTTTCAAGGGGAGACCTTATCATATTGTGTAATTTGATACGAGCTTCGATTTGATATATTATAATATTCTTTTCGATACCCGAGTAAAAAGTTATATCCGTTGAAATTTTAACTCATATTTTACAAATGTTTTGTTGTTGTTCAAAATGTGAACAAGATCCCCTTTCTTTTCCTCTTCTCTTATTTTTTTTGGAAGAATACAGATTGATTGAACATATATATTAAGAACCCTAGGTCAGCACCAATATCTCCTTTATAGCCCTATTAAATAAAACAAGAAGTAAGTAAAATGAAAATGGTGCGTCAAAACTTTTAAACCCTCGGAAAGTGATGTAAACGTTGGAATTTGGGCACAAAAATGATTTTTCAAGGGGAGACCTTACCATATTGTGTAATTTGATACGAGCTTCGATTTGATATATTATAAAATTCTTTTTGATACCCGAGTAAAAAGCTATCTCCGTTGAAAGCTTTAACTCATATTTTACAAATGTATTGTTGTTGTTGAAATTGTGAACAAGATCCCCTTTCTTTTCCTCTTCTCTTATTTTTTTTGAAGAATACAGATTGATTGAACATATATATTAAGAACCCTAGGTCAGCACCAATATCTCCTTTATAGCTCTATTAAATAAAACAAGAAGTAAGTAAAATGAAAATGGTGCGTCAAAACTTTTAAACCCTCGGAAAGTGATGTAAACGTTGGAATTTGGGCACAAAAATGATTTTTCAAGGGGAGACCTTATCATATTGTGTAATTTGATACGAGCTTCGATTTGATATATTATAATATTCTTTTCGATACCCGAGTAAAAAGTTATCTCCGTTGAAATTTTAACTCATATTTTACAAATGTTTTGTTGTTGTTGAAATTGTGAACAAGATCCCCTTTCTTTTCCTCTTCTCTTATTTTTTTTGAAGAATACAGATTGATTGAACATATATATTAAGAACCCTAGGTCAGCACCAATATCTCCTTTATAGCTCTATTAAATAAAACAAGAAGTAAGTAAAATGAAAATGGTGCGTCAAAACTTTTAAACCCTCGGAAAGTGATGTAAACGTTGGAATTTGGGCACAAAAATGATTTTTGAAGGGAGGACCTTATCATATTGTGTAATTTGATACGAGCTTCGATTTGATATATTATAATATTCTTTTCGATACCCGAGTAAAAAGTTATATCCGTTGAAATTTTAACTCATATTTTACAAATGTTTTGTTGTTGTTCAAAATGTGAACAAGATCCCCTTTCTTTTCCTCTTCTCTTATTTTTTTGAAGAATACAGATTGATTGAACATATATATTAAGAACCCTAGGTCAGCACCAATATCTCCTTTATAGCTCTATTAAATAAAACAAGAAGTAAGTAAAATGAAAATGGTGCGTCAAAACTTTTAAACCCTCGGAAAGTGATGTAAACGTTGGAATTTGGGCACAAAAATGATTTTTCAAGGGGAGACCTTATCATATTGTGTAATTTGATACGAGCTTCGATTTGATATATTATAATATTCTTTTCGATACCCGAGTAAGAAGTTATCTCCGTTGAAATTTTAACTCATATTTTACAAATGTTTTGTTGTTGTTGAAAATGTGAACAAGATCCCCTTTCTTTTCCTCTTCTCTTATTTTTTTTGAAGAATAAAGATTGATTGAACATATATATTAAGAACCCTAGGTCAGCACCAATATCTCCTTTATAGCTCTATTAAATAAAACAAGAAGTAAGTAAAATGAAAATGGTGCGTCAAAACTTTTAAACCCTCGGAAAGTGATGTAAACGTTGGAATTTGGGCACAAAAATGATTTTTCAAGGGGAGACCTTATCATATTGTGTAATTTGATACGAGCTTCGATTTGATATATTATAATATTCTTTTCGATACCCGAGTAAAAAGTTATCTCCGTTGAAATTTTAACTCATATTTTACAAATGTTTTGTTGTTGTTCAAAATGTGAACAAGATCCCCTTTCTTTTCCTCTTCTCTTATTTTTTTTGAAGAATACAGATTGATTGAACATATATATTAAGAACCCTAGGTCAGCACCAATATCTCCTTTATAGCTCTATTAAATAAAACAAGAAGTAAGTAAAATGAAAATGGTGCGTCAAAACTTTTAAACCCTCGGAAAGTGATGTAAACGTTGGAATTTGGGCACAAAAATGATTTTTCAAGGGGAGACCTTATCATATTGTGTAATTTGATACGAGCTTCGATTTAATATATTATAATATTCTTTTTGATACCCGAGTAAGAAGTTATCTCCGTTTAAATTTTAACTCATATTTTACAAATGTTTTCTTGTTGTTCAAAATGTGAACAAGATCCCCTTTCTTTTCCTCTTCTCTCATTTTTTTTGAAGAATAAAGATTGAATGAACATATATATTAAGAACCCTAGGTCGGCACCAATATCTCCTTTATAGCGCTATTAAATAAAACAAGAAGTAAGTAAAATGAAAATGGTGCGTCAAAACTTTTAAACCCTCGGAAAGTGATGTAAACGTTGGAATTTGGGCACAAAAATGATTTTTCAAGGGGAGACCTTATCATATTGTGTAATTTGATACGAGCTTCGATTTGATATATTATAATATTCTTTTCGATACCCGAGTAAAAAGTTATATCCGTTGAAATTTTAACTCATATTTTACAAATGTTTTGTTGTTGTTCAAAATGTGAACAAGATCCCCTTTCTTTTCCTCTTCTCTTATTTTTTTTGAAGAATACAGATTGATTGAACATATATATTAAGAACCCTAGGTCAGCACCAATATCTCCTTTATAGCTCTATTAAATAAAACAAGAAGTAAGTGAAATGAAAATGGTGCGTCAAAACTTTTAAACCCTCGGAAAGTGATATAAACGTTGGAATTTGGGCACAAAAATGATTTTTCAAGGGGAGACCTTATCATATTGTGTAATTTGATACGAGCTTCGATTTGATATATTATAATATTCTTTTTGATACCCGAGTAAAAAGTTATCTCCGTTGAAAGCTTTAACTCATATTTTACAAATGTTTTGTTGTTGTTGAAATTGTGAACAAGATCCCCTTTCTTTTCCTCTTCTCTTATTTTTTTTGAAGAATACAGATTGATTGAACATATATATTAAGAACCCTAGGTCAGCACCAATATCTCCTTTATAGCTCTATTAAATAAAACAAGAAGTAAGTAAAATGAAAATGGTGCGTCAAAACTTTTAAACCCTCGGAAAGTGATATAAACGTTGGAATTTGGGAACAAAAATGATTTTTCAAGGGGAGACCTTATCATATTGTGTAATTTGAAACGAGCTTCGATTTGATATATTATAATATTCTTTTCGATACCCGAGTAAAAAGTTATATCCGTTGAAATTTTAACTCATATTTTACAAATGTTTTGTTGTTGTTCAAAATGTGAACAAGATCCCCTTTCTTTTCCTCTTCTCTTATTTTTTTTGAAGAATACAGATTGATTGAACATATATATTAAGAACCCTAGGTCAGCACCAATATCTCCTTTATAGCTCTATTAAATAAAACAAGAAGTAAGTGAAATGAAAATGGTGCGTCAAAACTTTTAAACCCTCGGAAAGTGATGTAAACGTTGGAATTTGGGCACAAAAATGATTTTTCAAAAGGAGACCTTATCATATTGTGTAATTTGATACGAGCTTCGATTTGATATATTATAATATTCTTTTCGATACCCGAGTAAAAAGTTATATCCGTTGAAATTTTAACTCATATTTTACAAATGTTTTGTTGTTGTTCAAAATGTGAACAAGATCCCCTTTCTTTTCCTCTTCTCTTATTTTTTTTGAAGAATACAGATTGATTGAACATATATATTAAGAACCCTAGGTCAGCACCAATATCTCCTTTATAGCTCTATTAAATAAAACAAGAAGTAAGTGAAATGAAAATGGTGCGTCAAAACTTTTAAACCCTTGGAAAGTGATATAAACGTTGGAATTTGGGCACAAAAATGATTTTTCAAGGGGAGACCTTATCATATTGTGTAATTTGAAACGAGCTTCGATTTGATATATTATAATATTCTTTTCGATACCCGAGTAAAAAGTTATATCCGTTGAAATTTTAACTCATATTTTACAAATGTTTTGTTGTTGTTGAAAATGTGAACAAGATCCCCTTTCTTTTCCTCTTCTCTTATTTTTTTGAAGAATAAAGATTGATTGAACATATATATTAAGAACCCTAGGTCAGCACCAATATCTCCTTTATAGCTCTATTAAATAAAACAAGAAGTAAGTAAAATGAAAATGGTGCGTCAAAACTTTTAAACCCTTGGAAAGTGATATAAACGTTGGAATTTGGGCACAAAAATGATTTTTCAAGGGGAGACCTTATCATATTGTGTAATTTGAAACGAGCTTCGATTTGATATATTATAATATTCTTTTCGATACCCGAGTAAAAAGTTATATCCGTTGAAATTTTAACTCATATTTTACAAATGTTTTGTTGTTGTTCAAAATGTGAACAAGATCCCCTTTCTTTTCCTCTTCTCTTATTTTTTTTGAAGAATACAGATTGATTGAACATATATATTAAGAACCCTAGGTCAGCACCAATATCTCCTTTATAGCTCTATTAAATAAAACAAGAAGTAAGTGAAATGAAAATGGTGCGTCAAAACTTTTAAACCCTCGGAAAGTGATGTAAACGTTGGAATTTGGGCACAAAAATGCTTTTTCACGGGGAGACCATATCATATTGTGTAATTTGATACGAGCTTCGATTTGATATATTATAATATTCTTTTTGATACCCGAGTAAAAAGTTATCTCCGTTGAAAGCTTTAACTCATATTTTACAAATGTTTTGTTGTTGTTGAAATTGTGAACAAGATCCCTTTCTTTTCCTCTTCTCTTATTTTTTTTTTGAAGAATACATATCGATTGAACATATATATTAAGAACCCTAGGTCAGGACCAATATCTCCTTTATAGCTCTATTAAATAAAACAAGAAGTAAGTAAAATGAAAATGGTTCGTCAAAACTTTTAAACCCTCGGAAAGTGATGTAAACGTTGGAATTTTGGCACAAAAATGCTTTTTCACGAGTAGACCATATCATATTGTGTAATTTGATACGAGCTTCGATTTGATATATTATAATATTCTTTTTGATACGCGAGTAGAAAGTTATATCCGTTGAAATTTTAACTCATATTTTACAAATATTTTGTTGTTGTTCAAAATGTGAACAAGATCCCCTTTCTTTTCCTCTTCTCTTATTTTTTTTGAAGAATACAGATTGATTGAACATATATATTAAGAACCCTAGGTCAGCACCAATATCTCCTTTATAGCTCTATTAAATAAAACAAGAAGTAAGTAAAATGAAAATGGTGCGTCAAAACTTTTAAACCCTCGGAAAGTGATGTAAACGTTGGAATTTGGGCACAAAAATGATTTTTCAAGGGGAGACCTTATCATATTGTGTAATTTGATACGAGCTTCGATTTGATATATTATAATATTCTTTTCGATACCCGAGTAAAAAGTTATATCCGTTGAAATTTTAACTCATATTTTACAAATGTTTTGTTGTTGTTGAAATTGTGAACAAGATCCCCTTTCTTTTCCTCTTCTCTTATTTTTTTGAAGAATACAGATTGATTGAACATATATATTAAGAACCCTAGGTCAGCACCAATATCACCTTTATAGCTCTATTAAATAAAACAAGAAGTAAGTGAAATGAAAATGGTGCGTCAAAACTTTTAAACCTTTGGAAAGTGATATAAACGTTGGAATTTGGGCACAAAAATGATTTTTCAAGGGGAGACCTTATCATATTGTGTAATTTGAAACGAGCTTCGATTTGATATATTATAATATTCTTTTCGATACCCGAGTAAAAAGTTATATCCGTTGAAATTTTAACTCATATTTTACAAATGTTTTGTTGTTGTTCAAAATGTGAACAAGATCCCCTTTCTTTTCCTCTTCTCTTATTTTTTTTGAAGAATACAGATTGATTGAACATATATATTAAGAACCCTAGGTCAGCACCAATATCTCCTTTATAGCTCTATTAAATAAAACAAGAAGTAAGTGAAATGAAAATGGTGCGTCAAAACTTTTAAACCCTTGGAAAGTGATATAAACGTTGGAATTTGGGCACAAAAATGATTTTTCAAGGGGAGACCTTATCATATTGTGTAATTTGAAACGAGCTTCGATTTGATATATTATAATATTCTTTTCGATACCCGAGTAAAAAGTTATCTCCGTTGAAATTTTAACTCATATTTTACATATGTTTTGTTGTTGTTGAAAATGTGAACAAGATTCCTTTTCTTTTCCTTTTCTCTTATTTTTTTGAAGAATACAGATTGATTGAACATATATATTAAGAACCCTAGGTCAGCACCAATATCACCTTTATAGCTCTATTAAATAAAACAAGAAGTAAGTGAAATGAAAATGGTGCGTCAAAACTTTTAAACCTTTGGAAAGTGATATAAACGTTGGAATTTGGGCACAAAAATGATTTTTCAAGGGGAGACCTTATCATATTGTGTAATTTGAAACGAGCTTCGATTTGATATATTATAATATTCTTTTCGATACCCGAGTAAAAAGTTATATCCGTTGAAATTTTAACTCATATTTTACAAATGTTTTGTTGTTGTTCAAAATGTGAACAAGATCCCCTTTCTTTTCCTCTTCTCTTATTTTTTTGAAGAATACAGATTGATTGAACATATATATTAAGAACCCTAGGTCAGCACCAATATCTCCTTTATAGCTCTATTAAATAAAACAAGAAGTAAGTAAAATGAAAATGGTGTGTCAAAACTTTTAAACCCTCGGAAAGTGATGTAAACGTTGGAATTTGGGCACAAAAATGATTTTTCAAGGGGAGACCTTATCATATTGTGTAATTTGATACGAGCTTCGATTTGATATATTATAATATTCTTTTCGATACCCGAGTAAAAAGTTATATCCGTTGAAATTTTAACTCATATTTTACAAATGTTTTGTTGTTGTTCAAAATGTGAACAAGATCCCTTTTCTTTTCCTCTTCTCTTATTTTTTTTGAAGAATACAGATTGATTGAACATATATATTAAGAACCCTAGGTCAGCACCAATATCTCCTTTATAGCTCTATTAAATAAAACAAGAAGTAAGTAAAATGAAAATGGTGCGTCAAAACTTTTAAACCCTCGGAAAGTGATGTAAACGTTGGAATTTGGGCACAAAAATGATTTTTCAAGGGGAGACCTTACCATATTGTGTAATTTGATACGAGCTTCGATTTGATATATTATAAAATTCTTTTTGATACCCGAGTAAAAAGCTATCTCCGTTGAAATTTTAACTCATATTTTACAAATGTTTTGTTGTTGTTGAAATTGTGAACAAGATCCCCTTTCTTTTCCTCTTCTCTTATTTTTTTTGAAGAATACAGATTGATTGAACATATATATTAAGAACCCTAGGTCAGCACCAATATCTCCTTTATAGCTCTATTAAATAAAACAAGAAGTAAGTAAAATGAAAATGGTGCGTCAAAACTATTAAACCCTCGGAAAGTGATATAAACGTTGGAATTTGGGAACAAAAATGATTTTTCAAGGGGAGACCTTATCATATTGTGTAATTTTCTACGAGCTTCGATTTGATATATTATAATATTCTTTTCGATACCCGAGTAAAAAGTTATATCCGTTGAAATTTTAACTCATATTTTACAAATGTTTTGTTGTTGTTCAAAATTTGAACAAGATCCCCTTTCTTTTCCTCTTCTCTTATTTTTTTGAAGAATACAGATTGATTGAACATATATATTAAGAACCCTAGGTCAGCACCAATATCTCCTTTATAGCTCTATTAAATAAAACAAGAAGTAAGTGAAATGAAAATGGTGCGTCAAAACTTTTAAACCCTCGGAAAGTGATATAAACGTTGGAATTTGGGAACAAAAATGATTTTTCAAGGGGAGACCTTATCATATTGTGTAATTTGATACGAGCTTCGATTTGATATATTATAATATTCTTTTCGATACCCGAGTAAAAAGTTATCTCCGTTGAAATTTTAACTCATATTTTACAAATGTTTTGTTGTTGTTGAAATTGTGAACAAGATCCCCTTTCTTTTCCTCTTCTCTTATTTTTTTTGAAGAAGACAGATTGATTGAACATATATATTAAGAACCCTAGGTCAGCACCAATATCTCCTTTATAGCTCTATTAAATAAAACAAGAAGTAAGTAAAATGAAAATGGTGCGTCAAAACTATTAAACCCTCGGAAAGTGATATAAACGTTGGAATTTGGGAACAAAAATGATTTTTCAAGGGGAGACCTTATCATATTGTGTAATTTGCTACGAGCTTCGATTTGATATATTATAATATTCTTTTCGATACCCGAGTAAAACGTTATATCCGTTGAAATTTTAACTAATATTTTACAAATGTTTTGTTGTTATTCAACATGTGAACAAGATCCCCTTTCTTTTCCTCTTCTCTTATTTTTTTTGAAGAATACAGATTGATTGAACATATATATTAAGAACCCTAGGTCAGCACCAATATCTCCTTTATAGCTCTATTAAATAAAACAAGAAGTAAGTGAAATGAAAATGGTGCGTCAAAACTTTTAAACCCTTGGAAAGTGATATAAACGTTGGAATTTGGGCACAAAAATGATTTTTCAAGGGGAGACCTTATCATATTGTGTAATTTGAAACGAGCTTCGATTTGATATATTATAATATTCTTTTCGATACCCGAGTAAAAAGTTATATCCGTTGAAATTTTAACTCATATTTTACAAATGTTTTGTTGTTGTTCAAAATGTGAACAAGATCCCTTTTCTTTTCCTCTTCTCTTATTTTTTTTGAAGAATACAGATTGATTGAACATATATATTAAGAACCCTAGGTCAGCACCAATATCTCCTTTATAGCTCTATTAAATAAAACAAGAAGTAAGTGAAATGAAAATGGTGCGTCAAAACTTTTAAACCCTCGGAAAGTGATATAAACGTTGGAATTTGGGAACAAAAATGATTTTTCAAGGGGAGACCCTATCATATTGTGTAATTTGATACGAGCTTCTATTTGATATATTATAATATTCTTTTTGATACCCGAGTAAAAAGCTATCTCCGTTGAAAGCTTTAACTCATATTTTACAAATGTTTTGTTGTTGTTGAAATTGTGAACAAGATCCCCTTTCTTTTCCTCTTCTCTTATTTTTTTTGAAGAATACAGATTGATTGAACATATATATTAAGAACCCTAGGTCAGCACCAATATCTCCTTTATAGCTCTATTAAATAAAACAAGAAGTAAGTAAAATGAAAATGGTGCGTCAAAACTTTTAAACCCTCAAAAAGTGATGTAAACGTTGGAATTTGGGCACAAAAATGATTTTTCAAAAGGAGACCTTATCATATTGTGTAATTTGATACGAGCTTCGATTTGATATATTATAATATTCTTTTCGATACCCGAGTAAAAAGTTATATCCGTTGAAATTTTAACTCATATTTTACAAATGTTTTGTTGTTGTTCAAAATGTGAACAAGATCCCCTTTCTTTTCCTCTTCTCTTATTTTTTTTGAAGAATACAGATTGATTGAACATATATATTAAGAACCCTAGGTCAGCACCAATATCTCCTTTATAGCTCTATTAAATAAAACAAGAAGTAAGTGAAATGAAAATGGTGCGTCAAAACTTTTAAACCCTCGGAAAGTGATATAAACGTTGGAATTTGGGCACAAAAATGATTTTTCAAGGGGAGACCTTACCATATTGTGTAATTTGATACGAGCTTCGATTTGATATATTATAATATTCTTTTTGATACCCGAGTAAAAAGTTATCTCCGTTGAAATTTTAACTCATATTTTACAAATGTTTTGTTGTTGTTGAAATTGTGAACAAGATCCCCTTTCTTTTCCTCTTCTCTTATTTTTTTTGAAGAAGACAGATTGATTGAACATATATATTAAGAACCCTAGGTCAGCACCAATATCTCCTTTATAGCTCTATTAAATAAAACAAGAAGTAAGTAAAATGAAAATGGTGCGTCAAAACTATTAAACCCTCGGAAAGTGATATAAACGTTGGAATTTGGGAACAAAAATGATTTTTCAAGGGGAGACCTTATCATATTGTGTAATTTGCTACGAGCTTCGATTTGATATATTATAATATTCTTTTCGATACCCGAGTAAAACGTTATATCCGTTGAAATTTTAACTCATATTTTACAAATGTTTTGTTGTTGTTCAAAATGTGAACAAGATCCCCTTTCTTTTCCTCTTCTCTTATTTTTTTGAAGAATACAGATTGATTGAACATATATATTAAGAACCCTAGGTCAGCACCAATATCTCCTTTATAGCTCTATTAAATAAAACAAGAAGTAAGTAAAATGAAAATGGTGCGTCAAAACTTTTAAACCCTCGGAAAGTGATGTAAACGTTGGAATTTGGGCACAAAAATGATTTTTCAAGGGGAGACCTTACCATATTGTGTAATTTGATACGAGCTTCGATTTGATATATTATAATATTCTTTTTGATACCCGAGTAAAAATTTATATCCGTTGAAATTTTAACTCATATTTTACAAATGTTTTGTTGTTGTTGAAATTGTGAACAAGATCCCCTTTCTTTTCCTCTTCTCTTATTTTTTTTGAAGAATACAGATTGATTGAACATATATATTAAGAACCCTAGGTCAGCACCAATATCTCCTTTATAGCTCTATTAAATAAAACAAGAAGTAAGTGAAATGAAAATGGTGCGTCAAAACTTTTAAACCCTCGGAAAGTGATATAAACGTTGGAATTTGGGAACAAAAATGATTTTTCAAGGGGAGACCTTATCATATTGTGTAATTTGAAACGAGCTTCGATTTGATATATTATAATATTCTTTTCGATACCCGAGTAAAAAGTTATATCCGTTGAAATTTTAACTCATATTTTACAAATGTTTTGTTGTTGTTCAAAATGTGAACAAGATCCCCTTTCTTTTCCTCTTCTCTTATTTTTTTGAAGAATACAGATTGATTGAACATATATATTAAGAACCCTAGGTCAGCACCAATATCTCCTTTATAGCTCTATTAAATAAAACAAGAAGTAAGTGAAATGAAAATGGTGCGTCAAAACTTTTAAACCCTTGGAAAGTGATATAAACGTTGGAATTTGGGCACAAAAATGATTTTTCAAGGGGAGACCTTATCATATTGTGTAATTTGAAACGAGCTTCGATTTGATATATTATAATATTCTTTTCGATACCCGAGTAAAAAGTTATATCCGTTGAAATTTTAACTCATATTTTACAAATGTTTTGTTGTTGTTCAAAATGTGAACAAGATCCCCTTTCTTTTCCTCTTCTCTTATTTTTTTTGAAGAATACAGATTGATTGAACATATATATTAAGAACCCTAGGTCAGCACCAATATCTCCTTTATAGCTCTATTAAATAAAACAAGAAGTAAGTGAAATGAAAATGGTGCGTCAAAACTTTTAAACCCTTGGAAAGTGATATAAACGTTGGAATTTGGGCACAAAAATGATTTTTCAAGGGGAGACCTTATCATATTGTGTAATTTGAAACGAGCTTCGATTTGATATATTATAATATTCTTTTCGATACCCGAGTAAAAACTTATATCTGTTGAAATTTTAACTCATATTTTACAAATGTTTTGTTGTTGTTCAAAATGTGAACAAGATCCCCTTTCTTTTCCTCTTCTCTTATTTTTTTTGAAGAATACATATTGATTGAACATATATATTAAGAACCCTAGGTCAGCACCAATATCTCCTTTATAGCTCTATTAAATAAAACAAGAAGTAAGTAAAATGAAAATGGTGCGTCAAAACTTTTAAACCCTCGGAAAGTTATGTAAACGTTGGAATTTGGGCAAAAAATTGATTTTTCAAGGGGAGAACTTATCATATTGTGTAATTTGATACGAGCTTCGATTTGATATATTATAATATTCTTTTTGATACCCGAGTAAAAAGTTATATCCGTTGAAAATTTACCTCATATTTTACAAATGTTTTGTTGTCGTTGAAAGTGTGAACAAGATCCTCATTCTTTTCCTCTTCTCTTATTTTTTTTGAAGAATACAGATTGATTGAACATATATATTAAGAACCCTAGGTCAGCACCAATATCTCCTTTATAGCTCTATTAAATAAAACAAGAAGTAAGTAAAATGAAAATGGTGCGTCAAAACTTTTAAACCCTCGGAAAGTGATATAAACGTTGGAATTTGGGCACAAAAATGATTTTTCAAGGGGAGACCTTATCATATTGTGTAATTTGATACGAGCTTCGATTTGATATATTATAATATTCTTTTCGATACCCGAGTAAAAAGTTATATCCGTTGAAATTTTAACTCATATTTTACAAATGTTTTGTTGTTGTTCAAAATGTGAACAAGATCCCCTTTCTTTTCCTCTTCTCTTATTTTTTTTTGAAGAATACATATTGATTGAACATATATATTAAGAACCCTAGGTCAGCACCAATATCTCCTTTATAGCTCTATTAAATAAAACAAGAAGTAAGTAAAATGAAAATGGTGCGTCAAAACTTTTAAACCCTCAGAAAGTGATATAAACGTTGGAATTTGGGCACAAAAATGATTTTTCAAGGGGAGACCTTATCATATTGTGTAATTTGATACGAGCTTCGATTTGATATATTATAATATTCTTTTCGATACCCGAGTAAAAAGTTATCTCCGTTGAAATTTTAACTCATATTTTACAAATGTTTTGTTGTTGTTGAAAATGTGAACAAGATCCGTTTTCTTTTCGTCTTCTCTTATTTTTTTGAAGAAGACAGATTGATTGAACATATATATTAAGAACCCTAGGTCAGCACCAATATCTCCTTTATAGCTCTATTAAATAAAACAAGAAGTAAGTAAAATGAAAATGGTGCGTCAAAACTATTAAACCCTCGGAAAGTGATATAAACGTTGGAATTTGGGCACAAAAATGATTTTTCAAGGGGAGACCTTATCATATTGTGTAATTTGATACGAGCTTCGATTTGATATATTATAATATTCTTTTCGATACCCGAGTAAAAAGTTATATCCGTTGAAATTTTAACTCATATTTTACAAATGTTTTGTTGTTGTTCAAAATGTGAACAAGATCCCCTTTCTTTTCCTCTTCTCTTATTTTTTTGAAGAATACAGATTGATTGAACATATATATTAAGAACCCTAGGTCAGCACCAATATCTCCTTTATAGCTCTATTAAATAAAACAAGAAGTAAGTAAAATGAAAATGGTGCGTCAAAACTTTTAAACCCTCGGAAAGTGATGTAAACGTTGGAATTTGGGCACAAAAATGATTTTTCAAAAGGAGACCTTATCATATTGTGTAATTTGATACGAGCTTCGATTTGATATATTATAATATTCTTTTCGATACCCGAGTAAAAAGTTATATCCGTTGAAATTTTAACTCATATTTTACAAATGTTTTGTTGTTGTTCAAAATGTGAACAAGATCCCCTTTCTTTTCCTCTTCTCTTATTTTTTTTGAAGAATACAGATTGATTGAACATATATATTAAGAACCCTAGGTCAGCACCAATATCTCCTTTATAGCTCTATTAAATAAAACAAGAAGTAAGTGAAATGAAAATGGTGCGTCAAAACTTTTAAACCCTTGGAAAGTGATATAAACGTTGGAATTTGGGCACAAAAATGATTTTTCAAGGGGAGACCTTATCATATTGTGTAATTTGAAACGAGCTTCGATTTGATATATTATAATATTCTTTTCGATACCCGAGTAAAAAGTTATATATCCGTTGAAATTTTAACTCATATTTTACAAATGTTTTGTTGTTGTTCAAAATGTGAACAAGATCCCCTTTCTTTTCCTCTTCTCTTATTTTTTTTGAAGAATACATATTGATTGAACATATATATTAAGAACCCTAGGTCAGCACCAATATCTCCTTTATAGCTCTATTAAATAAAACATGAAGTAAGTGAAATGATAATGGTAAGTCAAAACTTTTAAACCCTCGGAAAGTGATATAAACGTTGGAATTTGGGCACAAAAATGATTTTTCAAGGGGAGACCTTATCATATTGTGTAATTTGATACGAGCTTCAATTTGATATATTATAAAATTCTTTTTGATACCCGAGTAAAAAGGTATCTCCGTTGAAAGCTGTAACTCATATTTTACAAATGTATTGTTGTTGTTGAAATTGTGAACAAGATCCCCTTTCTTTTCCTCTTCTCTTATTTTTTTGAAGAATACAGATTGATTGAACATATATATTAAGAACCCTAGGTCAGCACCAATATCTCCTTTATAGCTCTATTAAATAAAACAAGAAGTAAGTAAAATGAAAATGGTGCGTCAAAACTTTTAAACCCTCGGAAAGTGATATAAACGTTGGAATTTGGGAACAAAAATGATTTTTCAAGGGGAGACCTTATCATATTGTGTAATTTGATACGAGCTTCGATTTGATATATTATAATATTCTTTTCGATACCCGAGTAAAAAGTTATATCCGTTGAAATTTTAACTCATATTTTACAAATGTTTTGTTGTTGTTCAAAATTTGAACAAGATCCCCTTTCTTTTCCTCTTCTCTTATTTTTTTTAAGAATACATATTGATTGAACATATATATTAAGAACCCTAGGTCAGCACCAATATCTCCTTTATAGCTCTATTAAATAAAACAAGAAGTAAGTAAAATGAAAATGGTGCGTCAAAACTTTTAAACCCTCAGAAAGTGATATAAACGTTGGAATTTGGGCACAAAAATGATTTTTCAAGGGGAGACCTTATCATATTGTGTAATTTGATACGAGCTTCGATTTGATATATTATAATATTCTTTTCGATACCCGAGTAAAAAGCTATCTCCCTTGAAAGTTTTAACTCATATTTTACAAATGTATTGTTGTTGTTGAAATTGTGAACAAGATCCCCTTTCTTTTCCTCTTCTCTTATTTTTTTTGAAGAATACAGATTGATTGAACATATATATTAAGAACCCTAGGTCAGCACCAATATCACCTTTATAGCTCTATTAAATAAAACAAGAAGTAAGTGAAATGAAAATGGTGCGTCAAAACTTTTAAACCTTTGGAAAGTGATATAAACGTTGGAATTTGGGCACAAAAATGATTTTTCAAGGGGAGACCTTATCATATTGTGTAATTTGAAACGAGCTTCGATTTGATATATTATAATATTCTTTTCGATACCCGAGTAAAAAGTTATATCCGTTGAAATTTTAACTCATATTTTACAAATGTTTTGTTGTTGTTCAAAATGTGAACAAGATCCCCTTTCTTTTCCTCTTCTCTTATTTTTTTTTTGAAGAATACATATTGATTGAACATATATATTAAGAACCCTAGGTCAGCACCAATATCTCCTTTATAGCTCTATTAAATAAAACAAGAAGTAAGTAAAATGAAAATGGTGTGTCAAAACTTTTAAACCCTCAAAAAGTGATGTAAACGTTGGAATTTGGGCACAAAAATGATTTTTCAAAAGGAGACCTTATCATATTGTGTAATTTGATACGAGCTTCGATTTTTTATATTATAATATTCTTTTTGATACCCGAGTAAAAAGCTATCTCCCTTGAAAGTTTTAACTCATATTTTACAAATGTTTTGTTGTTGTTGAAATTGTGAACAAGATCCCCTTTCTTTTCCTCTTCTCTTATTTTTTTTGGAAGAATACAGATTGATTGAACATATATATTAAGAACCCTAGGTCAGCACCAATATCTCCTTTATAGCCCTATTAAATAAAACAAGAAGTAAGTAAAATGAAAATGGTGCGTCAAAACTTTTAAACCCTCGGAAAGTGATGTAAACGTTGGAATTTGGGCACAAAAATGATTTTTCAAGGGGAGACCTTATCATATTGTGTAATTTGATACGAGCTTCGATTTGATATATTATAATATTCTTTTCGATACCCGAGTAAAAAGTTATATCCGTTGAAATTTTAACTCATATTTTACAAATGTTTTGTTGTTGTTCAAAATGTGAACAAGATCCCCTTTCTTTTCCTCTTCTCTTATTTTTTTTGAAGAATACATATTGATTGAACATATATATTAAGAACCCTAGGTCAGCACCAATATCTCCTTTATAGCTCTATTAAATAAAACAAGAAGTAAGTAAAATGAAAATGGTGCGTCAAAACTTTTAAACCCTCAGAAAGTGATATAAACGTTGGAATTTGGGCACAAAAATGATTTTTCAAGGGGAGACCTTATCATATTGTGTAATTTGATACGAGCTTCGATTTGATATATTATAATATTCTTTTCGATACCCGAGTAAAAAGTTATATCCGTTGAAATTTTAACTCATATTTTACAAATGTTTTGTTGTTGTTCAAAATGTGAACAAGATCCCCTTTCTTTTCCTCTTCTCTTATTTTTTTTGAAGAATACATATTGATTGAACATATATATTAAGAACCCTAGGTCAGCACCAATATCTCCTTTATAGCTCTATTAAATAAAACAAGAAGTAAGTAAAATGAAAATGGTGCGTCAAAACTTTTAAACCCTCAGAAAGTGATATAAACGTTGGAATTTGGGCACAAAAATGATTTTTCAAGGGGAGACCTTATCATATTGTGTAATTTGATACGAGCTTCGATTTGATATATTATAATATTCTTTTCGATACCCGAGTAAAAAGTTATATCCGTTGAAATTTTAACTCATATTTTACAAATGTTTTGTTGTTGTTCAAAATGTGAACAAGATCCCCTTTCTTTTCCTCTTCTCTTATTTTTTTTTGAAGAATACATATTGATTGAACATATATATTAAGAACCCTAGGTCAGCACCAATATCTCCTTTATAGCTCTATTAAATAAAACAAGAAGTAAGTAAAATGAAAATGGTGCGTCAAAACTTTTAAACCCTCGGAAAGTGATATAAACGTTGGAATTTGGGCAAAAAATTGATTTTTCAAGGGGAGAACTTATCATATTGTGTAATTTGATACGAGCTTCGATTTGATATATTATAATATTCTTTTCGATACCCGAGTAAAAAGTTATATCCGTTGAAAGTTTAACTCATATTTTACAAATGTATTGTTGTTGTTGAAATTGTGAACAAGATCCTCTTTCTTTTCCTCTTCTCTTATTTTTTTTTTTGAAGAATACATATTGATTGAACATATATATTAAGAACCCTAGGTCAGCACCAATATCTCCTTTATAGCTCTATTAAATAAAACAAGAAGTAAGTAAAATGAAAATGGTGCGTCAAAACTTTTAAACCCTCAGAAAGTGATATAAACGTTGGAATTTGGGCACAAAAATGATTTTTCAAGGGGAGACCTTATCATATTGTGTAATTTGATACGAGCTTCGATTTGATATATTATAATATTCTTTTCGATACCCGAGTAAAAAGTTATATCCGTTGAAATTTTAACTCATATTTTACAAATGTTTTGTTGTTGTTCAAAATGTGAACAAGATCCCCTTTCTTTTCCTCTTCTCTTATTTTTTTTTGAAGAATACATATTGATTGAACATATATATTAAGAACCCTAGGTCAGCACCAATATCTCCTTTATAGCTCTATTAAATAAAACAAGAAGTAAGTAAAATGAAAATGGTGTGTCAAAACTTTTAAACCCTCGGAAAGTGATGTAAACGTTGGAATTTGGGCACAAAAATGATTTTTCAAGGGGAGACCTTATCATATTGTGTAATTTGATACGAGCTTCGATTTGATATATTATAATATTCTTTTCGATACCCGAGTAAAAAGTTATCTCCGTTGAAATTTTAACTCATATTTTACAAATGTTTTGTTGTTGTTCAAAATGTGAACAAGATCCCCTTTCTTTTCCTCTTCTCTTATTTTTTTTGAAGAATACATATTGATTGAACATATATATTAAGAACCCTAGGTCAGCACCAATATCTCCTTTATAGCTCTATTAAATAAAACAAGAAGTAAGTAAAATGAAAATGGTGCGTCAAAACTTTTAAACCCTCAGAAAGTGATATAAACGTTGGAATTTGGGCACAAAAATGATTTTTCAAGGGGAGACCTTATCATATTGTGTAATTTGATACGAGCTTCGATTTGATATATTATAATATTCTTTTCGATACCCGAGTAAAAAGTTATATCCGTTGAAATTTTAACTCATATTTTACAAATGTTTTGTTGTTGTTCAAAATGTGAACAAGATCCCCTTTCTTTTCCTCTTCTCTTATTTTTTTTGAAGAATACATATTGATTGAACATATATATTAAGAACCCTAGGTCAGCACCAATATCTCCTTTATAGCTCTATTAAATAAAACAAGAAGTAAGTAAAATGAAAATGGTGCGTCAAAACTTTTAAACCCTCAGAAAGTGATATAAACGTTGGAATTTGGGCACAAAAATGATTTTTCAAGGGGAGACCTTATCATATTGTGTAATTTGATACGAGCTTCGATTTGATATATTATAATATTCTTTTCGATACCCGAGTAAAAAGTTATATCCGTTGAAATTTTAACTCATATTTTACAAATGTTTTGTTGTTGTTCAAAATGTGAACAAGATCCCCTTTCTTTTCCTCTTCTCTTATTTTTTTTGAAGAATACATATTGATTGAACATATATATTAAGAACCCTAGGTCAGCACCAATATCTCCTTTATAGCTCTATTAAATAAAACAAGAAGTAAGTAAAATGAAAATGGTGCGTCAAAACTTTTAAACCCTCAGAAAGTGATATAAACGTTGGAATTTGGGCACAAAAATGATTTTTCAAGGGGAGACCTTATCATATTGTGTAATTTGATACGAGCTTCGATTTGATATATTATAATATTCTTTTCGATACCCGAGTAAAAAGTTATATCCGTTGAAATTTTAACTCATATTTTACAAATGTTTTGTTGTTGTTCAAAATGTGAACAAGATCCCTTTCTTTTCCTCTTCTCTTATTTTTTTTGAAGAATACATATTGATTGAACATATATATTAAGAACCCTAGGTCAGCACCAATATCTCCTTTATAGCTCTATTAAATAAAACAAGAAGTAAGTAAAATGAAAATGGTGCGTCAAAACTTTTAAACCCTCAGAAAGTGATATAAACGTTGGAATTTGGGCACAAAAATGATTTTTCAAGGGGAGACCTTATCATATTGTGTAATTTGATACGAGCTTCGATTTGATATATTATAATATTCTTTTCGATACCCGAGTAAAAAGTTATATCCGTTGAAATTTTAACTCATATTTTACAAATGTTTTGTTGTTGTTCAAAATTTGAACAAGATCCCCTTTCTTTTCCTCTTCTCTTATTTTTTTTTAAGAATACATATTGATTGAACATATATATTAAGAACCCTAGGTCAGCACCAATATCTCCTTTATAGCTCTATTAAATAAAACAAGAAGTAAGTGAAATGAAAATGGTGCGTCAAAACTTTTAAACCCTCGGAAAGTGATATAAACGTTGGAATTTGGGAACAAAAATGATTTTTCAAGGGGAGACCTTATCATATTGTGTAATTTTCTTCGAGCTTCGATTTGATATATTATAATATTCTTTTCGATACCCGAGTAAAAAGCTATCTCCATTGAAAGCTTTAACTCATATTTTACAAATGTTTTGTTGTTGTTGAAATTGTGAACAAGATCCCTTTTCTTTTCCTCTTCTCTTATTTTTTTTTGAAGAATACATATTGATTGTTCATATATATTAAGAACCCTAGGTCAGCACCAATATCTCCTTTATAGCTCTATTAAATAAAACAAGAAGTAAGTGAAATGAAAATGGTGCGTCAAAACTTTTAAACCCTCGGAAAGTGATATAAACGTTGGAATTTGGGAACAAAAATGATTTTTCAAGGGGAGACCTTATCATATTGTGTAATTTGAAACGAGCTTCGATTTGATATATTATAATATTCTTTTCGATACCCGAGTAAAAAGTTATATCCGTTGAAATTTTAACTCATATTTTACAAATGTTTTGTTGTTGTTCAAAATGTGAACAAGATCCCCTTTCTTTTCCTCTTCTCTTATTTTTTTTTTGAAGAATACATATTGATTGAACATATATATTAAGAACCCTAGGTCAGCACCAATATCTCCTTTATAGCTCTATTAAATAAAACAAGAAGTAAGTAAAATGAAAATGGTGCGTCAAAACTTTTAAACCCTCGGAAAGTGATATAAACGTTGGAATTTGGGCACAAAAATGATTTTTCAAGGGGAGACCTTATCATATTGTGTAATTTGATACGAGCTTCGATTTGATATATTATAATATTCTTTTCGATACCCGAGTAAAAAGTTATATCCGTTGAAATTTTAACTCATATTTTACAAATGTTTTGTTGTTGTTCAAAATGTGAACAAGATCCCCTTTCTTTTCCTCTTCTCTTATTTTTTTTGAAGAATACATATTGATTGAACATATATATTAAGAACCCTAGGTCAGCACCAATATCTCCTTTATAGCTCTATTAAATAAAACAAGAAGTAAGTAAAATGAAAATGGTGCGTCAAAACTTTTAAACCCTCAGAAAGTGATATAAACGTTGGAATTTGGGCACAAAAATGATTTTTCAAGGGGAGACCTTATCATATTGTGTAATTTGATACGAGCTTCGATTTGATATATTATAATATTCTTTTCGATACCCGAGTAAAAAGTTATATCCGTTGAAATTTTAACTCATATTTTACAAATGTTTTGTTGTTGTTCAAAATGTGAACAAGATCCCCTTTCTTTTCCTCTTCTCTTATTTTTTTTGAAGAATACAGATTGATTGAACATATATATTAAGAACCCTAGGTCAGCACCAATATCTCCTTTATAGCTCTATTAAATAAAACAAGAAGTAAGTGAAATGAAAATGGTGCGTCAAAACTTTTAAACCTTTGGAAAGTGATATAAACGTTGGAATTTGGGCACAAAAATGATTTTTCAAGGGGACACCTTATCATATTGTGTAATTTTATTTTGAGCTTCGATTTAATATATTATAATATTCTTTTTGATACCCGAGTAAGAAGTTATCTCCGTTTAAATTTTAACTCATATTTTACAAATGTTTTCTTGTTGTTCAAAATGTGAACAAGATCCCCTTTCTTTTCCTCTTCTCTTATTTTTTTTGAAGAATACGTATTGATTGATCATATATATTAAGAACCCTAGGTCAGCACCAATATCTCCTTTATAGCTCTATTAAATAAAACATGAAGTAAGTGAAATGAAAATGGTAAGTCAAAACTTTTAAACCCTCAGAAAGTGATATAAACGTTGGAATTTGGGCACAAAAATGATTTTTCAAGGGGAGACCTTATCATATTGTGTAATTTGATACGAGCTTCGATTTGATATATTATAATATTCTTTTCGATACCCGAGTAAAAAGTTATATCCGTTGAAATTTTAACTCATATTTTACAAATGTTTTGTTGTTGTTCAAAATGTGAACAAGATCCCCTTTCTTTTCCTCTTCTCTTATTTTTTTTTGAAGAATACATATTGATTGAACATATATATTAAGAACCCTAGGTCAGCACCAATATCTCCTTTATAGCTCTATTAAATAAAACAAGAAGTAAGTAAAATGAAAATGGTGTGTCAAAACTTTTAAACCCTCGGAAAGTGATGTAAACGTTGGAATTTGGGCACAAAAATGATTTTTCAAGGGGAGACCTTATCATATTGTGTAATTTGATACGAGCTTCGATTTGATATATTATAATATTCTTTTCGATACCCGAGTAAAAAGTTATATCCGTTGAAATTTTAACTCATATTTTACAAATGTTTTGTTGTTGTTCAAAATGTGAACAAGATCCCCTTTCTTTTCCTCTTCTCTTATTTTTTTTGAAGAATACATATTGATTGAACATATATATTAAGAACCCTAGGTCAGCACCAATATCTCCTTTATAGCTCTATTAAATAAAACAAGAAGTAAGTAAAATGAAAATGGTGCGTCAAAACTTTTAAACCCTCAGAAAGTGATATAAACGTTGGAATTTGGGCACAAAAATAATTTTTCAAGGGGAGACCTTATCATATTGTGTAATTTGATACGAGCTTCGATTTGATATATTATAATATTCTTTTCGATACCCGAGTAAAAAGTTATATCCGTTGAAAGCTTTAACTCATATTTTACAAATGTTTTGTTGTTGTTCAAAATGTGAACAAGATCCCCTTTCTTTTCCTCTTCTCTTATTTTTTTTGAAGAATACATATTGATTGAACATATATATTAAGAACCCTAGGTCAGCACCAATATCTCCTTTATAGCTCTATTAAATAAAACAAGAAGTAAGTAAAATGAAAATGGTGCGTCAAAACTTTTAAACCCTCGGAAAGTGATGTAAACGTTGGAATTTGGGCACAAAAATGATTTTTCAAGGGTAGACCTTATCATATTGTGTAATTTGATACGAGCTTCGATTTGATATATTATAATATTCTTTTCGATACCCGAGTAAAAAGTTATATCCGTTGAAAGCTTTAACTCATATTTTACAAATGTTTTGTTGTTGTTCAAAATGTGAACAAGATCCCCTTTCTTTTCCTCTTCTCTTATTTTTTTTGAAGAATACATATTGATTGAACATATATATTAAGAACCCTAGGTCAGCACCAATATCTCCTTTATAGCTCTATTAAATAAAACAAGAAGTAAGTGAAATGAAAATGGTGCGTCAAAACTTTTAAACCCTCGGAAAGTGATATAAACGTTGGAATTTGGGCACAAAAATGATTTTTCAAGGGGAGACCTTATCATATTGTGTAATTTGATACGAGCTTCGATTTGATATATTATAATATTCTTTTTGATACCCGAGTAAAAAGCTATCTCCGTTGAAATTTTAACTCATATTTTACAAATGTTTTGTTGTTGTTCAAAATGTGAACAAGATCCCCTTTCTTTTCCTCTTCTCTTATTTTTTTTGAAGAATACATATTGATTGAACATATATATTAAGAACCCTAGGTCAGCACCAATATCTCCTTTATAGCTCTATTAAATAAAACAAGAAGTAAGTAAAATGAAAATGGTGCGTCAAAACTTTTAAACCCTCGGAAAGTGATGTAAACGTTGGAATTTGGGCACAAAAATGATTTTTCAAGGGGACACCTTATCATATTGTGTAATTTTATTTTGAGCTTCGATTTAATATATTATAATATTCTTTTTGATACCCGAGTAAGAAGTTATCTCCGTTTAAATTTTAACTCATATTTTACAAATGTTTTCTTGTTGTTCAAAATGTGAACAAGATCCCCTTTCTTTTGCTCTTCTCTCATTTTTTTGAAGAATACATATTGATTGAACATATATATTAAGAACCCTAGGTCAGCACCAATATCTCCTTTATAGCTCTATTAAATAAAACAAGAAGTAAGTAAAATGAAAATGGTTCGTCAAAACTTTTAAACCCTCAAAAAGTGATGTAAACGTTGGAATTTGGGCACAAAAATGATTTTTCAAAAGGAGACCTTATCATATTGTGTAATTTGATACGAGCTTCGATTTTTTATATTATAATATTCTTTTCGATACCCGAGTAAAAAGTTATATCCGTTGAAATTTTAACTCATATTTTACAAATGTTTTGTTGTTGTTCAAAATTTGAACAAGATCCCCTTTCTTTTCCTCTTCTCTTATTTTTTTTTAAGAATACATATTGATTGAACATATATATTAAGAACCCTAGGTCAGCACCAATATCTCCTTTATAGCTCTATTAAATAAAACAAGAAGTAAGTAAAATGAAAATGGTGTATCAAAACTTTTAAACCCTCGGAAAGTGATGTAAACGTTGGAATTTGAGCACAAAAATGATTTTTCAAATGGAGACCTTATCATATTGTGTAATTTGATACGAGCTTCGATTTGATATATTATAATATTCTTTTTGATACCCGAGTAAAAAGCTATCTCCGTTGAAAGCTTTAACTCATATTTTACAAATGTTTTGTTGTTGTTGAAATTGTGAACAAGATCCCCTTTCTTTTCCTCTTCTCTTATTTTTTTTGAAGAATACAGATTGATTGAACATATATATTAAGAACCCTAGGTCAGCACCAATATCTCCTTTATAGCTCTATTAAATAAAACAAGAAGTAAGTAAAATGAAAATGGTGCGTCAAAACTATTAAACCCTCGGAAAGTGATATAAACGTTGGAATTTGGGAACAAAAATGATTTTTCAAGGGGAGACCTTATCATATTGTGTAATTTTCTACGAGCTTCGATTTGATATATTATAATATTCTTTTCGATACCCGAGTAAAAAGTTATATCCGTTGAAATTTTAACTCATATTTTACAAATGTTTTGTTGTTGTTCAAAATTTGAACAAGATCCCCTTTCTTTTCCTCTTCTCTTATTTTTTTTTAAGAATACATATTGATTGAACATATATATTAAGAACCCTAGGTCAGCACCAATATCTCCTTTATAGCTCTATTAAATAAAACAAGAAGTAAGTAAAATGAAAATGGTGTATCAAAACTTTTAAACCCTCGGAAAGTGATGTAAACGTTGGAATTTGGGCACAAAAATGATTTTTCAAGGGGAGACCTTATCATATTGTGTAATTTGATACGAGCTTCGATTTGATATATTATAATATTCTTTTCGATACCCGAGTAAAAAGTTATATCCGTTGAAATTTTAACTCATATTTTACAAATGTTTTGTTGTTGTTCAAAATGTGAACAAGATCCCCTTTCTTTTCCTCTTCTCTTATTTTTTTTGAAGAATACATATTGATTGAACATATATATTAAGAACCCTAGGTCAGCACCAATATCTCCTTTATAGCTCTATTAAATAAAACAAGAAGTAAGTAAAATGAAAATGGTGCGTCAAAACTTTTAAACCCTCAGAAAGTGATATAAACGTTGGAATTTGGGCACAAAAATGATTTTTCAAGGGGAGACCTTATCATATTGTGTAATTTGATACGAGCTTCGATTTGATATATTATAATATTCTTTTCGATACCCGAGTAAAAAGTTATACCCGTTGAAAGCTTTAACTCATATTTTACAAATGTTTTGTTGTTGTTCAAAATGTGAACAAGATCCCCTTTCTTTTCCTCTTCTCTTATTTTTTTTTTGAAGAATACATATTGATTGAACATATATATTAAGAACCCTAGGTCAGCACCAATATCTCCTTTATAGCTCTATTAAATAAAACAAGAAGTAAGTAAAATGAAAATGGTGCGTCAAAACTTTTAAACCCTCAGAAAGTGATATAAACGTTGGAATTTGGGCACAAAAATGATTTTTCAAGGGGAGACCTTATCATATTGTGTAATTTGATACGAGCTTCGATTTGATATATTATAATATTCTTTTCGATACCCGAGTAAAAAGTTATATCCGTTGAAATTTTAACTCATATTTTACAAATGTTTTGTTGTTGTTCAAAATGTGAACAAGATCCCCTTTCTTTTCCTCTTCTCTTATTTTTTTTGAAGAATACATATTGATTGAACATATATATTAAGAACCCTAGGTCAGCACCAATATCTCCTTTATAGCTCTATTAAATAAAACAAGAAGTAAGTAAAATGAAAATGGTGCGTCAAAACTTTTAAACCCTCGGAAAGTTATGTAAACGTTGGAATTTGGGCAAAAAATTGATTTTTCAAGGGGAGAACTTATCATATTGTGTAATTTGATACGAGCTTCGATTTGATATATTATAATATTCTTTTTGATACCCGAGTAAAAAGTTATCTCCGTTGAAATTTTAACTCATATTTTACAAATGTTTTGTTGTTGTTCGAAATGTGAACAAGATCCCCTTTCTTTTCCTCTTCTCTTATTTTTTTTGAAGAATACATATTGATTGAACATATATATTAAGAACCCTAGGTCAGCACCAATATCTCCTTTATAGCTCTATTAAATAAAACAAGAAGTAAGTAAAATGAAAATGGTGCGTCAAAACTTTTAAACCCTCAGAAAGTGATATAAACGTTGGAATTTGGGCACAAAAATGATTTTTCAAGGGGAGACCTTATCATATTGTGTAATTTGATACGAGCTTCGATTTGATATATTATAATATTCTTTTCGATACCCGAGTAAAAAGTTATATCCGTTGAAAGCTTTAACTCATATTTTACAAATGTTTTGTTGTTGTTCAAAATGTGAACAAGATCCCCTTTCTTTTCCTCTTCTCTTATTTTTTTTTGAAGAATACATATTGATTGAACATATATATTAAGAACCCTAGGTCAGCACCAATATCTCCTTTATAGCTCTATTAAATAAAACAAGAAGTAAGTAAAATGAAAATGGTGTGTCAAAACTTTTAAACCCTCGGAAAGTGATGTAAACGTTGGAATTTGGGCACAAAAATGATTTTTCAAGGGGAGACCTTATCATATTGTGTAATTTGATACGAGCTTCGATTTGATATATTATAATATTCTTTTCGATACCCGAGTAAAAAGTTATATCCGTTGAAATTTTAACTCATATTTTACAAATGTTTTGTTGTTGTTCAAAATTTGAACAAGATCCCCTTTCTTTTCCTCTTCTCTTATTTTTTTTAAGAATACATATTGATTGAACATATATATTAAGAACCCTAGGTCAGCACCAATATCTCCTTTATAGCTCTATTAAATAAAACAAGAAGTAAGTAAAATGAAAATGGTGCGTCAAAACTTTTAAACCCTCGGAAAGTGATATAAACGTTGGAATTTGGGCACAAAAATGATTTTTCAAGGGGAGACCTTATCATATTGTGTAATTTGATACGAGCTTCGATTTGATATATTATAATATTCTTTTCGATACCCGAGTAAAAAGTTATATCCGTTGAAAGCTTTAACTCATATTTTACAAATGTTTTGTTGTTGTTCAAAATGTGAACAAGATCCCCTTTCTTTTCCTCTTCTCTTATTTTTTTTGAAGAATACAGATTGATTGAACATATATATTAAGAACCCTAGGTCAGCACCAATATCTCCTTTATAGCTCTATTAAATAAAACAAGAAGTAAGTGAAATGAAAATGGTGTGTCAAAACTTTTAAACCCTCGGAAAGTGATGTAAACGTTGGAATTTGGGCACAAAAATGATTTTTCAAAAGGAGACCTTATCATATTGTGTAATTTGATACGAGCTTCGATTTGATATATTATAATATTCTTTTCGATACCCGAGTAAAAAGTTATACCCGTTGAAAGCTTTAACTCATATTTTACAAATGTTTTGTTGTTGTTCAAAATGTGAACAAGATCCCCTTTCTTTTCCTCTTCTCTTATTTTTTTTGAAGAATACAGATTGATTGAACATATATATTAAGAACCCTAGGTCAGCACCAATATCTCCTTTATAGCTCTATTAAATAAAACAAGAAGTAAGTGAAATGAAAATGGTGCGTCAAAACTTTTAAACCCTCGGAAAGTGATGTAAACGTTGGAATTTGGGCACAAAAATGATTTTTCAAGGGGAGACCTTATCATATTGTGTAATTTGATACGAGCTTCGATTTGATATATTATAATATTCTTTTCGATACCCGAGTAAAAAGTTATATCCGTTGAAATTTTAACTCATATTTTACAAATGTTTTGTTGTTGTTCAAAATGTGAACAAGATCCCCTTTCTTTTCCTCTTCTCTTATTTTTTTGAAGAATACATATTGATTGAACATATATATTAAGAACCCTAGGTCAGCACCAATATCTCCTTTATAGCTCTATTAAATAAAACAAGAAGTAAGTAAAATGAAAATGGTGCGTCAAAACTTTTAAACCCTCGGAAAGTGATATAAACGTTGGAATTTGGGAACAAAAATGATTTTTCAAGGGGAGACCTTATCATATTGTGTAATTTGATACGAGCTTCGATTTGATATATTATAATATTCTTTTCGATACCCGAGTAAAAAGTTATATCCGTTGAAATTTTAACTCATATTTTACAAATGTTTTGTTGTTGTTCAAAATTTGAACAAGATCCCCTTTCTTTTCCTCTTCTCTTATTTTTTTTAAGAATACATATTGATTGAACATATATATTAAGAACCCTAGGTCAGCACCAATATCTCCTTTATAGCTCTATTAAATAAAACAAGAAGTAAGTAAAATGAAAATGGTGCGTCAAAACTTTTAAACCCTCGGAAAGTGATATAAACGTTGGAATTTGGGCACAAAAATGATTTTTCAAGGGGAGACCTTATCATATTGTGTAATTTGATACGAGCTTCGATTTGATATATTATAATATTCTTTTCGATACCCGAGTAAAAAGTTATATCCGTTGAAATTTTAACTCATATTTTACAAATGTTTTGTTGTTGTTCAAAATGTGAACAAGATCCCCTTTCTTTTCCTCTTCTCTTATTTTTTTTTGAAGAATACATATTGATTGAACATATATATTAAGAACCCTAGGTCAGCACCAATATCTCCTTTATAGCTCTATTAAATAAAACAAGAAGTAAGTAAAATGAAAATGGTGCGTCAAAACTTTTAAACCCTCGGAAAGTGATGTAAACGTTGGAATTTGGGCACAAAAATGATTTTTCAAGGGGAGACCTTACCATATTGTGTAATTTGATACGAGCTTCGATTTGATATATTATAATATTCTTTTTGATACCTGAGTAAAAAGCTATCTCCGTTTAAAGTTTTAACTCATATTTTACAAATGTTTTGTTGTTGTAGAAAATGTGAACAAGATCCCCTTTCTTTTCCTCTTCTCTTATTTTTTTTGAAGAATACATATTGATTGATCATATATATTAAGAACCCTAGGTCAGCACCAATATCTCCTTTATAGCTCTATTAAATAAAACATGAAGTAAGTGAAATGAAAATGGTGCGTCAAAACTTTTAAACCCTCGGAAAGTGATATAAACGTTGGAATTTGGGCACAAAAATGATTTTTCAAGGGGAGACCTTATCATATTGTGTAATTTGATACGAGCTTCGATTTGATATATTATAATATTCTTTTCGATACCCGAGTAAAAAGTTATATCCGTTGAAAGCTTTAACTCATATTTTACAAATGTTTTGTTGTTGTTCAAAATGTGAACAAGATCCCCTTTCTTTTCCTCTTCTCTTATTTTTTTTTGAAGAATACATATTGATTGAACATATATATTAAGAACCCTAGGTCAGCACCAATATCTCCTTTATAGCTCTATTAAATAAAACAAGAAGTAAGTAAAATGAAAATGGTGTGTCAAAACTTTTAAACCCTCGGAAAGTGATGTAAACGTTGGAATTTGGGCACAAAAATGATTTTTCAAGGGGAGACCTTATCATATTGTGTAATTTGATACGAGCTTCGATTTGATATATTATAATATTCTTTTCGATACCCGAGTAAAAAGTTATATCCGTTGAAATTTTAACTCATATTTTACAAATGTTTTGTTGTTGTTCAAAATGTGAACAAGATCCCCTTTCTTTTCCTCTTCTCTTATTTTTTTTGAAGAATACATATTGATTGAACATATATATTAAGAACCCTAGGTCAGCACCAATATCTCCTTTATAGCTCTATTAAATAAAACAAGAAGTAAGTAAAATGAAAATGGTGCGTCAAAACTTTTAAACCCTCAGAAAGTGATATAAACGTTGGAATTTGGGCACAAAAATGATTTTTCAAGGGGAGACCTTATCATATTGTGTAATTTGATACGAGCTTCGATTTGATATATTATAATATTCTTTTCGATACCCGAGTAAAAAGTTATATCCGTTGAAATTTTAACTCATATTTTACAAATGTTTTGTTGTTGTTCAAAATGTGAACAAGATCCCCTTTCTTTTCCTCTTCTCTTATTTTTTTTGAAGAATACATATTGATTGAACATATATATTAAGAACCCTAGGTCAGCACCAATATCTCCTTTATAGCTCTATTAAATAAAACAAGAAGTAAGTAAAATGAAAATGGTGCGTCAAAACTTTTAAACCCTCGGAAAGTGATATAAACGTTGGAATTTGGGCACAAAAATGATTTTTCAAGGGGAGACCTTATCATATTGTGTAATTTGATACGAGCTTCGATTTGATATATTATAATATTCTTTTCGATACCCGAGTAAAAAGTTATACCCGTTGAAAGCTTTAACTCATATTTTACAAATGTTTTGTTGTTGTTCAAAATGTGAACAAGATCCCTTTCTTTTCCTCTTCTCTTATTTTTTTTGAAGAATACATATTGATTGAACATATATATTAAGAACCCTAGGTCAGCACCAATATCTCCTTTATAGCTCTATTAAATAAAACAAGAAGTAAGTAAAATGAAAATGGTGCGTCAAAACTTTTAAACCCTCGGAAAGTTATGTAAACGTTGGAATTTGGGCAAAAAATTGATTTTTCAAGGGGAGAACTTATCATATTGTGTAATTTGATACGAGCTTCGATTTGATATATTATAATATTCTTTTTGATACCCGAGTAAAAAGCTATCTCCGTTGAAATTTTAACTCATATTTTACAAATGTTTTGTTGTTGTTCAAAATGTGAACAAGATCCCCTTTCTTTTCCTCTTCTCTTATTTTTTTTGAAGAATACATATTGATTGAACATATATATTAAGAACCCTAGGTCAGCACCAATATCTCCTTTATAGCTCTATTAAATAAAACAAGAAGTAAGTAAAATGAAAATGGTGCGTCAAAACTTTTAAACCCTCGGAAAGTGATATAAACGTTGGAATTTGGGAACAAAAATGATTTTTCAAGGGGAGACCTTATCATATTGTGTAATTTGATACGAGCTTCGATTTGATATATTATAATATTCTTTTTGATACCCGAGTAAAAAGCTATCTCCGTTGAAAGCTTTAACTCATATTTTACAAATGTTTTGTTGTTGTTCAAAATGTGAACAAGATCCCCTTTCTTTTCCTCTTCTCTTATTTTTTTTGAAGAATACATATTGATTGAACATATATATTAAGAACCCTAGGTCAGCACCAATATCTCCTTTATAGCTCTATTAAATAAAACAAGAAGTAAGTAAAATGAAAATGGTGCGTCAAAACTTTTAAACCCTCGGAAAGTGATATAAACGTTGGAATTTGGGCACAAAAATGATTTTTCAAGGGGAGACCTTATCATATTGTGTAATTTGATACGAGCTTCGATTTGATATATTATAATATTCTTTTCGATACCCGAGTAAAAAGTTATATCCATTGAAATCTTTAACTCATATTTTACAAATGTTTTGTTGTTGTTCAAAATGTGAACAAGATCCCCTTTCTTTTCCTCTTCTCTTATTTTTTTTTGAAGAATACATATTGATTGAACATATATATTAAGAACCCTAGGTCAGCACCAATATCTCCTTTATAGCTCTATTAAATAAAACAAGAAGTAAGTAAAATGAAAATGGTGTGTCAAAACTTTTAAACCCTCGGAAAGTGATGTAAACGTTGGAATTTGGGCACAAAAATGATTTTTCAAGGGGAGACCTTATCATATTGTGTAATTTGATACGAGCTTCGATTTGATATATTATAATATTCTTTTCGATACCCGAGTAAAAAGTTATATCCGTTGAAATTTTAACTCATATTTTACAAATGTTTTGTTGTTGTTCAAAATGTGAACAAGATCCCCTTTCTTTTCCTCTTCTCTTATTTTTTTTGAAGAATACATATTGATTGAACATATATATTAAGAACCCTAGGTCAGCACCAATATCTCCTTTATAGCTCTATTAAATAAAACAAGAAGTAAGTAAAATGAAAATGGTGCGTCAAAACTTTTAAACCCTCGGAAAGTTATGTAAACGTTGGAATTTGGGCAAAAAATTGATTTTTCAATTTTTAGAACTTATCATATTGTGTAATTTGATACGAGCTTCGATTTCATATATTATAATATTCTTTTCGATACCCGAGTAAAAAGTTATATCCGTTGAAATTTTAACTCATATTTTACAAATGTTTTGTTGTTGTTCAAAATGTGAACAAGATCCCCTTTCTTTTCCTCTTCTCTTATTTTTTTTGAAGAATACATATTGATTGAACATATATATTAAGAACCCTAGGTCAGCACCAATATCTCCTTTATAGCTCTATTAAATAAAACAAGAAGTAAGTGAAATGAAAATGGTGCGTCAAAACTTTTAAACCCTCGGAAAGTGATATAAACGTTGGAATTTGGGCACAAAAATGATTTTTCAAGGGGAGACCTTATCATATTGTGTAATTTGATACGAGCTTCGATTTGATATATTATAATATTCTTTTCGATACCCGAGTAAAAAGTTATCTCCGTTGAAAGTTTTAACTCATATTTTACAAATGTTTTGTTGTTGTTCAAAATGTGAACAAGATCCCCTTTCTTTTCCTCTTCTCTTATTTTTTTTGAAGAATACATATTGATTGAACATATATATTAAGAACCCTAGGTCAGCACCAATATCTCCTTTATAGCTCTATTAAATAAAACAAGAAGTAAGTAAAATGAAAATGGTGCGTCAAAACTTTTAAACCCTCGGAAAGTGATGTAAACGTTGGAATTTGGGCACAAAAATGATTTTTCAAGGGGAGACCTTATCATATTGTGTAATTTGATACGAGCTTCAATTTGATATATTATAATATTCTTTTCGATACCCGAGTAAAAAGTTATATCCGTTAAAATTTTAACTCATATTTTACAAATGTTTTGTTGTTGTTCAAAATGTGAACAAGATCCCCTTTCTTTTCCTCTTCTCTTATTTTTTTTTGAAGAATACATATTGATTGAACATATATATTAAGAACCCTAGGTCAGCACCAATATCTCCTTTATAGCTCTATTAAATAAAACAAGAAGTAAGTAAAATGAAAATGGTGTGTCAAAACTTTTAAACCCTCGGAAAGTGATGTAAACGTTGGAATTTGGGCACAAAAATGATTTTTCAAGGGGAGACCTTATCATATTGTGTAATTTGATACGAGCTTCGATTTGATATATTATAATATTCTTTTCGATACCCGAGTAAAAAGTTATATCCGTTGAAATTTTAACTCATATTTTACAAATGTTTTGTTGTTGTTCAAAATGTGAACAAGATCCCCTTTCTTTTCCTCTTCTCTTATTTTTTTTGAAGAATACATATTGATTGAACATATATATTAAGAACCCTAGGTCAGCACCAATATCTCCTTTATAGCTCTATTAAATAAAACAAGAAGTAAGTAAAATGAAAATGGTGCGTCAAAACTTTTAAACCCTCGGAAAGTGATGTAAACGTTGGAATTTGGGCACAAAAATGATTTACAATTTTTAGACCTTATCATATTGTGTAATTTGATACGAGCTTCGATTTGATATATTATAATATTCTTTTCGATACCCGAGTAAAAAGTTATATCCGTTGAAATTTTAACTCATATTTTACAAATGTTTTGTTGTTGTTCAAAATGTGAACAAGATCCCTTTCTTTTCCTCTTCTCTTATTTTTTTTGAAGAATACATATTGATTGAACATATATATTAAGAACCCTAGGTCAGGACCAATATCTCCTTTATAGCTCTATTAAATAAAACAAGAAGTAAGTAAAATGAAAATGGTGCGTCAAAACTTTTAAACCCTCAGAAAGTGATATAAACGTTGGAATTTGGGCACAAAAATGATTTTTCAAGGGGAGACCTTATCATATTGTGTAATTTGATACGAGCTTCGATTTGATATATTATAATATTCTTTTCGATACCCGAGTAAAAAGTTATATCCGTTGAAATTTTAACTCATATTTTACAAATGTTTTGTTGTTGTTCAAAATGTGAACAAGATCCCCTTTCTTTTCCTCTTCTCTTATTTTTTTTGAAGAATACATATTGATTGATCATATATATTAAGAACCCTAGGTCAGCACCAATATCTCCTTTATAGCTCTATTAAATAAAATAAGAAGTATGTAAAATGAAAATGGTGCGTCCAAACTTTCAAACCCTCAGAAAGTGATGTAAACGATGGAATTTGCGTACAAAAATGATTTTTCATATGCAACCCTTATCATATTGTGTAATTTGATACGAGCTTCTATTTGATATATTATAATATTCTTTTTGATACCCGAGTAAAAAGCTATCTCCGTTGAAAGCTTTAACTCATATTTTACAAATGTTTTGTTGTTGTAGAAAATGTGAACAAGATCCCCTTTCTTTTCCTCTTCTCTTATTTTTTTTGAAGAATACATATTGATTGATCATATATATTAAGAACCCTAGGTCAGCACCAATATCTCCTTTATAGCTCTATTAAATAAAACAAGAAGTAAGTGAAATGAAAATGGTGCGTCAAAACTTTTAAACCCTCGGAAAGTGATATAAACGTTGGAATTTGGGAACAAAAATGATTTTTCAAGGGGAGACCTTATCATATTGTGTAATTTGATACGAGCTTCGATTTGATATATTATAATATTCTTTTTGATACCCGAGTAAAAAGCTATCTCCGTTGAAAGCTTTAACTCATATTTTACAAATGTTTTGTTGTTGTTCAAAATGTGAACAAGATCCCCTTTCTTTTCCTCTTCTCTTATTTTTTTTGAAGAATACATATTGATTGAACATATATATTAAGAACCCTAGGTCAGCACCAATATCTCCTTTATAGCTCTATTAAATAAAACAAGAAGTAAGTAAAATGAAAATGGTGCGTCAAAACTTTTAAACCCTCGGAAAGTGATATAAACGTTGGAATTTGGGCACAAAAATGATTTTTCAAGGGGAGACCTTATCATATTGTGTAATTTGATACGAGCTTCGATTTGATATATTATAATATTCTTTTCGATACCCGAGTAAAAAGTTATCTCCGTTGAAATTTTTAACTCATATTTTACAAATGTTTTGTTGTTGTTCAAAATGTGAACAAGATCCCCTTTCTTTTCCTCTTCTCTTATTTTTTTTTGAAGAATACATATTGATTGAACATATATATTAAGAACCCTAGGTCAGCACCAATATCTCCTTTATAGCTCTATTAAATAAAACAAGAAGTAAGTAAAATGAAAATGGTGTGTCAAAACTTTTAAACCCTCGGAAAGTGATGTAAACGTTGGAATTTGGGCACAAAAATGATTTTTCAAGGGGAGACCTTATCATATTGTGTAATTTGATACGAGCTTCGATTTGATATATTATAATATTCTTTTCGATACCCGAGTAAAAAGTTATATCCGTTGAAATTTTAACTCATATTTTACAAATGTTTTGTTGTTGTTCAAAATGTGAACAAGATCCCCTTTCTTTTCCTCTTCTCTTATTTTTTTTGAAGAATACATATTGATTGAACATATATATTAAGAACCCTAGGTCAGGACCAATATCTCCTTTATAGCTCTATTAAATAAAACAAGAAGTAAGTAAAATGAAAATGGTGCGTCAAAACTTTTAAATCCTCGGAAAGTGATGTAAACGTTAGAATTTGGGCACAAAAATGATTTTTCAAGGGGAGTCCTTATCATATTGTGTAATTTGATACGAGCTTCGATTTGATATATTATAATATTCTTTTCGATACCCGAGTAAAAAGTTATACCCGTTGAAAGCTTTAACTCATATTTTACAAATGTTTTGTTGTTGTTCAAAATGTGAACAAGATCCCCTTTCTTTTCCTCTTCTCTTATTTTTTTTGAAGAATACAGATTGATTGAACATATATATTAAGAACCCTAGGTCAGCACCAATATCTCCTTTATAGCTCTATTAAATAAAACAAGAAGTAAGTAAAATGAAAATGGTGCGTCAAAACTTTTAAACCCTCAGAAAGTGATATAAACGTTGGAATTTGGGCACAAAAATGATTTTTCAAGGGGAGACCTTATCATATTGTGTAATTTGATACGAGCTTCGATTTGATATATTATAATATTCTTTTCGATACCCGAGTAAAAAGTTATATCCGTTGAAATTTTAACTCATATTTTACAAATGTTTTGTTGTTGTTCAAAATGTGAACAAGATCCCCTTTCTTTTCCTCTTCTCTTATTTTTTTTGAAGAATACATATTGATTGAACATATATATTAAGAACCCTAGGTCAGCACCAATATCTCCTTTATAGCTCTATTAAATAAAACAAGAAGTAAGTAAAATGAAAATGGTGCGTCAAAACTTTTAAACCCTCAGAAAGTGATATAAACGTTGGAATTTGGGCACAAAAATGATTTTTCAAGGGGAGACCTTATCATATTGTGTAATTTGATACGAGCTTCGATTTGATATATTATAATATTCTTTTCGATACCCGAGTAAAAAGTTATATCCGTTGAAAGCTTTAACTCATATTTTACAAATGTTTTGTTGTTGTTCAAAATGTGAACAAGATCCCCTTTCTTTTCCTCTTCTCTTATTTTTTTTTGAAGAATACATATTGATTGAACATATATATTAAGAACCCTAGGTCAGCACCAATATCTCCTTTATAGCTCTATTAAATAAAACAAGAAGTAAGTAAAATGAAAATGGTGTGTCAAAACTTTTAAACCCTCGGAAAGTGATGTAAACGTTGGAATTTGGGCACAAAAATGATTTTTCAAGGGGAGACCTTATCATATTGTGTAATTTGATACGAGCTTCGATTTGATATATTATAATATTCTTTTCGATACCCGAGTAAAAAGTTATATCCGTTGAAATTTTAACTCATATTTTACAAATGTTTTGTTGTTGTTCAAAATGTGAACAAGATCCCCTTCTTTTCCTCTTCTCTTATTTTTTTTGAAGAATACATATTGATTGAACATATATATTAAGAACCCTAGGTCAGCACCAATATCTCCTTTATAGCTCTATTAAATAAAACAAGAAGTAAGTAAAATGAAAATGGTGCGTCAAAACTATTAAACCCTCGGAAAGTGATATAAACGTTGGCATTTGGGAACAAAAATGATTTTTCAAGGGGAGACCTTATCGTATTGTGTAATTTGCTACAAGCTTCGATTTGATTATTATAATATTCTTTTCGATACCCGAGTAAAAAGTTATACCCGTTGAAAGCTTTAACTCATATTTTACAAATGTTTTGTTGTTGTTCAAAATGTGAACAAGATCCCCTTTCTTTTCCTCTTCTCTTATTTTTTTTTTGAAGAATACATATTGATTGAACATATATATTAAGAACCCTAGGTCAGCACCAATATCTCCTTTATAGCTCTATTAAATAAAACAAGAAGTAAGTAAAATGAAAATGGTGCGTCAAAACTTTTAAACCCTCAGAAAGTGATATAAACGTTGGAATTTGGGCACAAAAATGATTTTTCAAGGGGAGACCTTATCATATTGTGTAATTTGATACGAGCTTCGATTTGATATATTATAATATTCTTTTCGATACCCGAGTAAAAAGTTATATCCGTTGAAATTTTAACTCATATTTTACAAATGTTTTGTTGTTGTTCAAAATGTGAACAAGATCCCCTTTCTTTTCCTCTTCTCTTATTTTTTTTGAAGAATACATATTGATTGAACATATATATTAAGAACCCTAGGTCAGCACCAATATCTCCTTTATAGCTCTATTAAATAAAACAAGAAGTAAGTAAAATGAAAATGGTGCGTCAAAACTTTTAAACCCTCAGAAAGTGATGTAAACGATGGAATTTGCGTACAAAAATGATTTTTCATATGAAACCCTTATCATATTGTGTAATTTGATACGAGCTTCGATTTGATATATTATAATATTCTTTTTGATACCCGAGTAAAAAGCTATCTCCGTTTAAAGTTTTAACTCATATTTTACAAATGTTTTGTTGTTGTAGAAAATGTGAACAAGATCCCCTTTCTTTTCCTCTTCTCTTATTTTTTTTGAAGAATACATATTGATTGAACATATATATTAAGAACCCTAGGTCAGCACCAATATCTCCTTTATAGCTCTATTAAATAAAACAAGAAGTAAGTAAAATGAAAATGGTGCGTCAAAACTTTTAAACCCTCGGAAAGTGATATAAACGTTGGAATTTGGGCACAAAAATGATTTTTCAAGGGGAGACCTTATCATATTGTGTAATTTGATACGAGCTTCGATTTGATATATTATAATATTCTTTTCGATACCCGAGTAAAAAGTTATATCCGTTGAAATTTTAACTCATATTTTACAAATGTTTTGTTGTTGTTCAAAATGTGAACAAGATCCCCTTTCTTTTCCTCTTCTCTTATTTTTTTGAAGAATACATATTGATTGAACATATATATTAAGAACCCTAGGTCAGCACCAATATCTCCTTTATAGCTCTATTAAATAAAACAAGAAGTAAGTAAAATGAAAATGGTGCGTCAAAACTTTTAAACCCTCGGAAAGTGATGTAAACGTTGGAATTTGGGCACAAAAATGATTTTTCTTATGCAACCCTTATCATATTGTGTAATTTGATACGAGCTTCGATTTGATATATTATAATATTCTTTTTGATACCCGAGTAAAAAGCTATCTCCGTTGAAAGCTTTAACTCATATTTTACAAATGTTTTGTTGTTATTCAAAATGTGAACAAGATCCCCTTTCTTTTCCTCTTCTCTTATTTTTTTTTGAAGAATACATATTGATTGAACATATATATTAAGAACCCTAGGTCAGCACCAATATCTCCTTTATAGCTCTATTAAATAAAACAAGAAGTAAGTAAAATGAAAATGGTGTGTCAAAACTTTTAAACCCTCGGAAAGTGATGTAAACGTTGGAATTTGGGCACAAAAATGATTTTTCAAGGGGAGACCTTATCATATTGTGTAATTTGATACGAGCTTCGATTTGATATATTATAATATTCTTTTCGATACCCGAGTAAAAAGTTATATCCGTTGAAATTTTAACTCATATTTTACAAATGTTTTGTTGTTGTTCAAAATGTGAACAAGATCCCCTTTCTTTTCCTCTTCTCTTATTTTTTTTGAAGAATACATATTGATTGAACATATATATTAAGAACCCTAGGTCAGCACCAATATCTCCTTTATAGCTCTATTAAATAAAACAAGAAGTAAGTAAAATGAAAATGGTGCGTCAAAACTTTTAAATCCTCGGAAAGTGATGTAAACGTTGGAATTTGGGCACAAAAATGATTTTTCAAGGGGAGTCCTTATCATATTGTGTAATTTGATACGAGCTTCGATTTGATATATTATAATATTCTTTTCGATACCCGAGTAAAAAGTTATACCCGTTGAAAGCTTTAACTCATATTTTACAAATGTTTTGTTGTTGTTCAAAATGTGAACAAGATCCCCTTTCTTTTCCTCTTCTCTTATTTTTTTTGAAGAATACATATTGATTGAACATATATATTAAGAACCCTAGGTCAGCACCAATATCTCCTTTATAGCTCTATTAAATAAAACAAGAAGTAAGTAAAATGAAAATGGTGCGTCAAAACTTTTAAACCCTCAGAAAGTGATATAAACGTTGGAATTTGGGCACAAAAATGATTTTTCAAGGGGAGACCTTATCATATTGTGTAATTTGATACGAGCTTCGATTTGATATATTATAATATTCTTTTCGATACCCGAGTAAAAAGTTATATCCGTTGAAATTTTAACTCATATTTTACAAATGTTTTGTTGTTGTTCAAAATGTGAACAAGATCCCCTTTCTTTTCCTCTTCTCTTATTTTTTTTTGAAGAATACATATTGATTGAACATATATATTAAGAACCCTAGGTCAGCACCAATATCTCCTTTATAGCTCTATTAAATAAAACAAGAAGTAAGTAAAATGAAAATGGTGTGTCAAAACTTTTAAACCCTCGGAAAGTGATGTAAACGTTGGAATTTGGGCAAAAAATTGATTTTTCAAGGGGAGAACTTATCATATTGTGTAATTTGATACGAGCTTCGATTTGATATATTATAATATTCTTTTTGATACCTGAGTAAAAATCTATATCCGTTTAAAGTTTTAACTCATATTTTACAAATGTTTTGTTGTTGTTGAAAATGTGAACAAGATCCCCTTTCTTTTCCTCTTCTCTTATTTTTTTTGAAGAATACATATTGATTGATCATATATATTAAGAACCCTAGGTCAGCACCAATATCTCCTTTATAGCTCTATTAAATAAAACATGAAGTAAGTGAAATGAAAATGGTAAGTCAAAACTTTTAAACCCTTAGAAAGTGATATAAACGTTGGAATTTGGGCACAAAAATGATTTTTCAAGGGGAGACCTTATCATATTGTGTAATTTGATACGAGCTTCGATTTGATATATTATAATATTCTTTTCGATACCCGAGTAAAAAGTTATATCCGTTGAAATTTTAACTCATATTTTACAAATGTTTTGTTGTTGTTCAAAATGTGAACAAGATCCCCTTTCTTTTCCTCTTCTCTTATTTTTTTTGAAGAATACATATTGATTGAACATATATATTAAGAACCCTAGGTCAGCACCAATATCTCCTTTATAGCTCTATTAAATAAAACAAGAAGTAAGTAAAATGAAAATGGTGCGTCAAAACTTTTAAACCCTCGGAAAGTGATGTAAACGTTGGAATTTGGGCACAAAAATGATTTTTCAAGGGAGACCTTATCATATTGTGTAATTTGATACGAGCTTCGATTTGATATATTATAATATTCTTTTCGATACCCGAGTAAAAAGTTATATCCGTTGAAAGCTTTAACTCATATTTTACAAATGTTTTGTTGTTGTTCAAAATGTGAACAAGATCCCCTTTCTTTTCCTCTTCTCTTATTTTTTTTTGAAGAATACATATTGATTGAACATATATATTAAGAACCCTAGGTCAGCACCAATATCTCCTTTATAGCTCTATTAAATAAAACAAGAAGTAAGTAAAATGAAAATGGTGTGTCAAAACTTTTAAACCCTCGGAAAGTGATGTAAACGTTGGAATTTGGGCACAAAAATGATTTTTCAAGGGGAGACCTTATCATATTGTGTAATTTGATACGAGCTTCGATTTGATATATTATAATATTCTTTTCGATACCCGAGTAAAAAGTTATATCCGTTGAAATTTTAACTCATATTTTACAAATGTTTTGTTGTTGTTCAAAATGTGAACAAGATCCCCTTTCTTTTCCTCTTCTCTTATTTTTTTTGAAGAATACATATTGATTGAACATATATATTAAGAACCCTAGGTCAGCACCAATATCTCCTTTATAGCTCTATTAAATAAAACAAGAAGTAAGTGAAATGAAAATGGTGCGTCAAAACTTTTAAACCCTCGGAAATTGATATAAACGTTGGAATTTGGGATCAAAAATGATTTTTGAAGGGGAGACCTTATCATATTGTGTAATTTGAAACGAGCTTCGATTTGATATATTATAATATTCTTTTCGATACCCGAGTAAAAAGTTATACCCGTTGAAAGCTTTAACTCATATTTTACAAATGTTTTGTTGTTGTTCAAAATGTGAACAAGATCCCCTTTCTTTTCCTCTTCTCTTATTTTTTTTGAAGAATACATATTGATTGAACATATATATTAAGAACCCTAGGTCAGCACCAATATCTCCTTTATAGCTCTATTAAATAAAACAAGAAGTAAGTAAAATGAAAATGGTGCGTCAAAACTTTTAAACCCTCGGAAAGTGATGTAAACGTTGGAATTTGAGCACAAAAATGATTTTTCAAATGGAGACCTTATCATATTGTGTAATTTGATACGAGCTTCGATTTGATATATTATAATATTCTTTTCGATACCCGAGTAAAACGTTATATCCGTTGAAATTTTAACTAATATTTTACAAATGTTTTGTTGTTATTCAAAATGTGAACAAGATCCCTTTCTTTTCCTCTTCTCTTATTTTTTTTTGAAGAATACATATTGATTGAAGATATATATTAAGAACCCTAGGTCAGCACCAATATCTCCTTTATAGCTCTATTAAATAAAACAAGAAGTAAGTAAAATGAAAATGGTGTGTCAAAACTTTTAAACCCTCGGAAAGTGATGTAAACGTTGGAATTTGGGCACAAAAATGATTTTTCAAGGGGAGACCTTATCATATTGTGTAATTTGATACGAGCTTCGATTTGATATATTATAATATTCTTTTCGATACCCGAGTAAAAAGTTATATCCGTTGAAATTTTAACTCATATTTTACAAATGTTTTGTTGTTGTTCAAAATGTGAACAAGATCCCCTTTCTTTTCCTCTTCTCTTATTTTTTTTGAAGAATACATATTGATTGAACATATATATTAAGAACCCTAGGTCAGCACCAATATCTCCTTTATAGCTCTATTAAATAAAACAAGAAGTAAGTAAAATGAAAATGGTGCGTCAAAACTTTTAAACCCTCAGAAAGTGATATAAACGTTGGAATTTGGGCACAAAAATGATTTTTCAAGGGGAGACCTTATCATATTGTGTAATTTGATACGAGCTTCGATTTGATATATTATAATATTCTTTTCGATACCCGAGTAAAAAGTTATATCCGTTGAAATTTTAACTCATATTTTACAAATGTTTTGTTGTTGTTCAAAATGTGAACAAGATCCCCTTTCTTTTCCTCTTCTCTTATTTTTTTTTGAAGAATACATATTGATTGAACATATATATTAAGAACCCTAGGTCAGGACCAATATCTCCTTTATAGCTCTATTAAATAAAACAAGAAGTAAGTAAAATGAAAATGGTGTGTCAAAACTTTTAAACCCTCGGAAAGTGATGTAAACGTTGGAATTTGGGCACAAAAATGATTTTTGAAGGGGAGACCTTATCATATTGTGTAATTTGATACGAGCTTCGATTTGATATATTATAATATTCTTTTCGATACCCGAGTAAAAAGTTATACCCGTTGAAAGCTTTAACTCATATTTTACAAATGTTTTGTTGTTGTTCAAAATGTGAACAAGATCCCCTTTCTTTTCCTCTTCTCTTATTTTTTTTGAAGAATACAGATTGATTGAACATATATATTAAGAACCCTAGGTCAGCACCAATATCTCCTTTATAGCTCTATTAAATAAAACAAGAAGTAAGTGAAATGAAAATGGTGCGTCAAAACTTTTAAACCCTCGGAAATTGATATAAACGTTGGAATTTGGGATCAAAAATGATTTTTGAAGGGGAGACCTTATCATATTGTGTAATTTGAAACGAGCTTCGATTTGATATATTATAATATTCTTTTCGATACCCGAGTAAAAAGTTATACCCGTTGAAAGCTTTAACTCATATTTTACAAATGTTTTGTTGTTGTTCAAAATGTGAACAAGATCCCCTTTCTTTTCCTCTTCTCTTATTTTTTTTGAAGAATACAGATTGATTGAACATATATATTAAGAACCCTAGGTCAGCACCAATATCTCCTTTATAGCTCTATTAAATAAAACAAGAAGTAAGTAAAATGAAAATGGTGCGTCAAAACTTTTAAACCCTCAGAAAGTGATATAAACGTTGGAATTTGGGCACAAAAATAATTTTTCAAGGGGAGACCTTATAATATTGTGTAATTTGATACGAGCTTCGATTTGATATATTATAATATTCTTTTCGATACCCGAGTAAAAAGTTATATCCGTTGAAAGCTTTAACTCATATTTTACAAATGTTTTGTTGTTGTTCAAAATGTGAACAAGATCCCCTTTCTTTTCCTCTTCTCTTATTTTTTTTTGAAGAATACATATTGATTGAACATATATATTAAGAACCCTAGGTCAGCACCAATATCTCCTTTATAGCTCTATTAAATAAAACAAGAAGTAAGTAAAATGAAAATGGTGTGTCAAAACTTTTAAACCCTCGGAAAGTGATGTAAACGTTGGAATTTGGGCACAAAAATGATTTTTCAAGGGGAGACCTTATCATATTGTGTAATTTGATACGAGCTTCGATTTGATATATTATAATATTCTTTTCGATACCCGAGTAAAAAGTTATATCCGTTGAAATTTTAACTCATATTTTACAAATGTTTTGTTGTTGTTCAAAATGTGAACAAGATCCCCTTTCTTTTCCTCTTCTCTTATTTTTTTTGAAGAATACATATTGATTGAACATATATATTAAGAACCCTAGGTCAGCACCAATATCTCCTTTATAGCTCTATTAAATAAAACAAGAAGTAAGTAAAATGAAAATGGTGCGTCAAAACTTTTAAACCCTCAGAAAGTGATATAAACGTTGGAATTTGGGCACAAAAATGATTTTTCAAGGGGAGACCTTATCATATTGTGTAATTTGATACGAGCTTCGATTTGATATATTATAATATTCTTTTCGATACCCGAGTAAAAAGTTATATCCGTTGAAATTTTAACTCATATTTTACAAATGTTTTGTTGTTGTTCAAAATGTGAACAAGATCCCCTTTCTTTTCCTCTTCTCTTATTTTTTTTGAAGAATACATATTGATTGAACATATATATTAAGAACCCTAGGTCAGCACCAATATCTCCTTTATAGCTCTATTAAATAAAACAAGAAGTAAGTAAAATGAAAATGGTGCGTCAAAACTTTTAAACCCTCAGAAAGTGATATAAACGTTGGAATTTGGGCACAAAAATGATTTTTCAAGGGGAGACCTTATCATATTGTGTAATTTGATACGAGCTTCGATTTGATATATTATAATATTCTTTTCGATACCCGAGTAAAAAGTTATATCCGTTGAAATTTTAACTCATATTTTACAAATGTTTTGTTGTTGTTCAAAATGTGAACAAGATCCCCTTTCTTTTCCTCTTCTCTTATTTTTTTTTGAAGAATACATATTGATTGAACATATATATTAAGAACCCTAGGTCAGCACCAATATCTCCTTTATAGCTCTATTAAATAAAACAAGAAGTAAGTAAAATGAAAATGGTGTGTCAAAACTTTTAAACCCTCGGAAAGTGATGTAAACGTTGGAATTTGGGCACAAAAATGATTTTTCAAGGGGAGACCTTATCATATTGTGTAATTTGATACGAGCTTCGATTTGATATATTATAATATTCTTTTCGATACCCGAGTAAAAAGTTATATCCGTTGAAATTTTAACTCATATTTTACAAATGTTTTGTTGTTGTTCAAAATGTGAACAAGATCCCCTTTCTTTTCCTCTTCTCTTATTTTTTTTGAAGAATACATATTGATTGAACATATATATTAAGAACCCTAGGTCAGCACCAATATCTCCTTTATAGCTCTATTAAATAAAACAAGAAGTAAGTAAAATGAAAATGGTGCGTCAAAACTTTTAAACCCTCAGAAAGTGATATAAACGTTGGAATTTGGGCACAAAAATGATTTTTCAAGGGGAGACCTTATCATATTGTGTAATTTGATACGAGCTTCGATTTGATATATTATAATATTCTTTTCGATACCCGAGTAAAAAGTTATATCCGTTGAAATTTTAACTCATATTTTACAAATGTTTTGTTGTTGTTCAAAATGTGAACAAGATCCCCTTTCTTTTCCTCTTCTCTTATTTTTTTTTGAAGAATACATATTGATTGAACATATATATTAAGAACCCTAGGTCAGGACCAATATCTCCTTTATAGCTCTATTAAATAAAACAAGAAGTAAGTAAAATGAAAATGGTGTGTCAAAACTTTTAAACCCTCGGAAAGTGATGTAAACGTTGGAATTTGGGCACAAAAATGATTTTTGAAGGGGAGACCTTATCATATTGTGTAATTTGATACGAGCTTCGATTTGATATATTATAATATTCTTTTCGATACCCGAGTAAAAAGTTATACCCGTTGAAAGCTTTAACTCATATTTTACAAATGTTTTGTTGTTGTTCAAAATGTGAACAAGATCCCCTTTCTTTTCCTCTTCTCTTATTTTTTTTGAAGAATACATATTGATTGAACATATATATTAAGAACCCTAGGTCAGCACCAATATCTCCTTTATAGCTCTATTAAATAAAACAAGAAGTAAGTGAAATGAAAATGGTGCGTCAAAACTTTTAAACCCTCGGAAAGTGATGTAAACGTTGGAATTTGGGCACAAAAATGATTTTTCAAGGGGAGACCTTACCATATTGTGTAATTTGATACGAGCTTCGATTTGATATATTATAATATTCTTTTTGATACCTGAGAAAAAAGCTATCTCCCTTGAGAGTTTTAACTCATATTTTACAAATGTTTTGTTGTTGTTCAAAATGTGAACAAGATCCCCTTTCTTTTCCTCTTCTCTTATTTTTTTTTTGAAGAATACATATTGATTGAACATATATATTAAGAACCCTAGGTCAGCACCAATATCTCCTTTATAGCTCTATTAAATAAAACAAGAAGTAAGTAAAATGAAAATGGTGCGTCAAAACTTTTAAACCCTCGGAAAGTGATGTAAACGTTGGAATTTGGGCACAAAAATGATTTTTCAAGGGGAGACCTTATCATATTGTGTAATTTGATACGAGCTTCGATTTGATATATTATAATATTCTTTTCGATACCCGAGTAAAAAGTTATATCCGTTTAAAGTTTTAACTCATATTTTACAAATGTTTTGTTGTTGTTCAAAATGTGAACAAGATCCCCTTTCTTTTCCTCTTCTCTTATTTTTTTTTGAAGAATACATATTGATTGAACATATATATTAAGAACCCTAGGTCAGCACCAATATCTCCTTTATAGCTCTATTAAATAAAACAAGAAGTAAGTAAAATGAAAATGGTGTGTCAAAACTTTTAAACCCTCGGAAAGTGATGTAAACGTTGGAATTTGGGCACAAAAATGATTTTTCAAGGGGAGACCTTATCATATTGTGTAATTTGATACGAGCTTCGATTTGATATATTATAATATTCTTTTCGATACCCGAGTAAAAAGTTATATCCGTTGAAATTTTAACTCATATTTTACAAATGTTTTGTTGTTGTTCAAAATGTGAACAAGATCCCCTTTCTTTTCCTCTTCTCTTATTTTTTTTGAAGAATACATATTGATTGAACATATATATTAAGAACCCTAGGTCAGCACCAATATCTCCTTTATAGCTCTATTAAATAAAACAAGAAGTAAGTAAAATGAAAATGGTGCGTCAAAACTTTTAAACCCTCAGAAAGTGATATAAACGTTGGAATTTGGGCACAAAAATGATTTTTCAAGGGGAGACCTTATCATATTGTGTAATTTGATACGAGCTTCGATTTGATATATTATAATATTCTTTTCGATACCCGAGTAAAAAGTTATATCCGTTGAAATTTTAACTCATATTTTACAAATGTTTTGTTGTTGTTCAAAATGTGAACAAGATCCCCTTTCTTTTCCTCTTCTCTTATTTTTTTTTGAAGAATACATATTGATTGAACATATATATTAAGAACCCTAGGTCAGCACCAATATCTCCTTTATAGCTCTATTAAATAAAACAAGAAGTAAGTAAAATGAAAATGGTGTGTCAAAACTTTTAAACCCTCGGAAAGTGATGTAAACGTTGGAATTTGGGCACAAAAATGATTTTTCAAGGGGAGACCTTATCATATTGTGTAATTTGATACGAGCTTCGATTTGATATATTATAATATTCTTTTCGATACCCGAGTAAAAAGTTATATCCGTTGAAATTTTAACTCATATTTTACAAATGTTTTGTTGTTGTTCAAAATGTGAACAAGATCCCCTTTCTTTTCCTCTTCTCTTATTTTTTTTGAAGAATACATATTGATTGAACATATATATTAAGAACCCTAGGTCAGCACCAATATCTCCTTTATAGCTCTATTAAATAAAACAAGAAGTAAGTAAAATGAAAATGGTGCGTCAAAACTTTTAAACCCTCGGAAAGTGATATAAACGTTGGAATTTGGGAACAAAAATGATTTTTCAAGGGGAGACCTTATCATATTGTGTAATTTGATACGAGCTTCGATTTGATATATTATAATATTCTTTTCGATACCCGAGTAAAAAGTTATATCCGTTGAAATTTTAACTCATATTTTACAAATGTTTTGTTGTTGTTCAAAATGTGAACAAGATCCCCTTTCTTTTCCTCTTCTCTTATTTTTTTGAAGAATACATATTGATTGAACATATATATTAAGAACCCTAGGTCAGCACCAATATCTCCTTTATAGCTCTATTAAATAAAACAAGAAGTAAGTAAAATGAAAATGGTGCGTCAAAACTTTTAAACCCTCGGAAAGTGATGTAAACGTTGGAATTTGGGCACAAAAATGATTTTTCAAAAGGAGACCTTATCATATTGTGTAATTTGATACGAGCTTCGATTTGATATATTATAATATTCTTTTCGATACCCGAGTAAAAAGTTATATCCGTTGAAAGCTTTAACTCATATTTTACAAATGTTTTGTTGTTGTTCAAAATGTGAACAAGATCCCCTTTCTTTTCCTCTTCTCTTATTTTTTTTTGAAGAATACATATTGATTGAACATATATATTAAGAACCCTAGGTCAGCACCAATATCTCCTTTATAGCTCTATTAAATAAAACAAGAAGTAAGTGAAATGAAAATGGTGTGTCAAAACTTTTAAACCCTCGGAAAGTGATGTAAACGTTGGAATTTGGGCACAAAAATGATTTTTCAAAAGGAGACCTTATCATATTGTGTAATTTGATACGAGCTTCGATTTGATATATTATAATATTCTTTTCGATACCCGAGTAAAAAGTTATCTCCGTTGAAAGCTTTAACTCATATTTTACAAATGTTTTGTTGTTGTTCAAAATGTGAACAAGATCCCCTTTCTTTTCCTCTTCTCTTATTTTTTTAAAGAATACAGATTGATTGAACATATATATTAAGAACCCTAGATCAGCACCAATATCTCCTTTATAGCTCTATTAAATAAAACAAGAAGTAAGTGAAATGAAAATGGTGTGTCAAAACTTTTAAACCCTCGGAAAGTGATGTAAACGTTGGAATTTGGGCACAAAAATGATTTTTCAAAAGGAGACCTTATCATATTGTGTAATTTGATACGAGCTTCGATTTGATATATTATAATATTCTTTTCGATACCCGAGTAAAAAGTTATATCCGTTGAAATTTTAACTCATATTTTACAAATGTTTTGTTGTTGTTCAAAATGTGAACAAGATCCCCTTTCTTTTCCTCTTCTCTTATTTTTTTTTTGAAGAATACATATTGATTGAACATATATATTAAGAACCCTAGGTCAGCACCAATATCTCCTTTATAGCTCTATTAAATAAAACAAGAAGTAAGTAAAATGAAAATGGTGCGTCAAAACTTTTAAACCCTCGGAAAGTGATGTAAACGTTGGAATTTGGGCACAAAAATGATTTTTCAAGGGGAGACCTTATCATATTGTGTAATTTGATACGAGCTTCGATTTGATATATTATAATATTCTTTTCGATACCCGAGTAAAAAGTTATATCCGTTGAAATTTTAACTCATATTTTACAAATGTTTTGTTGTTGTTCAAAATGTGAACAAGATCCCCTTTCTTTTCCTCTTCTCTTATTTTTTTTGAAGAATACATATTGATTGAACATATATATTAAGAACCCTAGGTCAGCACCAATATCTCCTTTATAGCTCTATTAAATAAAACAAGAAGTAAGTAAAATGAAAATGGTGCGTCAAAACTTTTAAACCCTCGGAAAGTGATGTAAACGTTGGAATTTGGGAACAAAAATGATTTTTCAAGGGGAGACCTTATCATATTGTGTAATTTGATACGAGCTTCGATTTGATATATTATAATATTCTTTTCGATACCCGAGTAAAACGTTATATCCGTTGAAATTTTAACTAATATTTTACAAATGTTTTGTTGTTATTCAACATGTGAACAAGATCCCCTTTCTTTTCCTCTTCTCTTATTTTTTTTTGAAGAATACATATTGATTGAAGATATATATTAAGAACCCTAGGTCAGCACCAATATCTCCTTTATAGCTCTATTAAATAAAACAAGAAGTAAGTAAAATGAAAATGGTGTGTCAAAACTTTTAAACCCTCGGAAAGTGATGTAAACGTTGGAATTTGGGCACAAAAATGATTTTTCAAAAGGAGACCTTATCATATTGTGTAATTTGATAGGAGCTTCGATTTATTATATTATAAAATTCTTTTTGATACCCGAGTAAAAAGCTATCTCCGTTGAAAGCTTTAACTCATATTTTACAAATGTTTTGTTGTTGTTGAAATTGTGAACAAGATCCCCTTTCTTTTCCTCTTCTCTTATTTTTTTTGAAGAATACATATTGATTGAACATATATATTAAGAACCCTAGGTCAGCACCAATATCTCCTTTATAGCTCTATTAAATAAAACAAGAAGTAAGTAAAATGAAAATGGTGCGTCAAAACTTTTAAACCCTCGGAAAGTGATGTAAACGTTGGAATTTGGGCACAAAAATGATTTTTCAAGGGGAGACCTTATCATATTGTGTAATTTGATACGAGCTTCGATTTGATATATTATAATATTCTTTTCGATACCCGAGTAAAAAGTTATATCCGTTGAAATTTTAACTCATATTTTACAAATGTTTTGTTGTTGTTCAAAATGTGAACAAGATCCCCTTTCTTTTCCTCTTCTCTTATTTTTTTTTGAAGAATACATATTGATTGAACATATATATTAAGAACCCTAGGTCAGCACCAATATCTCCTTTATAGCTCTATTAAATAAAACAAGAAGTAAGTAAAATGAAAATGGTGTGTCAAAACTTTTAAACCCTCGGAAAGTGATGTAAACGTTGGAATTTGGGCACAAAAATGATTTTTCAAGGGGAGACCTTATCATATTGTGTAATTTGATACGAGCTTCGATTTGATATATTATAATATTCTTTTCGATACCCGAGTAAAAAGTTATATCCGTTGAAATTTTAACTCATATTTTACAAATGTTTTGTTGTTGTTCAAAATGTGAACAAGATCCCCTTTCTTTTCCTCTTCTCTTATTTTTTTTGAAGAATACATATTGATTGAACATATATATTAAGAACCCTAGGTCAGCACCAATATCTCCTTTATAGCTCTATTAAATAAAACAAGAAGTAAGTAAAATGAAAATGGTGCGTCAAAACTTTTAAACCCTCAGAAAGTGATATAAACGTTGGAATTTGGGCACAAAAATGATTTTTCAAGGGGAGACCTTATCATATTGTGTAATTTGATACGAGCTTCGATTTGATATATTATAATATTCTTTTCGATACCCGAGTAAAAAGTTATATCCGTTGAAATTTTAACTCATATTTTACAAATGTTTTGTTGTTGTTCAAAATGTGAACAAGATCCCCTTTCTTTTCCTCTTCTCTTATTTTTTTTTGAAGAATACATATTGATTGAACATATATATTAAGAACCCTAGGTCAGCACCAATATCTCCTTTATAGCTCTATTAAATAAAACAAGAAGTAAGTAAAATGAAAATGGTGTGTCAAAACTTTTAAACCCTCGGAAAGTGATGTAAACGTTGGAATTTGGGCACAAAAATGATTTTTCAAGGGGAGACCTTATCATATTGTGTAATTTGATACGAGCTTCGATTTGATATATTATAATATTCTTTTCGATACCCGAGTAAAAAGTTATATCCGTTGAAATTTTAACTCATATTTTACAAATGTTTTGTTGTTGTTCAAAATGTGAACAAGATCCCCTTTCTTTTCCTCTTCTCTTATTTTTTTTGAAGAATACATATTGATTGAACATATATATTAAGAACCCTAGGTCAGCACCAATATCTCCTTTATAGCTCTATTAAATAAAACAAGAAGTAAGTAAAATGAAAATGGTGCGTCAAAACTTTTAAACCCTCAGAAAGTGATATAAACGTTGGAATTTGGGCACAAAAATGATTTTTCAAGGGGAGACCTTATCATATTGTGTAATTTGATACGAGCTTCGATTTGATATATTATAATATTCTTTTCGATACCCGAGTAAAAAGTTATATCCGTTGAAATTTTAACTCATATTTTACAAATGTTTTGTTGTTGTTCAAAATGTGAACAAGATCCCCTTTCTTTTCCTCTTCTCTTATTTTTTTTGAAGAATACATATTGATTGAACATATATATTAAGAACCCTAGGTCAGCACCAATATCTCCTTTATAGCTCTATTAAATAAAACAAGAAGTAAGTAAAATGAAAATGGTGCGTCAAAACTTTTAAACCCTCGGAAAGTGATGTAAACGTTGGAATTTGGGCACAAAAATGATTTTTCAAAAGGAGACCTTATCATATTGTGTAATTTGATACGAGCTTCGATTTGATATATTATAATATTCTTTTCGATACCCGAGTAAAAAGTTATATCCGTTGAAATTTTAACTCATATTTTACAAATGTTTTGTTGTTGTTCAAAATGTGAACAAGATCCCCTTTCTTTTCCTCTTCTCTTATTTTTTTTTGAAGAATACATATTGATTGAACATATATATTAAGAACCCTAGGTCAGCACCAATATCTCCTTTATAGCTCTATTAAATAAAACAAGAAGTAAGTGAAATGAAAATGGTGTGTCAAAACTTTTAAACCCTCGGAAAGTGATGTAAACGTTGGAATTTGGGCACAAAAATGATTTTTCAAAAGGAGACCTTATCATATTGTGTAATTTGATACGAGCTTCGATTTGATATATTATAATATTCTTTTCGATACCCGAGTAAAAAGTTATATCCGTTGAAAGCTTTAACTCATATTTTACAAATGTTTTGTTGTTGTTCAAAATGTGAACAAGATCCCCTTTCTTTTCCTCTTCTCTTATTTTTTTTAAAGAATACAGATTGATTGAACATATATATTAAGAACCCTAGATCAGCACCAATATCTCCTTTATAGCTCTATTAAATAAAACAAGAAGTAAGTGAAATGAAAATGGTGTGTCAAAACTTTTAAACCCTCGGAAAGTGATGTAAACGTTGGAATTTGGGCACAAAAATGATTTTTGAAGGGGAGACCTTATCATATTGTGTAATTTGATACGAGCTTCGATTTGATATATTATAATATTCTTTTCGATACCCGAGTAAAAAGTTATATCCGTTGAAATTTTAACTCATATTTTACAAATGTTTTGTTGTTGTTCAAAATGTGAACAAGATCCCCTTTCTTTTCCTCTTCTCTTATTTTTTTTTGAAGAATACATATTGATTGAACATATATATTAAGAACCCTAGGTCAGCACCAATATCTCCTTTATAGCTCTATTAAATAAAACAAGAAGTAAGTAAAATGAAAATGGTGCGTCAAAACTTTTAAACCCTCAGAAAGTGATATAAACGTTGGAATTTGGGCACAAAAATGATTTTTCAAGGGGAGACCTTATCATATTGTGTAATTTGATACGAGCTTCGATTTGATATATTATAATATTCTTTTCGATACCCGAGTAAAAAGTTATATCCGTTGAAATTTTAACTCATATTTTACAAATGTTTTGTTGTTGTTCAAAATGTGAACAAGATCCCCTTTCTTTTCCTCTTCTCTTATTTTTTTTTGAAGAATACATATTGATTGAACATATATATTAAGAACCCTAGGTCAGCACCAATATCTCCTTTATAGCTCTATTAAATAAAACAAGAAGTAAGTAAAATGAAAATGGTGTGTCAAAACTTTTAAACCCTCGGAAAGTGATGTAAACGTTGGAATTTGGGCACAAAAATGATTTTTCAAGGGGAGACCTTATCATATTGTGTAATTTGATACGAGCTTCGATTTGATATATTATAATATTCTTTTCGATACCCGAGTAAAAAGTTATATCCGTTGAAATTTTAACTCATATTTTACAAATGTTTTGTTGTTGTTCAAAATGTGAACAAGATCCCCTTTCTTTTCCTCTTCTCTTATTTTTTTTGAAGAATACATATTGATTGAACATATATATTAAGAACCCTAGGTCAGCACCAATATCTCCTTTATAGCTCTATTAAATAAAACAAGAAGTAAGTAAAATGAAAATGGTGCGTCAAAACTTTTAAACCCTCAGAAAGTGATATAAACGTTGGAATTTGGGCACAAAAATGATTTTTCAAGGGGAGACCTTATCATATTGTGTAATTTGATACGAGCTTCGATTTGATATATTATAATATTCTTTTCGATACCCGAGTAAAAAGTTATATCCGTTGAAATTTTAACTCATATTTTACAAATGTTTTGTTGTTGTTCAAAATGTGAACAAGATCCCCTTTCTTTTCCTCTTCTCTTATTTTTTTTAAGAATACATATTGATTGAACATATATATTAAGAACCCTAGGTCAGCACCAATATCTCCTTTATAGCTCTATTAAATAAAACAAGAAGTAAGTAAAATGAAAATGGTGCGTCAAAACTTTTAAACCCTCAGAAAGTGATATAAACGTTGGAATTTGGGCACAAAAATGATTTTTCAAGGGGAGACCTTATCATATTGTGTAATTTGATACGAGCTTCGATTTGATATATTATAATATTCTTTTCGATACCCGAGTAAAAAGTTATATCCGTTGAAATCTTTAACTCATATTTTACAAATGTTTTGTTGTTGTTCAAAATGTGAACAAGATCCCCTTTCTTTTCCTCTTCTCTTATTTTTTTTTGAAGAATACATATTGATTGAACATATATATTAAGAACCCTAGGTCAGCACCAATATCTCCTTTATAGCTCTATTAAATAAAACAAGAAGTAAGTAAAATGAAAATGGTGTGTCAAAACTTTTAAACCCTCGGAAAGTGATGTAAACGTTGGAATTTGGGCACAAAAATGATTTTTCAAGGGGAGACCTTATCATATTGTGTAATTTGATACGAGCTTCGATTTGATATATTATAATATTCTTTTCGATACCCGAGTAAAAAGTTATATCCGTTGAAATTTTAACTCATATTTTACAAATGTTTTGTTGTTGTTCAAAATGTGAACAAGATCCCCTTTCTTTTCCTCTTCTCTTATTTTTTTTGAAGAATACATATTGATTGAACATATATATTAAGAACCCTAGGTCAGCACCAATATCTCCTTTATAGCTCTATTAAATAAAACAAGAAGTAAGTAAAATGAAAATGGTGCGTCAAAACTTTTAAACCCTCAGAAAGTGATATAAACGTTGGAATTTGGGCACAAAAATGATTTTTCAAGGGGAGACCTTATCATATTGTGTAATTTGATACGAGCTTCGATTTGATATATTATAATATTCTTTTCGATACCCGAGTAAAAAGTTATATCCGTTGAAATTTTAACTCATATTTTACAAATGTTTTGTTGTTGTTCAAAATGTGAACAAGATCCCCTTTCTTTTCCTCTTCTCTTATTTTTTTTTGAAGAATACATATTGATTGAACATATATATTAAGAACCCTAGGTCAGCACCAATATCTCCTTTATAGCTCTATTAAATAAAACAAGAAGTAAGTAAAATGAAAATGGTGTGTCAAAACTTTTAAACCCTCGGAAAGTGATGTAAACGTTGGAATTTGGGCACAAAAATGATTTTTCAAGGGGAGACCTTATCATATTGTGTAATTTGATACGAGCTTCGATTTGATATATTATAATATTCTTTTCGATACCCGAGTAAAAAGTTATATCCGTTGAAATTTTAACTCATATTTTACAAATGTTTTGTTGTTGTTCAAAATGTGAACAAGATCCCCTTTCTTTTCCTCTTCTCTTATTTTTTTTGAAGAATACATATTGATTGAACATATATATTAAGAACCCTAGGTCAGCACCAATATCTCCTTTATAGCTCTATTAAATAAAACAAGAAGTAAGTAAAATGAAAATGGTGCGTCAAAACTTTTAAACCCTCAGAAAGTGATATAAACGTTGGAATTTGGGCACAAAAATGATTTTTCAAGGGGAGACCTTATCATATTGTGTAATTTGATACGAGCTTCGATTTGATATATTATAATATTCTTTTCGATACCCGAGTAAAAAGTTATATCCGTTGAAATTTTAACTCATATTTTACAAATGTTTTGTTGTTGTTCAAAATGTGAACAAGATCCCCTTTCTTTTCCTCTTCTCTTATTTTTTTTGAAGAATACATATTGATTGAACATATATATTAAGAACCCTAGGTCAGCACCAATATCTCCTTTATAGCTCTATTAAATAAACAAGAAGTAAGTAAAATGAAAATGGTGCGTCAAAACTTTTAAACCCTCGGAAAGTTATGTAAACGTTGGAATTTGGGCAAAAAATTGATTTTTCAATTTTTAGAACTTATCATATTGTGTAATTTGATACGAGCTTCGATTTCATATATTATAATATTCTTTTCGATACCCGAATAAAAAGTTATATCCGTTGAAAGTTTTAACTCATATTTTACAAATGTTTTGTTGTTGTTCAAAATGTGAACAAGATCCCCTTTCTTTTCCTCTTCTCTTATTTTTTTTGAAGAATACATATTGATTGAACATATATATTAAGAACCCTAGGTCAGCACCAATATCTCCTTTATAGCTCTATTAAATAAAACAAGAAGTAAGTAAAATGAAAATGGTGCGTCAAAACTTTTAAACCCTCGGAAAGTGATGTAAACGTTGGAATTTGGGCACAAAAATGATTTACAATTTTGAGACCTTATCATATTGTGTAATTTGATACGAGCTTCGATTTGATATATTATAATATTCTTTTCGATACCCGAGTAAAAAGTTATATCCGTTGAAATTTTAACTCATATTTTACAAATGTTTTGTTGTTGTTCAAAATGTGAACAAGATCCCCTTTCTTTTCCTCTTCTCTTATTTTTTTTTGAAGAATACATATTGATTGAACATATATATTAAGAACCCTAGGTCAGCACCAATATCTCCTTTATAGCTCTATTAAATAAAACAAGAAGTAAGTGAAATGAAAATGGTGCGTCAAAACTTTTAAACCTCGGAAAGTGATGTAAACGTTGGAATTTGGGCACAAAAATGATTTTTCAAAAGGAGACCTTATCATATTGTGTAATTTGATACGAGCTTCGATTTGATATATTATAATATTCTTTTCGATACCCGAGTAAAAAGTTATATCCGTTGAAATTTTAACTCATATTTTACAAATGTTTTGTTGTTGTTCAAAATGTGAACAAGATCCCCTTTCTTTTCCTCTTCTCTTATATTTTTTGAAGAATACAGATTGATTGAACATATATATTAAGAACCCTAGGTCAGCACCAATATCTCCTTTATAGCTCTATTAAATAAAACAAGAAGTAAGTAAAATGAAAATGGTGCGTCAAAACTTTTAAACCCTCGGAAAGTGATGTAAACGTTGGAATTTGGGCACAAAAATGATTTTTCAAGGGGAGACCTTATCATATTGTGTAATTTGATACGAGCTTCGATTTGATATATTATAATATTCTTTTCGATACCCGAGTAAAAAGTTATATCCGTTGAAATTTTAACTCATATTTTACAAATGTTTTGTTGTTGTTCAAAATGTGAACAAGATCCCCTTTCTTTTCCTCTTCTCTTATTTTTTTTGAAGAATACATATTGATTGAACATATATATTAAGAACCCTAGGTCAGCACCAATATCTCCTTTATAGCTCTATTAAATAAAACAAGAAGTAAGTAAAATGAAAATGGTGCGTCAAAACTTTTAAACCCTCAGAAAGTGATATAAACGTTGGAATTTGGGCACAAAAATGATTTTTCAAGGGGAGACCTTATCATATTGTGTAATTTGATACGAGCTTCGATTTGATATATTATAATATTCTTTTCGATACCCGAGTAAAAAGTTATATCCGTTGAAATTTTAACTCATATTTTACAAATGTTTTGTTGTTGTTCAAAATGTGAACAAGATCCCCTTTCTTTTCCTCTTCTCTTATTTTTTTTTGAAGAATACATATTGATTGAACATATATATTAAGAACCCTAGGTCAGCACCAATATCTCCTTTATAGCTCTATTAAATAAAACAAGAAGTAAGTAAAATGAAAATGGTGCGTCAAAACTTTTAAACCCTCGGAAAGTGATGTAAACGTTGGAATTTGGGCACAAAAATGATTTTTCAAATGGAGACCTTATCATATTGTGTAATTTGATACGAGCTTCGATTTGATATATTATAATATTCTTTTCGATACCCGAGTAAAAAGTTATATCCGTTGAAATTTTAACTCATATTTTACAAATGTTTTGTTGTTGTTCAAAATGTGAACAAGATCCCCTTTCTTTTCCTCTTCTCTTATTTTTTTTGAAGAATACATATTGATTGAACATATATATTAAGAACCCTAGGTCAGCACCAATATCTCCTTTATAGCTCTATTAAATAAAACAAGAAGTAAGTAAAATGAAAATGGTGCGTCAAAACTTTTAAACCCTCGGAAAGTGATGTAAACGTTGGAATTTGGGCACAAAAATGATTTTTCAAAAGGAGACCTTATCATATTGTGTAATTTGATACGAGCTTCGATTTGATATATTATAAAATTCTTTTTGATACCCGAGTAAAAAGCTATCTCCGTTGAAAGCTTTAACTCATATTTTACAAATGTTTTGTTGTTGTAGAAAATGTGAACAAGATCCCCTTTCTTTTCCTCTTCTCTTATTTTTTTGAAGAATACATATTGATTGATCATATATATTAAGAACCCTAGGTCAGCACCAATATCTCCTTTATAGCTCTATTAAATAAAACAAGAAGTAAGTGAAATGAAAATGGTGCGTCAAAACTTTTAAACCCTCGGAAAGTGATATAAACGTTGGAATTTGGGAACAAAAATGATTTTTCAAGGGGAGACCTTATCATATTGTGTAATTTGATACGAGCTTCGATTTGATATATTATAATATTCTTTTCGATACCCGAGTAAAAAGTTATATCCGTTGAAATTTTAACTCATATTTTACAAATGTTTTGTTGTTGTTCAAAATGTGAACAAGATCCCCTTTCTTTTCCTCTTCTCTTATTTTTTTTGAAGAATACAGATTGATTGAACATATATATTAAGAACCCTAGGTCAGCACCAATATCTCCTTTATAGCTCTATTAAATTAAAACAAGAAGTAAGTGAAATGAAAATGGTGCGTCAAAACTTTTAAACCATCGGAAAGTGATGTAAACGTTGGAATTTGGGCACAAAAATGCTTTTTCACGAGGAGACCATATCATATTGTGTAATTTGATACGAGCTTCGATTTGATATATTATAATATTCTTTTTGATACGCGAGTAGAAAGTTATATCCGTTGAAATTTTAACTCATATTTTACAAATATTTTGTTGTTGTTCAAAATGTGAACAAGATCCCCTTTCTTTTCCTCTTCTCTTATTTTTTTTTTGAAGAATACATATTGATTGAACATATATATTAAGAACCCTAGGTCAGGACCAATATCTCCTTTATAGCTCTATTAAATAAAACAAGAAGTAAGTAAAATGAAAATGGTTCGTCAAAACTTTTAAACCCTCGGAAAGTGATGTAAACGTTGGAATTTGGGCACAAAAATGATTTTTCAAGGGGAGACCTTATCATATTGTGTAATTTGATACGAGCTTCGATTTGATATATTATAATATTCTTTTCGATACCCGAGTAAAAAGTTATATCCGTTGAAATTTTAACTCATATTTTACAAATGTTTTGTTGTTGTTCAAAATGTGAACAAGATCCCCTTTCTTTTCCTCTTCTCTTATTTTTTTTGAAGAATACATATTGATTGAACATATATATTAAGAACCCTAGGTCAGCACCAATATCTCCTTTATAGCTCTATTAAATAAAACAAGAAGTAAGTAAAATGAAAATGGTGCGTCAAAACTTTTAAACCCTCAGAAAGTGATATAAACGTTGGAATTTGGGCACAAAAATGATTTTTCAAGGGGAGACCTTATCATATTGTGTAATTTGATACGAGCTTCGATTTGATATATTATAATATTCTTTTCGATACCCGAGTAAAAAGTTATATCCGTTGAAATTTTAACTCATATTTTACAAATGTTTTGTTGTTGTTCAAAATGTGAACAAGATCCCCTTTCTTTTCCTCTTCTCTTATTTTTTTTGAAGAATACATATTGATTGAACATATATATTAAGAACCCTAGGTCAGCACCAATATCTCCTTTATAGCTCTATTAAATAAAACAAGAAGTAAGTAAAATGAAAATGGTGCGTCAAAACTTTTAAACCCTCAGAAAGTGATATAAACGTTGGAATTTGGGCACAAAAATGATTTTTCAAGGGGAGACCTTATCATATTGTGTAATTTGATACGAGCTTCGATTTGATATATTATAATATTCTTTTCGATACCCGAGTAAAAAGTTATATCCGTTGAAATTTTAACTCATATTTTACAAATGTTTTGTTGTTGTTCAAAATGTGAACAAGATCCCCTTTCTTTTCCTCTTCTCTTATTTTTTTTTTGAAGAATACATATTGATTGAACATATATATTAAGAACCCTAGGTCAGCACCAATATCTCCTTTATAGCTCTATTAAATAGAACAAGAAGTAAGTGAAATGAAAATGGTGCGTCAAAACTTTTAAACCCTCGGAAAGTGATGTAAACGTTGGAATTTGGGCATAAAAATGATTTTTCAAGGGCAGACCTTACCATATTGTGTAATTTGATACAAGCTTCGATTTGATATATTATAATATTCTTTTTGATACCTGAGAAAAAAGCTATCTCCCTTGAGAGTTTTAACTCATATTTTACAAATGTTTTGTTGTTGTTCAAAATGTGAACAAGATCCCCTTTCTTTTCCTCTTCTCTTATTTTTTTTTGAAGAATACATATTGATTGAACATATATATTAAGAACCCTAGGTCAGCACCAATATCTCCTTTATAGCTCTATTAAATAAAACAAGAAGTAAGTGAAATGAAAATGGTGCGTCAAAACTTTTAAACCCTCGGAAAGTGATATAAACGTTGGAATTTGGGCACAAAAATGATTTTTCAAGGGGAGACCTTATCATATTGTGTAATTTGATACGAGCTTCGATTTGATATATTATAATATTCTTTTCGATACCCGAGTAAAAAGTTATATCCGTTGAAATTTTAACTCATATTTTACAAATGTTTTGTTGTTGTTCAAAATGTGAACAAGATCCCCTTTCTTTTCCTCTTCTCTTATTTTTTTTGAAGAATACATATTGATTGAACATATATATTAAGAACCCTAGGTCAGCACCAATATCTCCTTTATAGCTCTATTAAATAAAACAAGAAGTAAGTAAAATGAAAATGGTGCGTCAAAACTTTTAAACCCTCGGAAAGTGATATAAACGTTGGAATTTGGGCACAAAAATGATTTTTCAAGGGGAGACCTTATCATATTGTGTAATTTGATACGAGCTTCGATTTGATATATTATAATATTCTTTTCGATACCCGAGTAAAAAGTTATATCCGTTGAAATTTTAACTCATATTTTACAAATGTTTTGTTGTTGTTCAAAATGTGAACAAGATCCCCTTTCTTTTCCTCTTCTCTTATTTTTTTTGAAGAATACATATTGATTGAACATATATATTAAGAACCCTAGGTCAGCACCAATATCTCCTTTATAGCTCTATTAAATAAAACAAGAAGTAAGTAAAATGAAAATGGTGCGTCAAAACTTTTAAACCCTCGGAAAGTGATGTAAACGTTGGAATTTGGGCACAAAAATGATTTTTCAAAAGGAGACCTTATCATATTGTGTAATTTGATACGAGCTTCGATTTGATATATTATAATATTCTTTTCGATACCCGAGTAAAAAGTTATATCTGTTGAAATTTTAACTCATATTTTACAAATGTTTTGTTGTTGTTCAAAATGTGAACAAGATCCCCTTTCTTTTCCTCTTCTCTTATTTTTTTTGAAGAATACATATTGATTGAACATATATATTAAGAACCCTAGGTCAGCACCAATATCTCCTTTATAGCTCTATTAAATAAAACAAGAAGTAAGTAAAATGAAAATGGTGCGTCAAAACTTTTAAACCCTCAGAAAGTGATATAAACGTTGGAATTTGGGCACAAAAATGATTTTTCAAGGGGAGACCTTATCATATTGTGTAATTTGATACGAGCTTCGATTTGATATATTATAATATTCTTTTCGATACCCGAGTAAAAAGTTATATCCGTTGAAATTTTAACTCATATTTTACAAATGTTTTGTTGTTGTTCAAAATGTGAACAAGATCCCCTTTCTTTTCCTCTTCTCTTATTTTTTTTGAAGAATACATATTGATTGAACATATATATTAAGAACCCTAGGTCAGCACCAATATCTCCTTTATAGCTCTATTAAATAAAACAAGAAGTAAGTAAAATGAAAATGGTGCGTCAAAACTTTTAAACCCTCAGAAAGTGATATAAACGTTGGAATTTGGGCACAAAAATGATTTTTCAAGGGGAGACCTTATCATATTGTGTAATTTGATACGAGCTTCGATTTGATATATTATAATATTCTTTTCGATACCCGAGTAAAAAGTTATATCCGTTGAAATTTTAACTCATATTTTACAAATGTTTTGTTGTTGTTCAAAATGTGAACAAGATCCCCTTTCTTTTCCTCTTCTCTTATTTTTTTTTGAAGAATACATATTGATTGAACATATATATTAAGAACCCTAGGTCAGCACCAATATCTCCTTTATAGCTCTATTAAATAAAACAAGAAGTAAGTAAAATGAAAATGGTGCGTCAAAACTTTTAAACCCTCGGAAAGTGATGTAAACGTTGGAATTTGGGCACAAAAATGATTTTTCAAGGGGAGACCTTATCATATTGTGTAATTTGATACGAGCTTCGATTTGATATATTATAATATTCTTTTTGATACGCGAGTAGAAAGTTATATCCGTTGAAATTTTAACTCATATTTTACAAATGTTTTGTTGTTGTTCAAAATGTGAACAAGATCCCCTTTCTTTTCCTCTTCTCTTATTTTTTTTTGAAGAATACATATTGATTGAACATATATATTAAGAACCCTAGGTCAGGACCAATATCTCCTTTATAGCTCTATTAAATAAAACAAGAAGTAAGTTAAATGAAAATGGTGCGTCAAAACTTTTAAATCCTCGGAAAGTGATGTAAACGTTAGAATTTGGGCACAAAAATGATTTTTCAAGGGGAGTCCTTATCATATTGTGTAATTTGATACGAGCTTCGATTTGATATATTATAATATTCTTTTCGATACCCGAGTAAAAAGTTATATCCGTTGAAATTTTAACTCATATTTTACAAATGTTTTGTTGTTGTTCAAAATGTGAACAAGATCCCCTTTCTTTTCCTCTTCTCTTATTTTTTTTGAAGAATACATATTGATTGAACATATATATTAAGAACCCTAGGTCAGCACCAATATCTCCTTTATAGCTCTATTAAATAAAACAAGAAGTAAGTAAAATGAAAATGGTGCGTCAAAACTTTTAAACCCTCGGAAAGTGATGTAAACGTTGGAATTTGGGCACAAAAATGATTTTTCAAGGGGAGACCTTACCATATTGTGTAATTTGATACGAGCTTCGATTTGATATATTATAAAATTCTTTTTGATACCCGAGTAAAAAGCTATCTCCGTTGAAAGCTTTAACTCATATTTTACAAATGTATTGTTGTTGTTGAAATTGTGAACAAGATCCCCTTTCTTTTCCTCTTCTCTTATTTTTTTTGAAGAATACAGATTGATTGAACATATATATTAAGAACCCTAGGTCAGCACCAATATCTCCTTTATAGCTCTATTAAATAAAACAAGAAGTAAGTGAAATGAAAATGGTGCGTCAAAACTTTTAAACCCTCGGAAAGTGATATAAACGTTGGAATTTGGGCACAAAAATGATTTTTCAAGGGGAGACCTTATCATATTGTGTAATTTGATACGAGCTTCGATTTGATATATTATAATATTCTTTTCGATACCCGAGTAAAAAGTTATATCCGTTGAAATTTTAACTCATATTTTACAAATGTTTTGTTGTTGTTCAAAATGTGAACAAGATCCCCTTTCTTTTCCTCTTCTCTTATTTTTTTTGAAGAATACATATTGATTGAACATATATATTAAGAACCCTAGGTCAGCACCAATATCTCCTTTATAGCTCTATTAAATAAAACAAGAAGTAAGTAAAATGAAAATGGTGCGTCAAAACTTTTAAACCCTCGGAAAGTGATATAAACGTTGGAATTTGGGAACAAAAATGATTTTTCAAGGGGAGACCTTATCATATTGTGTAATTTGATACGAGCTTCGATTTGATATATTATAATATTCTTTTCGATACCCGAGTAAAAAGTTATATCCGTTGAAATTTTAACTCATATTTTACAAATGTTTTGTTGTTGTTCAAAATTTGAACAAGATCCCCTTTCTTTTCCTCTTCTCTTATTTTTTTTAAGAATACATATTGATTGAACATATATATTAAGAACCCTAGGTCAGCACCAATATCTCCTTTATAGCTCTATTAAATAAAACAAGAAGTAAGTAAAATGAAAATGGTGCGTCAAAACTTTTAAACCCTCAGAAAGTGATATAAACGTTGGAATTTGGGCACAAAAATGATTTTTCAAGGGGAGACCTTATCATATTGTGTAATTTGATACGAGCTTCGATTTGATATATTATAATATTCTTTTCGATACCCGAGTAAAAAGTTATATCCGTTGAAATTTTAACTCATATTTTACAAATGTTTTGTTGTTGTTCAAAATGTGAACAAGATCCCCTTTCTTTTCCTCTTCTCTTATTTTTTTTGAAGAATACATATTGATTGAACATATATATTAAGAACCCTAGGTCAGCACCAATATCTCCTTTATAGCTCTATTAAATAAAACAAGAAGTAAGTAAAATGAAAATGGTGCGTCAAAACTTTTAAACCCTCAGAAAGTGATATAAACGTTGGAATTTGGGCACAAAAATGATTTTTCAAGGGGAGACCTTATCATATTGTGTAATTTGATACGAGCTTCGATTTGATATATTATAATATTCTTTTCGATACCCGAGTAAAAAGTTATATCCGTTGAAATTTTAACTCATATTTTACAAATGTTTTGTTGTTGTTCAAAATGTGAACAAGATCCCCTTTCTTTTCCTCTTCTCTTATTTTTTTTGAAGAATACATATTGATTGAACATATATATTAAGAACCCTAGGTCAGCACCAATATCTCCTTTATAGCTCTATTAAATAAAACAAGAAGTAAGTAAAATGAAAATGGTGCGTCAAAACTTTTAAACCCTCAGAAAGTGATATAAACGTTGGAATTTGGGCACAAAAATGATTTTTCAAGGGGAGACCTTATCATATTGTGTAATTTGATACGAGCTTCGATTTGATATATTATAATATTCTTTTCGATACCCGAGTAAAAAGTTATATCCGTTGAAATTTTAACTCATATTTTACAAATGTTTTGTTGTTGTTCAAAATGTGAACAAGATCCCCTTTCTTTTCCTCTTCTCTTATTTTTTTTTGAAGAATACATATTGATTGAACATATATATTAAGAACCCTAGGTCAGCACCAATATCTCCTTTATAGCTCTATTAAATAAAACAAGAAGTAAGTAAAATGAAAATGGTGTGTCAAAACTTTTAAACCCTCGGAAAGTGATGTAAACGTTGGAATTTGGGCACAAAAATGATTTTTCAAGGGGAGACCTTATCATATTGTGTAATTTGATACGAGCTTCGATTTGATATATTATAATATTCTTTTCGATACCCGAGTAAAAAGTTATCTCCGTTGAAAGCTTTAACTCATATTTTACAAATGTTTTGTTGTTGTTCAAAATGTGAACAAGATCCCCTTTCTTTTCCTCTTCTCTTATTTTTTTTGAAGAATACATATTGATTGAACATATATATTAAGAACCCTAGGTCAGCACCAATATCTCCTTTATAGCTCTATTAAATAAAACAAGAAGTAAGTGAAATGAAAATGGTGCGTCAAAACTTTTAAACCCTCGGAAAGTGATATAAACGTTGGAATTTGGGCACAAAAATGATTTTTCAAGGGGAGACCTTATCATATTGTGTAATTTGATACGAGCTTCGATTTGATATATTATAATATTCTTTTCGATACCCGAGTAAAAAGTTATATCCGTTGAAATTTTAACTCATATTTTACAAATGTTTTGTTGTTGTTCAAAATGTGAACAAGATCCCCTTTCTTTTCCTCTTCTCTTATTTTTTTTGAAGAATACATATTGATTGAACATATATATTAAGAACCCTAGGTCAGCACCAATATCTCCTTTATAGCTCTATTAAATAAAACAAGAAGTAAGTAAAATGAAAATGGTGCGTCAAAACTTTTAAACCCTCAGAAAGTGATATAAACGTTGGAATTTGGGCACAAAAATGATTTTTCAAGGGGAGACCTTATCATATTGTGTAATTTGATACGAGCTTCGATTTGATATATTATAATATTCTTTTCGATACCCGAGTAAAAAGTTATATCCGTTGAAATTTTAACTCATATTTTACAAATGTTTTGTTGTTGTTCAAAATGTGAACAAGATCCCCTTTCTTTTCCTCTTCTCTTATTTTTTTTTGAAGAATACATATTGATTGAACATATATATTAAGAACCCTAGGTCAGCACCAATATCTCCTTTATAGCTCTATTAAATAGAACAAGAAGTAAGTGAAATGAAAATGGTAAGTCAAAACTTTTAAACCCTCAGAAAGTGATATAAACGTTGGAATTTGGGCACAAAAATGATTTTTCAAGGGGAGACCTTATCATATTGTGTAATTTGATACGAGCTTCGATTTGATATATTATAATATTCTTTTCGATACCCGAGTAAAAAGTTATATCCGTTGAAATTTTAACTCATATTTTACAAATGTTTTGTTGTTGTTCAAAATGTGAACAAGATCCCCTTTCTTTTCCTCTTCTCTTATTTTTTTTGAAGATGGGGGGGGGGGTGGGGGGGGGGGGGGGTGGGGGGGGGGGGGGGTGGGGGGGGGGGGGGGTGGGGGGGGGGGGGGGTGGGGGGGGGGGGGGGTGGGGGGGGGGGGGGGTGGGGGGGGGGGGGGGTGGGGGGGGGGGGGGGTGGGGGGGGGGGGGGGTGGGGGGGGGGGGGGGTGGGGGGGGGGGGGGGTGGGGGGGGGGGGGGGTGGGGGGGGGGGGGGGTGGGGGGGGGGGGGGGTGGGGGGGGGGGGGGGTGGGGGGGGGGGGGGGTGGGGGGGGGGGGGGGTGGGGGGGGGGGGGGGTGGGGGGGGGGGGGGGTGGGGGGGGGGGGGGGTGGGGGGGGGGGGGGGTGGGGGGGGGGGGGGGTGGGGGGGGGGGGGGGTGGGGGGGGGGGGGGGTGGGGGGGGGGGGGGGTGGGGGGGGGGGGGGGTGGGGGGGGGGGGGGGTGGGGGGGGGGGGGGGTGGGGGGGGGGGGGGGTGGGGGGGGGGGGGGGTGGGGGGGAACATTGGCTTGCTCATAGTTATTCTCTTAAAGAGTAGGACACATTTTAGTGAGATTTCCTAGTGTAGATCATATGCCACAAGTCTTAACATGTATAATAGGCAATTGTTGCACTAATGCTATAAAATTATTCAAATGTTGCTCAAGGTGGGAGTCAGTTCGTACCTCATTTATCTTGCACTCTTGGTTACTATGGGTACCAAATTGTTGAGAATTGATAGCCATAATTGCAATTAAGTTTCTTGCCTCAATTAAGGTTTTGTTTACCAATTTCTATCATGCTTCTTTCCATAGGCATTAATCCCTCATAAAAAATATTGGAGAAGAAGCTACTCACTAATTTAGTGACGGGGACAACTGGCACATAATCTCTTGTATCTCTCTCAATACTCTTATAAGGTTTCCTTATTGACATGTCATATGGCACAAATATCTTTTCTTATAAGCCTGGCCCTTGGAAAGTACTTTTCTATAAATATTTTTTTCATATCAGCCCGTGTTGTGATGGTTCCTAAAAGAAGGTAATAAAGCCACTCCTTAGCACTATTATCAAGTGAGAATGGGAAAGCCCAAAGCTTGATTTGTTCCTTTATGATCATAATTGGTTTCATACTGGAATAGACTACATGGAATTTCATTCCAAGTATTTGTTAGGGTCTTCTTCAAATAAACCCCTGAAAGTAGGTAACAAATGTATTAGTATAGATTTCAGTTCAAAACCTACCTCTAAGTTTGGATATATGATGCATAGGGGTTGCTTCTCTAATTCTAGTGCAACTAGCTCCTTAAAAGTTTGATAAACTACTACTATGTCTTATTTCTCTAATTCAAAATCACTTGAAAAAGTGTTGTCTTCTCTTGCAGTGAGTTGATTGATCCTCTTGATATCAAGTTATAAGAGTGTTCTTGTTGCATCCAATGGGTACTTGAGAGTCAAGAAAGCGAAAAGTTAATAGAATTAAAAAATAGAAAAAAGTAAAATAAACTAGTTACTATTGGAAAAATTGTTAGAACAATCCCAATAACGACACCAAAAACTTGACATGATTGATAACACGCAAGTGTATATGGTCACGTATAAGTGATAAGTAATTTTTAGAACAAGAGTTGTCATACCTCCGCGTCAAAAACTTTTACTACTACTTACTAGATCATTAGTGTGTTAATTAAAATTAGTAAATTGGGATTTTGGTTGTTTTTGGAAAGAATAAAATAAAATAATAAAATAGGATTGCATAAGAATACTAAGAGAATGTGATTATGGGACTATCCTCACCATTATCATAAAATTTAATTAAACATGTCATGAATTTAAATTAGTGTCTTAAGTTCTAAACCACTTTCATAATTTGAAATTATTCTTGAATTCTTGACTTTAGTTTTAGAATTCTAGGTCCTCTTAAGACTTCATATCTTTTTTTACCGTGTAATTGATAAAAGGTTCACTTATTAACCAACCTAATTTATGAACAACCTAGAAGTGCACTTATTAGATTTAATTCATTCCTTGCATTAAAATAAAAAAAAATTATTACTAAACTAAGCAAGATTAGAACAATTGTTTAACCTTTAACATAGGCATTCAACCTTACTTGTTACATCAGCCACAATGAGCCACTTCAAATAAAATTTAGCGATTATGTACAACATCTTAGACTATATATAAACATATTCATGCAACAAACTAATTGTACACCCTAATTCATAACATGCATAGTTTTGGCATTCAGACATAGAACTGAACACATCAATAATCATGAATTGAAATTAAAATTATCATAACATTAAATTAATTAAATTATAGTCCATGACTTAGAATTTCCCACAATCATATTATCAAAATTAGCTAGACATTGATTTTACCATAATTATCATTATAATTATAGAAAACTATAAAGAATAGGATTAAGAAAAGCTTATGAATGAAGATCTCCAAAATATCCTCCAAAAGTTTCCCTATATGTGATCTTTGATCTTTCTTGTTCCTTGTTACAATTGTTGTGTTTTGATGACCTTTTAGGTTATTTATATAGTGTATTTTTAAGCATGATCCAATTTGGATTAAAATTTGATCGATCCAATGGCTAGGATTAAAAGTTGGTGCTGAAAAATGTTGTATTTGAGTACCGACTAGACTGCTTCATCAATTGAGACCCATCTCAATTGATCTAACCTTAAACAATTTCCAAATCAAGAGCACTCCATCAAAGCTTGATCAATCAACCTATGGCTCGATCAATCAAGTCCTTTTTTGGATAGATCAAATCTTGCTTTCGTTCTTCCCTTGACTCTTCAATCGAAACTAGATCGATTGAGTATTTTATTTTTGCTCTAAACACGTTTTTTCCTTCTGTTTTTACTCCTTTCGTAACTAAGCACCTATATAAAATAGAATAAACACATAAAATGCATAGAGAATAATAATTTATTATAAATATGTGGAAATTTAAGCACAAATATATGTATAAAATGATCTCAATCAACACTCAAAAAGTATACATTATCGTCTTTCTAGAAAGCTAACATATGCCAAAGCTATTTTATAAACTAAAACTTCAATTTCTATCATATCACTATAAATAGTTTTAAAACATTTCTAACCTATCATTATAAAAGTAGGTATAACTTTTTATAGAAATTTTCAAACATAATTCTTTAAAAAGAAAACAAACCTATAAATCTCAAAATTTAAAACAAGATATTACACACCTATATAGGATAAACAATCCCTTTCATAAATTGAAAATAACGATAAGTTCAAAACATGGTTTCCAACACAATTCACACAGAACATATCCTTAGTTAAACATGTATAACTATCTTAAAATTCAAATAAAAAAACATACAGTTTCTCTTAAAATAGACATCTATACTTTTCCAACAAGATATAAACCAAAGTCTAATTCATGTAAAAGGTTTTTCAATTTCTATTTCAAGTTTATGCATGAATAGTTACCTAGATATGCTTTAACTTAGAATCCTCGTATTCTTCCACTTTATCTTTCTTTCCTTTTCACATCCTTTTTCTCTTTTTTCTTCTTTGTTTTGTGCTTATTTTGTGCCAAACTTCGTAGAGATTCTTGCATTAATGCTCCTTTTTTTATTAGTCATTGAGGACATGTTTCCTCTTAGGAAAAATAGTGATATCTCGTGCTAAAAAAATTAATTAAATAAATAATATGATAATAAAATAATTAAATAAATATTGTTGAGACTAAAATGATAATTACATTAAAAATATACTCTTACTAACAATTTCACTTCTATGTAAAGGATGTGGTGTTACACAGCAAATGTAGATATTCTTCTAGCCAAATAAGTTAAGCATTACAAAGTAAAGGTTAATTGGAAAGATTATGAACAACTTTATTTGCTTGCCTTTTTGTAGAATTTCCAATGTATACATGAGAAGTTCTTAGCTATTCAAGAATATCTTCAACTAGAATTCTTTCGAGAGTCATGCATTTATCACCCTCATTTATGTAATTTGTAGTCAAAAGTAAATCACTTTCCATAATTGGATTATGAAACCCAACATCAAAAGCCCATTGAATGCCAATAAGAATTGCATCCAATTTAGCAACTAAGACTCAGACAAATATATCACTAACTATACTACATAAAAAAAGTACGTCTCCCACATTGCTCCAACTCCTAGAATTGTTTACACTATCAACATTAAATTTAAGGAAAGTACCTAAAAGGGATGACCACTTAGATTTGCTAAAACGTATCATATACTACCTTAAATTCCTCAATAAATAGATGTCCTAAAGAGTATAATTGCTGGAACCTGGGGTCGACCACCATGTAGAATATTATTCTCGTCGTTCCATTTGTTCCACATGACCTCTATCAATAATTCATCTCCTCATCCTTAAGATTTAATAAGAAATAATTGAAAAAAATATTAAAGGTTACACCAACATTGAGTTTCATGGAACTGACAAAAGGTGCTATTCTACACACTTTTTTGACTGCAATGCATTTCCACAATACATGCAATACATGTTCACTACCACATCCACATCATGAGCAATTAGAATCTTCGGTAACTCTTCTTTTCCAAAAGTTCTTATACATGCGAGTATAGTATGAGTAGCCCGCCAAATAAACATCTTTACTTGTTTGGTACTCTAAGTAGCTACATCTTTTCCACCATTTTTGTCTTTGACATGTCACTTGTTTCCACATATGTAGCATTATCCTTGGTATTTTAGTGTTTGAGCCAACCTGTATCCACTTTTAATAATGCATCTTCCATTTGCTTTGTAGTTCCAAATCAATTTATCAACTCTTGTTTGAGAAGCAAGAGGAATAGAGCATATGATATCAGCTTCATGAACAAACAAAAAAAAGAATTTTGATTAATTGCTCATTCCACTCACCTGTGGGGTGATCAGAGATGCCACTTTACTTCCAAGCAGTAATTTTTGGGGTGATTTAATCATAAATAACTTAGTCAAGGAATCCAACAACCTTGATAACTTAGCAAGTTTCTATCCCTAAAAATGCTTTTCCATATGAAGGAAGAGTTTAATTGCCACTTAGCTGATAGAAAATCTGAATTCCTTAAGTATTTTTCATTGAACCCTAGCAGCAAGTAAAGATTGGTTTTCTAGGAGCCTCCAAGCTTTCTTAGCTATTAAAGCTTGATTAAAGCTTTCTAATGATCGATTACCAAGCCCTCCTGCTTTAGGTTTGCGAAAGTTTTTTCCACGACAACCAATGAATCCCATCATTCTTTGAAGAATTTTTTCACCAAAATTTTGCCATACAGAGAGTTAAGCTTATGACAAACTTTTGAAGGTAGAATTTAGTTATTGTCTGATAACTAGAAGGAATGGAATTAAAATTAATTAAAAAAAAATCAATACACACCTGTAGCTTCTGAAAGTTGTTTTATAACTGCCCAAGTTAATATATATATATATATTCTTACGAAATTATATTCTTTGTAGTGGTTAAAATAATAATAATAATTTGGACAACGTCCTAAGCAATTTCATCCCACCAAAAAAAAAATATTTAGCCAAAAATTATTAAAGTGATAATGTCAATGAACATAATTTAATCATCAAAGTGCTTATGGGGTCAAATTCTTTTTAACGATTGACAGAGAGCTGTTGTGATTGAGTGATTGACATATAATAAAAAATGTTGAAATGCTTGGAATGATTTCTACTTTCAAAACAATTTCTGTTATTCAAAATTTTGAAAATAATATGGTTCTTTTTCGATTTTTTTTTTTTTTTCATGTTATTTGACCAAAGTAGGTGATATTTTCCATCTCGTTATTAACAAAATTTATGAAACATACTAGTAGTTCAAATCATAACTAATAGAATGTTGAGACCAAATTATAAAAACTGCTGAACTGTAGACTAGTAATGACCGACAAAAAAAATTCTTTATATAAAAAAAATCATGATACAATATTATCTCATTTTAATTAAATATTATTTCATTTTATTTTATTCAAATTATGACCCTACTATTTAAACACATTTTGTATCATTTTTCTTATTAAATATTCGTTATAAATAATCATCTTATCATATTTTCTTTTGTTTTCATATTCTCACTTGTCTTATTTAAAACTATTAAAAATAAATAAGATATTTCAATTAATAACGTCTCATATATGAATCTCATTAATATCTCATCTCAATTAATATATATATCATTTAATTGAGAATTTCATCGGCAGAGCTTGTATAAACAAACAATCAACCCCTCTTCTCCAAAAGCACATTCCAAGAGACGTTTTAATTCCTAATATAATCATAATATAGATAAAATAAAGAAAAAAGACTCGCCGGCTTTTCCCGTTTACTTTTTTGCTTAACTTGGTTTTGTCTTGCTTTAGGTAGCTTTATTTTCCATGGAACTGAACACACTGGTGCTGACTAAAATTCTATGAAAATCGCATACATATAAACAATATAATTTTAAAAGGCTGAATAAAACACCTATTATTGCTCAGTTTATAGCTAATAGATCACTTTTATCCTATGCTACACAGAATATTATAGTACACAAGTGTCCTATAGTTTTGGATATGTATCAAAATGTCAGACACCAATTTTCAATTTTCTTTAAATTTTCACCAATTTGAATTTGCAAATATCCACTAATATTCATGTCGTGTCCGTTGGACATGAATACTTCTCAAAAAATAAAAAGTTGATGTAATATAGTTTTTAACCACAATTGTAATTTGAAAAGTATGAGCAAACCAAATATCCAAGCAAATGAGAAATATAGAGTATTATATTACAACAAAAAAAAAATTCTACCAAGTCATGAGCAAAGAAACATCAAATCATCTTCATAACGCAACCCATAAAACAAGTAATTGAAATTGCATTATCTTCCATAAAAAATAAAAAATAAAAACATATGGTTAACAGAGTACATAAGCAGGTACTTGAAAATTTAAGAGCCTACAGGAGTTTTGAAGGTACCAACCTAAAAGTAATTCCTATTATTACATTAAGTCAAGGTCACTAGTTACCTGGTTTAGTTCATAACCTTAAGGCTAACCTCAACTTTTAGCTTTTCCACATCCCTGGCTTTTCCATCATGTACGCAACACAATTGACGGAAGAAATTGCTTAAACTTGGTACTAAGATATGATAAAAATGCGATGATATCACTCCCCATTTACTTCTCTACGCAGACCCCTATAGATTGCTTTCCGGATAAGAGGATGCAGTTCCGATAATAATTCTGCATCCAACTTCTCAATCTGCGGCCATATCTGCAGTAGGGAATAAATGTCAATGCCTTTAAGGAAGCTTTCATTTTTATCCCTTACTACTTTTGAACACATGTCCAGAAATATATTTTTTATCCTTAAACCTCCAACAACTCATGCAATGCCTCCAAGAAAAATTTTGAACTGTAAATACTCTTGAACACGTGTTTAAATGAGCTTATTTTTGAACAAGTGCTCAGTTTTGTATATAAATTAACTAGGTATCAAAAATGAAATGTAATGTACAAACGGGGTCGAAAAGGAAAACTACTCATCCTTTTACACAAGTACAAGCAGATCAACAATATCAAAATTTCGCCAAATTTCAAAACACACTTCAACAGTAATTACAATAAACTACAAAATTTTATTTTCAATTTGTTTTTTTCCTGAAATAATTGATAAGGCAACTTTTAATACTCCACAAGATTTCTTCTCTCATCTCTCCTTAAATTCTGTAAGGAAAATAAAAAGAAAAAAAGTATTGGAAGAAAATAAGAATCTTAGCACTATTGTCGACATCATATTCGATGTATCACAACAGGAGTGATAACGAGGATTAATGTAGACTTTGACTAATTTAGTACATTTGATTTGCTTGAATGTGAACTTTCCTGGGGTCAACTAATGGCTGCTAAACCCAATTTCTAGCAGCGATACAGTATTTTAAAACAAAACATATAATTGGAAGAAATAACACAATTCAAGAAGTTGCAAGTCCACTAAAACTGAACAAATCATTTATGCTGCACCTGCAAACATCTGAGCAGAATAAGTAGATCTGTAGATGTCATTAAACTTGTAAGAGATAAGTAGATTTACCTTTTGTGTTCATTTAGTAAGCTTATTTGCTTAAATGGAAAATTTAGTTTTTTAATCTAAGAGTTCCAGAAAAGAGAAATAAGGAGAACCAAAAATCACTCAGATTGTCTAACTCAATCAATGTATATTAAATGTCATCTTTAAATCTCAGTCATGGTCTGTATTTCATATAATGGCTAAAATTAGTATATAAACGGCATGTTTGTTAACAACTTAGAAAAGATTCTGACCATATTGGTCTAAACCATTTGGAACTCTATGGCCGTACTTTTCACTAATCAGAAGAGTCAAAAAGGCTGAAGCTGTGAGAACATACCTCAGAAGCATATTGCCTTGAGAGGGATTTTAAATAGCCCAAAGTTGATAGACACCATTGCTCCTTTTCTCCTAAATTATGTACTTTACTTGCTCTTTCCCCATTTAACTGACTGTCATAATCAGAGAAAGCGAAGTTAATCCACAGATTAAGGGATAACTTATTTTTCCAAGTGAAAGAGACTAAACCTGTTTTTAGGCCTTCCACTCTCATCGTCCACATCCATTTCAGATGGTTGTTCAAGGTCCACATTAATGGTATCTGCATAAATAGATTTCAACTCCTGCAATGTTCCAGCTCTAGTCACATCTGGAAGGCGCTCCGTTAGCACAATGGAAAAATTCTTGTATAAAGAGGAAAACAAAGCCTGCACACCCAACCATGGTCGATAAAAAGATCTAAAACAATTGAGAGAGAGAGAGTGTATTCTTAATCAAAGTAAACGGTAAGGATAAAAGCTCAAGAAAGGGAGAAGGGAAGGAAAAAAAAAAGAAAGAAAAAAAGACGACTTCAAAATACATCAATCTGAATTAAAAGAAACAATGGAACAACTACGGAATTAAAAAAGGTTTCTTATAATCACTGCAGCTACAAGAGACGGAAGAGTCCCAGCTGACCTCCCTATTATCTTTTATTATAGAGGAGGATGTAGAAGCAGCAAGATTGAAGGAGGAACAAAATCAAATAGTTTGGAAAAAGGAAATTTTGTTTTAATGATGAGGCACACTTCATACTGCTAAGACTGTCGCTCACTGTTTTAGCTTCTATTACATACTTAATAACTTAGTTGAGGCAGTTTCATGTGCCATTTCCTACTTTTTTCTTTTAAGACTAGAGGTAATCTGTGATTGCTAATTGTTTCAATTGAAAAATATTTCTACTGTTTCGAAACAGCTCAGGTTTTGTTCCATAGTTCTTATTTTAGCTTCTTACAAAGGCTATACAACAAATAGTCCGTTCGTATTTCTACTGTTTCGAAACGGCTCAGGTTTTGTTCCATAGTTCTTATTTTAGCTTCTTACAAAGGCTATACAACAAATAGTCCGTTCTTTTTAGGTCAAGAGAGGCAAGGGGCAGGTTGGAATAAGAAAAACAAACAAACCAGCCCGAAGCCAAGGTGTGATGCTGAAAATACCACCCTTCTTTTTCTGCTCAATTTTAGCAATTTAACTCAAATTCTACCACAACTGAACCTTTCTATATACTTTTCTTATCACTATTTGGTAATTTAACTAAGTTATAAAAAGTGTGCTAAAACCTCACAAATCCTGTCCTGTGTCAATCCTAGAGACCTAATAGGATCTACTTTAAAAAAAGGTAAAAAATTGATCAAAGTGATCAGCTTCATATTTGTTGGTAAAAGTCACATCACAAGCAATATAAACAGATGTTCAACCAACTGGACAAAATCAATTAACCTGAACTGCCCACTTCGGGTAAAAGAAGAAACTTACAAAACATATATAAAACTGTCAGGTTCAGATTGAAATGCTACAGTAGATCCTTCCTAGCATCAATCGATGTAAAAGAAATACAGTTACGGGGAACTACATGCTTTGGATAACAATCATTCTGACAGCTGGCCTTGGGGAAAGAGTGAAGGATGTGGTGTGGGGGAACGAAAAGATAAAGAACTGTTACTAAACCTCATTTTCATCAAGGGCTCGAATAAGAAGAGCCTCCTTTGCCTCTAAAGATTCACGAATCGAAACCTCCTCCTTTCTTGCCTTTTCAGCATAAGATTGTAGACGCTTCAATCTCACAGGGTTTTCCCCAAGTACGGGTTCACCATCTACAAGTGAAAGTTTTGACTCAGCAGAGCCCAACTCTGCTTGCGCTTTTACTGCAGATTCTTCTGCTGATTTAACATTCTTCTTAAGTAACAATATCTCTTTCCTGAGGTCACATATGCGGTTATATGTCTTACTAATTGCATTTCTTAGAACCTGTTTGCAACAAAAGATATGGAGTAGACAGAAAAGGAAGTCAAAAGAAAGACAGAAAAAGGAGTAAAAAGAAAGAAAGAAGAAATAATAAATAAGATTAAAATCAATAGATGTAAATCACAACACGTCTACAATATTTTGGTAACAATAAAAAAAACCAGAGAGTTCTAACTACACTCCTTGATACATTATACACTCTCTACTTCTCTCATTGACAAGTGATATTGTATGTTTTTTCCTTTCCAAAAGATGCAGTTCTCATTCAATGATATGAGGGGTTGTATGGAGTGTATTCAGCATTGCTCAAAACTAAAAGAAAGAAAATGAAAACAATATATCATTCTTTATGACCATAAGTGCATATCTTCACCAAGAACAGGTTTGATATCAATTGAACGCTTGTAGAAGCAAAAACTTTCAAGTACCCTCATATTCATAGCTCCTAGGTGCTCAACTGATCATAAGAAGAACAAGACAATAATCTACAATAAGATAATTAAAGGAGAGAATAACAAGAATGTCCATATGGACAACATCAAGGTTGGATTTACTCTGTCAAACTATAGTTCTTAATAGAAGGTTTCTGGATTGTAAAAGTTATTAGATGGCTTAATAGCTCTTATCTAAAATAAGTTACTAATCACAAGTAAATCAAGTATATTGAACAATGAAAACTCTATCAGCTATGCAGCCATCTTTTCCACCAAGGAGATGGATAAAAGAATGTTCCTCTTTAATTCATTTTAACAACACAGACCTTCAATTATGCCATTAACCAATCCTTCCACTACAATCAGTTCTCACAAAATTCTCACAAGGGGAACATAATACTTCTAAGGTTTGGTTCCCCTCTTTAAGGGTAAACAATGAATGAATGAGAAACAAGACTTAGCACATATCTCGATGATTAGGAGATGTTAAAAGAGTTGAAAACACGTAATCCATAATGCTGAATTGCCGGCCTCTAATTCTCCACTACTTTAAAGAATACCTAGAGGATCAATTTCCTTTATGTTGGTGTGGTGGATAGACATTTGAATTTCTGTTATTTTTAACTTTTGTGATTTCAATGTAAGCATCATATTTTTACCTTTTCAGTTGGGCGACTTGTCCAATTTAAATGTTGCATATTATTCCAAACTTAATGAATTTCAGTCTATTTAAAAATAAAATAAAAATTTACTATAATTATATACCTCCCATGACCGATCAGATGTATGGAATTGCTCAACGTTTTCTGGAGAGAAGACCCATCTCACAATGGCCAAATTAGATAAAAGCCGGTAACCCATCATCCTATCAATTGCAACAGCTGTCATTTGTGCATTGTTCTTCCAGTAAGAACCAAGTTCGGTAATTAACTTGACTTGTTTATCCTCATCCGGACAAATTTTTGCAAATACTTGACCATATCTCTCCAAGACAGTCATCAAATGAGTGAAACTTTTAGATCCAATGTGCAGAAGAGTTTGCACAACCACTTCGAGGGTAACTGCCAAACCATGAACAGGAAGTACTTTCTCCTCCACCCACAAGATTATTTCACGAGCAGCAGCTTTTCCTTTGACCATGTTGTTGAGTTCTGAAGAGAGTGCATATTGTTCACTACCATCGTCTTCACTGAATTTGAAGTTTGTTCCAGCCTTAGGAGGCAAAAGCTCTTCTAAACCAGGTGCGTTCTCGACACTCTAAAGAGAGAACATTTATGAAATAAGTGAATTAGAAACGTTGTCAAATCATTTACCAGTGGGCTAAATGTATAGTTACAAATTAACATAACAGATAGTGAACAAGCACTACAGAAGTTTTGCACTACTTTCCACATATCAAACATAGGAAATGAGCAAAATAGGAATAGGCCTAGACAAAATAACATACAAATTTACAAAACCATTTTTTCACAAAAAATAACAAAATCCCCTAAGATCACTTCATTTGGATGAACTCTGGTCAAAATCATGCAAATGAACCTCAGTCATTCAACCAAATAAAATCCACTTCAACTAATGCTCAACTCTGGTCAACACCTAGTTGGTCAACATGCTAAGACTGGATAAAGAAAATTGACTTAATCAACCATGTTGTATATTTGTGGGAAATGAAGCTTTTAAATACTTATTTTTGGGAAAAAGAAACTATGCAATTTTTGTGTTATTTTAAATACAATGGGAGTACTCGTTCATCAAAAGATGTGCTTATGTCTATGTCTGGTTTATTTGCAAAACAGATTGATAAATTGTCAGCACACCTGACTGTACTTACAGGTCATGCAATGATAAGAATCCAGTCTAATTTCTTACAGTTCTATACACCCCTACCCAGCCACTGGAGCAGCAGGCACACACGTTAAAGGCGATTTTGAGAATAACGACACGATGCAATCACATTATAAACCATCTTTGAGGATGCAGCAAGCATTTGAGAAGCATTAAAAACAGCAAAAAATAGTTTTTGTGCATACTGATCCTGAAGCCACATAATGGCTAGGAGAAGAACCAAAAAATAAAAAAAATCCTGAAATGAAACTAACTTAAGTGTGAAAACCACCTGCTTCACTTTCTCCCAGTATGATAAACGGACTTCTCTCTCCAAAACCTCTTGAACAAACACACGTTGTGGGGCCCATATGGGGAGGTCTAAAACATAAGCCCATTCTTCCCAAGGCCATATGAATTGAAAGTTTGACCTGCATTAAGCACATCATTAGAGTTGACAGAGCTAACACAGAGAAGCACAACCAAGGTTACCAAGAAGATCAATAGTGCAAGAAGAGTAAAAATATAAATACAATTAAATTGCAGATTAATGTTTTCCAGTAATATGTAGTAGTTCAAAGTTCTCTATTCAATTGTCTGACAAAATAGCAGGCTTCATCATCTGGAGAAGGAAATTTTTCAAAATACAGAGATGTACAAGAAATCAACTAGGAAACGAGAAAGGCCATTATACATAAGGCAGAGTTGGTATCAAAGATAGTAAGGAACATAAGACACCAAGAATTGTGACACATAATACAAAAACTTACAGCTATTTCTGGAAAGTTATCCAACAAAAATATTTGTGAACTAAAGACAATCTTAATCGTTCACTGTGGAAAGGTGTTCTCCTCCCCCCACAACCACCCACTATGTATTATTTCACATTTTTAGTTTCCATTAGAGCCAATCCAACACTTTTGACTTAAGTCAGGATGAATCTGTATCAAACTATATTATGATCACCAAGAACCAGATTTTTATCTGGTACGACAAAGAAATAAAACCAAAGTCATATTACATTCCCTGTTCAACAGCTACATATACAACACAACAAGATGCACTCCAAAACTGGCCATAAAGAACTAAAATCTCACTTGGAAACTTTATTTCTTGATAGCAAGCAAAATTCTTCATTTCAACATAAACAGAGAGTATCTTAGCCCAAAAATAAAAACAAAAAATACATAAACAAAGAGTAAAAATCTCTCTGACTTTCTCGAAAGCAAACAAAATTGTTCACTTATGACATAAAACAGAGAGTACAAATCCGTCCCCTCCCTCTCTCTCTCTGTATTTTCAAGACTGCAAAGTAAAACATTGTACGCATGAAACAGAAATGTGACTTCAAAACAAAATGGAGTTTTCCTTGATTTCACCAACATGAGCATTAACTGGAATTGTTTATCTTGCTTTCCATTCCAAAGAGACTGGTACATCACCAGAGTTTTCGACTTTAGTCCAACATGCACTTCAAATACAAGAAATGGTAACTTCTTTGGACAAATTAATATTTAGCATAAATGACCCTCCTTGACTATAGGGAATGTAATTGGCCTCCCTCTAAACCTTTAGAGGTACATTTGGTGAAACACCAAGCCTATACAGGTTTTGACTTTTGAGCGATATTCCCCATAATTTATTTTATAATTCATCTGCTTTCTAATCTCAGAGCACACTCTGCTATATTGTTATCTCTAATTGTCTTTTAACAAAAAGAGAAAGCGAGAGAGAGAGAGGGAGAGAAAGATTCTTGATTAGAGTTTCCAAGAAAGATTACGAGTGTCAATATAAGGTAACATAAATTATACACATGGATATACATGTGTGCACATTACAAAACAAACAATGATCTGATACAACGTATATACTATATAGTAATTTCCAACTTCAAAAATATCAGCTTAATGCCACATATTCCGACCTTGCTTTTCTGAAGATCATACTTACAAATGATGTGAAAACCAAAGAACAAGACGTGTCCGACATTCCATATCGAGATCGGATATTCTCTCAAAAAGAGCACGCACTGCACCAGCAACTACTGCAGGAAAGGCCCCAGGGAGAGCCTAAGAATGGAAGCCAGATTCAGAATCTTTATAAATAAGATAAAATTGAAGATTTTACTAGCTTACAACTACTGCAGGAAAGGCCCCGGGGAGAGCCTAAGAATGGAAGCCAGATTCAGAATCTTTATAAATAAGATAAAATTGAAGATTTTACTAGCTTACAACGAAACATTCTAGAAATTAAATAATGAAGCACTGTTACATCAACTGTAGCTTCAATATTACCTTACAGAGGTCAATAATAACCAACGTGTAATATACTGGCTTAAAAGGAGGTTGTGGTAGCATAAGTAACTGTAAGAAAGATCAAAATATGTTATTTTAATTTATTGGCGAAATATCTAAAATTTAAGCACATAAATTTTATAAAATCCACCTGAGAAAAAATTGTCTCTGCCATAAGGTACTCATATCTGAAGGGCACTGGCAAACCAGCCATAAATGAAGCACATTCCTTGCGACTAACTTTGCATAAATGAAGGGGGGGAAAAAGTTGACAAACATTAAGCTCGAAACACTTGTAAAAATGGGGACAAATAGAAGGTACGAGAATCAATTTACTGCAAACACAACTAAACAGCATATAAAAAAAATGGATAGCATCAAGTTGGCATACAATGAAAAGATTCTTAGAATTAACATAGGCCAACATAAAATTTATAAATAACTACCTCGTGAATAGACAAATAGCACATCAATCTAAATGTACCCACCAGAAAGAGATAGAAGGAGTGTGTGCGTGACAGGGATACATGTGAGCAGACTTAGACAATCATCCATGTTTTCCTTGTTATCATCAAATGATTTATTAACATCCTTGTTCTTCTGTCTTTTTCAATAATCTCAAAATGCATAGAATAATTAAGCAAAGCACATCTTACAGATGGAATTGTAGTGGAGGAAGATCAACAAATAGATGAGGAAGTGGTGGACTGGTGGGTTTTTTCAAGAAGCTCTACTCTACAAATGATGGGCAAAGACAACAAATCCATAGGTTAGATTGGGGTTGCATTCTAGAGGAAAGGGTGAGTTGGTTCAAAAGGCCTTTTGAATAAGAAATCATAAAAGCAATCTTTGAATGCTCAAAAGATAAGGCTATTGGTCTTGATGGGTTTAACTTTGTTTTCTTTCATAAGTACTTGGAGTTGGTGAGGAGTTTTGCAAATTCTTATATGATAGCATAGTTAATAAAAAGCTAATGCTACTTTTGTTTGATTAATTCCAAAGAAATATAATGCAATGATAGTTACAAATTTTAAACCAATAAGCTTAATTACAAGTTTATACAAGATCATTGCCAAGGTTCTAAGGTTAAGAGATGCACACGAGTCTAATATTTTAGATGAATATGCAGTTTTTGTAAAAAGTAGACAAATTTTAGATGTCGCCTAGTAGTTAATAAGGTTGTAGAAAAATATAGGAGAAATAATGAGACAGCTTTGATTTTCAAGATTGACTTTGAGAAAGCATGATTATCTTGATTGGGATTTTGGAGTTTATTTTGAAAAATAAAGAGTTTGGGGAAAGATGGAGAATGTGGATTAAAGATTGTTTAAGTTCCATGAGTTTTTTGGTAATTATTAATGGAAAATCAAGAGGAATTTTGGGGCTTCGATCGAGTTAAGGCAAAGAGACCCACTTTCACTTTTCTTTTTTGTGGTGGTAGTTGATGGGTTAAGCAAATTGGTGGAAAAAGCAAAGAGGTATAACTTGACAGAATGCCTTAGTGTAGGGGAAGATAATGTTGAAGAATCACACCTATAATTTGCTAATACTATTTTCTTTTCTTCAAGCAATAAACAAAATTTATAAATTTAGTTAGGGTTATTGAATTGTTTTTTATGTGTAAGCTTAGAGATTAATTTATCCAAAAGTTTAATTTTGGGTATCAATTGTGTTGAAGGCAAAGTAGTAGTTGTAGAAAATTTATTGGGTTGTGATATTAGGACTTGGCCAATGAAAAATTTAGGCTTACCTCTTCACTCTGAGGCAATCAAAGGGTAGTAGAGTTTTAGTTACCGGTTATTGAATGATTTAAAAGAAGATCGGCAAGATGGAATAGCACCTTTTTCTCTAGAGGGAGGGTTGACTTTGATAAATTTCATATTGTTGGGTCTTCCAACTTATTATTTATCAATTTTCAAAATACATGTGAGAGTTGCAAAAAGATAAGAGAAAATAATGAGAGATTTTTTTATGGGAAAGTGCTACCGAAGGATATAATAGTCATTTGGTTGGTTGGGCAATCGCCCAAAGGTTGAAGAAAAAAAGGGCTAAGTATTGGTAATATCATCAAAAGAAACAAGGCAATATTAAGAAAGTAGCTTAAAAGTTCCCATTAGAGATGATTCTCTTTAGCATAGGTTTATAGAAAGTAGATACGGGTTGAACGAGAATGGATGAGATGCAGATTATGGCTCGCATCGAGAAAGTGGTACTACTTAGATGGCAAGTTGTAAAGGCTCTGAGTTATTCTTTTCTAATTTGAGATACATAGTAGGAAATGGAGATAAAATTCATTTTTGGGTGGGTGGGTCTTTAGTTGGAATGTGATTCTCTTTCAACAAGATATCCAAGGCTGTATTTATAGTTTATGTTTGGAAAAGAATATTCCCATTAGCAAATTACATTCACTCGAATGATGGAATTTCCAGTTTAAAAGAAACTTGAATAATTGAGAACTTGAAGATTTTTCGAACTTGATGTCAGAGTTGTACAGAGTCAAGATAAGAGCCAGTAACAATAATAATAGGATGTGGACCAAGGAGCCATCTGGATGTTTCTCTTATAATTCTTATTATGAGATTCCTGTGGATGACTCTAATGTACAAGTTTTCCATCAATTTGCTTCAACGTGGACTTGCCCAATTCCAAACAAAGTTAGGTTTTTGAAGTGGCTGATTGCCTTTCAATTTGCTTCAGTATGGACTTTCCCAATTCCAAATAAAGTTAAATTTTTTTGAAATGGTTGTAAAAATTCAACTTTCTTCTAAGTTTTTTTTTATTTGTTTGTTTGCCAATTTTTTAGTAAGTTATTAAATTAAAATATTAGATATTTAATATTATTAATATTAGAATATAGGATACTAAATAATTATTAGTTTAAGAGTCTCATTTAGAGTCCTATCAAGATTAATGATTTAATATTATTATTCTTATAAATATACATATAATCTCTCAAAACTATTAATGAATGAATATTAAAATTTCTTTATTTGATTTTCTAGTTCTTCTCAACCTATTTCGATTCCTTAATATTCGCTTCCACTTAAACCTATTTTAAATTTCTACTTGGTATCAGAGCCGTATTCGTTCCGAAACACTTCCAATCTATTTTCTAAACCTTATTCACATCCTTTCTTCTCCCTTAAAGTTTCACTTATACATTAAAAGAAACCATAAAGTAAAAAAAAAAAAGAAAAAAAAGATTGTATATCTCATTTATCAAAGAGTTTAGTCACCACCCCTATCATTTCCATTCATGCCATTCAACCTTGTACCAAACTCGTCTGATTTGGTCCTCACTAACATTTGATTCAAGCGACCTTCCTCTACCGTCCACCCATCTAAGTCTGCGTTAGCTACTTTGACTATAGTTATTCTTTTTGCAAGTCAACCACACACCACCATCCTTAGTGTTGCCATCACTTGCATCGCAATGGCCAGTGTTGTCAAAGAACTAACCACCCACCAACCTTTGCCCATTGTTCGTTTACCAAATATGCCACATATTGTTGTGAAATCAAACATTTTCAAGATTTCTTCTTATAGTCGGGTCATGATAAATCATGAAAGCAGGTTTGTATCCCATCTCCCTTGTGTTGACCTAGTAACAACACCCTCACCATCCCAAAACAGTTCAGCCCACAATTTTTGCCACTGTTTGAGCCGATATTCTGCTCTATTTTTGTTGGTGCTGTTATACCCAAGCACCATTGCCGCTGTTGCTACCAAGCTTCCACTCAATTTTTGGTCTAGTCATCATCATCATGAGTGGTACTCTCTTGGGCCTCTCAATACCTTTTTAAGTTCAATGAGTTTATGGGTTAACCTGGCTGATTTATGATATTCTTGGGCATATTGGATATGGGTAGATTTAGTATTTTGGGGGATTAATTAATCTGAACAGTTTTTGGTATTTTGGTTTCAATTTGGGTATTTTTCAATTTTTTTTAGATTTCAAACCTATTTGGACTTACGTTGTCTCATTGCTTCCATTGGATTGGTTATTTAGAGTTTGAGGATCTCTATATTTGGTTATCATGTAGCTGATGATTTGACTGGCTTTGTGGGATAAATGCTCACATATTGATGGTGTTTGATATCTCTAGTTTGGTTGCCTTCTATTCAATTAATTGGTATTATTGATGGGACGCCAACACATACCATTCACTTTAAATCTGTGGTGTTCTATTATTGATACATGTTTGTTTTATATGGTTCTGTATTGGTTGTGTTGATCGACTTCTTCGGCTTTTACAGTGTGGTTGATGATTCTTCTATGATTTATTGTTGGATTCATTGTCTACTGGTGCTATGTAATTTGATATATTTGAGTGCTTTCAAGTTGCTACTTTGTAAGTTATATACACTAGTTGAGGTTACAATTTGATTGATCGAAGATTGATTGATTATATATTTTTATCTACTTAATTATAAGGTTATCATTATAAACTTGATAGAATTTGAGTTTTATTTCTACTTCCTTACAAAGGGTCTGTTATCTCACTATTCAAGTTAGGCCTGTTTAATATTTATGCTCCAATTTGAGGGGAAGAATTAGAATGCCTTCCTTCTACATGTGGCAATAAAAACTTATGCCAACCTTGGTTTGCTTGGAGTGATACCCCTCAACCGCATGCGTTGCTGAATATCCTGGTTTTCAGAAAGCTCTTTTAAGTGTGGTTTTGCATCGTTTTCTCAATAGTATTCCACCACTTGCCGTTTCTATATGGTTTTGCTATTGTTTAGCCTATCTGACCATAGACTCTGTAGCTTTCTATGTCTTATTAAATTTTTTACGCTGCCCTACACTTAGGGATGTTCTACTAAACGTGACCTACAACTTCACTCAATATTAATGTTATCAATAAAGTGGAATAATCCATAATTTTCAGTTATTTCTTTATAGTTCAGTAACTACTTTTACACCCTTTGGCAAGACTATTGTAAGTAGCTTTTAAATTAAATTTCACATGTGACAGAATTGTTTTTTTTAATTATTCAAGATGAACTTTTTCATGTTCAGCATGAGGAAGAAAATTAAAATATTAGATATTTAATATTATTGGTATTAGCATATTGGATGTTAGATAATTTATTAGTTTAAGAGTCTTATTTAGAATTCTATTAGAATTAGTATTTTAGTATTATTATTCTTATACATGTAATCTCTATAGGTATTATTAATGTGAAAATTAAAATGTCTTTGATTTTCTAATTTTCATTTCAACCTATTTCGATTCATTAATATTCGCTTCTACGTAAACCTATTTTATATTTTTACTTATTATATAAAAAATTAAGAAATATAAGTAGCAAGAGTAATGTCTAAAATAAAGAAAAATAATTTAAACGAATTTTTACACCAACACAAATCAATTTTACTTTTAAATATTGTTATTTTAATTCATATAATGCTCCAGGGATCCCTTTTGTAATTATTAAGGGCTTCATTGTTTGACAAAAAGAAATTCATTGGCTCTGCACAGAAAGGACGATTCTTGGCTAAAAGAAATGCTACATCTTCAACATGCAACAAGCTTCATCCATATGTTTACATATTATTTACCCAGGCATTGTCTTGACCCACACCATTAGAGTTAATCCTCGCATCCCCACTAATTAAGCCAACCGTTTTTTTTCTTTCAAAACCCCATCCAAATATGCATGCTTGTGTACTAGTTGTTATTGTGGAATCGTGAATATGTTTTATTATTAAAAAATAATATGGAGGGGCTCAAAAATAGGAGAGTTTATGGTAGGGAATTACTATCCACACAACCACAACAACTTCCTTCTTTTACATAATAAAATAGGTAGAAATATAAATGACTACCCAGTTCAGTATGCTACATCAAAGAGTAACCAGTTAATCAAATGTAGGCAGAACTAGTTAAACAAGCACGATAAAGAAAAGTGAAAATCAACAAAGGGGATTCGCGTTAACAGACCAGCCATTTAAGAAAAAAAGCACATCTAGCAGATACTCCTCCACAACAAAACGATCTATAGGTTGCACATCCTGTCATCCAAAAAGAAGAGAAACTGAATATACAACCATACGATAAACAAAAGGGAAGGAACAAAAATAAACGATCAAGTCCAAATATTCTATAATATTTGTAATAATTCCACAAGCCAATGGGTTGTTGCCAACTCATCTTGTGTACCTCCATAAACCACATCTTTGGCTCTAGTTCCGTACATTCCTCAAATCTTAAACATTAAAAACAAAAAAAACACACCTAGAATTTGTGTCATAAAATATAGAAGCATTACATTTTACAAAGCAAACTACCTCAAATTTGCTTGCAGGAAATATATTAAGCCTGTGTATTCTTCGAGGGTACTTCAACTCTGCTTCATGCTTTTGTTTACCATAACTTGCTCTAGATTTAGCTGAAGGCAGATTGGGTTGATCAGGGCAGCTGATGGGTCCAAGTTCATGAGACTTTCCAGCAACCAATTGTGCTTCAAAGGAGAGGTGTGGTCTTGGAACTAGCAAGTAACAAACGGTAAATTAGAACTTTTTACGTCAAATTATATCATTGAAGAGGAAGTTGTTTAGTGCTATGTAATTGTAATATATAGTGCACGTTCAGAATTTGCTAGATCCCAAAATATTCACTTTTGGAAGAATTTTTGTAGTTTTGATGTTTGGTAAACTAACTTTTGGGCAATTTTTAAAAACCTACAGCTGTTACATAGCAACTTTTAGAAGTTGGAAAGGTAGCTTTCATAATCTGCTTTCCGAAGAATCTAGACATTTTGAGGGAAAAGGTACTATGTTCTCATTTTTTACCCTTACTAGGATATTTGTACTTATCTCTGCTATACCATTTTAGTCATTAAGGGCATGTTTGTTACAGCTTCAGTCCCATACATTAGTGAGAAAGGCGTTTCACTTGTACTACCTCAAGGATTACTTCTAATGGCCCACAAAGCATCAAGTAACTCATCCCACCCCTTTTCTTTTAGCAGTTTCTAACCTTTTTTTGAGAAAGTTTAATATAAACTTGTTTGAGGATTCTGCCTCACCGTTTGCCAAGGGATAATATGGGATTAAATGACACATTTTGATGTTGCACTTAGAGGCATTCTTTGATGTTGTGACTTGTAAATTGTTTACCATTATCAATGACAAGTTCTTTGGGTAGATTGAAGCAACATATTATGTTCTTTCATACAAATCGGATTACCTCCTAACCTTTATTCTTTTTAGAGGTTCTGCCTCGATCCACATTGTAAAATAGTCTGTAGTAACTAATAAGAATTTCTCTGAAGTATTGCCTATGGCAAAGGTTCCACTAAATCAAGCCCATATTTATTGAATGGTCATAGACTCATTATCCATGTTATATGTACTAGCAGAACATGGACAATGGAACAAACCTTTGACATTTATCATGTGCCTGGGTGTATCTATCTTGTATAATCTGCTAACATTGTTGACTAGTAGTACGCTTATCTCATGATACGCTTATCTCATGATACGTTGGGATAACTTTATGCCTCCCGAATGAGAGTCGCATTCTCTTTAGTGAGCCTCATACATGACTTCTCCCAAGCATTCTTGGGTTATGTATAGGAGTCCTAGCCCAAGCATTGTCTTTCTGTAAAGCTTGTCGTCCTATATGATCGAATAGCCTTAATAAAGAACTGGTTGCTTCAACATATGCTGGTCTTAATTTCTTTTATTTTTTTCCTATCTTCAAGTAAACCTCCATCTTTGAAGAAATTAAGGATAGGTGTGAACTATAGATTGATGACTTCAAAAATATTTCCCATAACCCTTTCTACCTCTTCCATACTAGCTTTAGTGAGAACGGTTATAGAGATTACCCGATTACGATTAAGCCTCATGTACGGTGCTGCTAGAGCAGCCAAAGCATCAACACAACTATTCTCACCTCTTGGTATCTGTTTGATCTCAAAGTTAGCAAACTTTGAGCATTTCTTTTTTAATCATCCTGCATACCTTCGCAATTTGCTATATTTGATTTCAAATATACACAAGTATTGATTGACCATCAACCATAAGTCGCTAGATAACACAATATTGTTTGCTCCTAACTTCTTTGAGGTCATGACTCCAAAGATGGCTAAATCATATTCTATAACATTGTTGGTTACCTGCAAGTCCTACCTTACAAAATACTTGAAACAATTTTCATCAGGTTCTATCATAACAACTCTCAGCCCTGCTCCTTTAAAATTGTGAGCACCATCTACAAACACTTGCCATATTGGAACTCTCTTTGGGTCCATAGCACAGACTTCAGTTCATTCTCAGTGTTTATAATTTCAAGGGATTCACTGAACGCAACGACAAAATCTGTTAAGGCTTGGGCATTTATGGAAGCCCTAGGTATGAACTTGATATCATATTCTCCTAACTCAATTGCAATATGTGACAACCTCCTTGAAACCTCTAGCCTTGTCAACAGTGTCTTTAGTGGGTGTGAGGTAAGTACTATTACGATGTGTAAGCCAATGTAGCTCCGTAGCTTTCGTGTTGCCATTTTTTGAGTCAAAGTTAACTTGTCAATTGTGAGGTATCTACTATAGGCATTCATTTAAATCTGGCTGATGTAATAGACAAAGTGTTGAACCTTGTTTCTTTCTGCTAGGAGCACAACACTGGATGTCTAAGGAATAACAGCCAAGTACAAATATAATGTTTCTCTCGGGATGGGACTGACCAGTATAGGAGGAATGCCTAGATATCGTTTAAATCCCTGGAAAGCTTTGTTACAGTTTTTATTCTAGAAAATTGATGTGTTCTTTCTTAGCATTTTAAAGAACGATAGACATTTGTCGATGCTTTTGGAAATAAATCTATTGAATGCCACAATTCTTCCATTCAGTTGTTGGATTCCCTTCGGGTGATTGGGAGATTTAATGTTAATTAGAGCTTGTATCTTGTCCAGATTTGCTTCGATCCCTCAAGTATAGAAAAGATATCCTAGGAACTTTCCTAAGATAACACTCAAAAACGCACTTTTTAGGGTCAAGTCTTATGCCATCCTCTCGGGTAACACCAAATACTTCTTCCAAGTCTTTGACGTGGTCTTCAAGTTGTACAAACTTAATCACCATATCATCCACATATGTTTCCATATTTCTCCCCAATTGATCTTTTAAGATTTTATTAACTAGACCCTGATAAGTATAACTAGCATTCTTCAAACCAGAAGACATTCGAGTGTAATAGAAGGTACCATCTTCAATGATAAAAGATGTAACAGAAAGTACCTTCTGGGTGCATTATGATCTAATGATAATCAGAATACATATCAAGAAAACTCATTGAACCAAATCTAATAGTAGCGTCAACTAGCTAGTCTATATTTGGCATGGAAAAACACTCCTCTGGGCCGGCATCACTTAAATCAATAAAAGCCACACATATATGAGGCAAGCCATGTGCTTTTTTCACCAACAAAACATTAGACAGCCATGTTGGATTATCTATTTCTCTAACAATCTTCGTGTCTTTAAGTGTAGCTTCTTGGGCTTTTATCACCTCATTTTTTTCCCTTGAGAATTTATGTTTCTTCTGCTTCACAAGTCTAGCCTTGGGGTCAACATTCAATCTATGCATTATAATCCCGAGGTAAATTCCAAGTATGTCCCCAGGTTTCAATGCAAAAACATCATAGTGGGATTTCAAGAGCATTTGCTCCCTAACCTTGACTGTCAAGTTAGTGCTCCGCTTCAAAGAGTAGTTTTCTTCTTCACTGCCAAATTGGACGTTTTCAACCCCATTTGTGTCAATCGAACCAACTAAGCACCCTCTTTTTACTCGCTTCTAAGGTGAGCTTTGTTGCAGTTACTACTTAGGTGTTACTCCTTTCATAGTTGCGTTGTAACAACTTCTAGTTTTCCCTTGGTCACCCTTATCTCTCTTATACTCTCTTCAGTTGGGAATTTAATGACCAGATGAAAGGTTGATGTAATGGCCCTCTTCTTATATATCCAAGGCCTCCCTAGAATTGCATTGTAGTGGACTAGGACATTAATAACTACAAAATTGGTCATCAAAATTAAGTTAGTTACGATGATAAGTAGCACCACAGTTCACACAGCATATGTGGTGCTATTATTGAATCTCGCTCTTTCTTAGTAATATCACTATCTTTTACACCTAATAACTTCATTGTTGTAAGGAAAAGAAGGTCTATTAAACTACCAATGTCAACTGAGATTCTACAAATGTCACATGACTCTACCCGAAGCATGGTTACTAATGTCATGTTTGGTTGGTAAGAATGCGAAAGAAATTGATTCTTTACAATTTTATGTTTGATTGTGCTATAAATTGGGAATCGAATGGAATCAATTCCTAAAAGAGAAGGAATAAGAATTTCATCCTTCCTCTTAGAAATCATGGTTCTATTCCCATGCTAATTTTTGTTTCTAATTTTACTCTAACCCACAAATATAACCCTAAACCCTAAACTATATACCTCATATCATATACCTTATACCCATCACCCTAAAACCCAAACCCCCAAAACCCTACACCCTATTTAGAAAAATAATTATTTCAATAATATATTTTGTCTGACGAAAAAATAACAACTAAATGACATTATTTAAACTTTAATGAATATAGAGGTATTAAAGTAATATACAGTCTTTTCCATTCCATTTCAGTTGTAAACCAATCATTATAATATTGATTTTTTCTTTGATTCCAGTGATCAACCAAACAATGTAATAGTAATATTGTTTCCTTTCCATTTCCATTCCCATTCCCATTCTTTTTCCATTTTGTGAACCAAATATCACCTAAAGTCAGAGTGATCCTTACTTGTAAAAATGATCGAGGCAAAAGGTGATCCTTCATGTATATTATAAATTAAGGGAGTGCCACGTACTTCTCTAGCATACCTCTTTCGTGCATTGTTCGAGGCCCCATTAACTTGAGTTCCTCCATCTATAGAGTGAATAGTCCTCACGTTATCACCATGACGCAACTCTACTATGTTGACAAGTAGCACACGTAACCTCAACACTTCTCATTAAGGTGGACGATTTGCTCTTCTATTATCATTTCCCACAAGATCACCCAAATATCCTCTGGACAACAAATCTTCAGTCTCTTTTTTGAGGCATCTGCAATCTGGCGTTTCATGACCTGTCTTTATGAAAGGCTCACCATTTGGAAGTATCTCTTAAAGGTGCCATCATTTTCGGTGTCCATCTGACATTTTGCTCTCTTTCATCCTCAAAACAACTTGAGCCAAGCTTACTCTCAAAGGTGGACTTCTAAAAGGTGAGAGTGCTCTACCCCAAAGTGCAAGATCTCTAGACCATTGACCTTCTCCTTGGCAATTTGAGACAAAGCGTTTAGTTCTATTGGAGATCACTTTATCATGCACCACTTTGTCTAGACTTAGTCTTCTTTTTTCTTTCTCTGGAACAACTTCCATAACCAACTTGCCTTTTCTGCCAAATTTTAGCTCTCTTTCAAGATTGACAAATTTTCTTACCTCTCCATAAACCTCATTCATTGTATACGGCACAGTTTTGGTTAATTCGGCAAACAAGTCTGACTTTCTCAACAAATCCCATCTGAATACCTCTACCACTATCGAATTGGGACAGTCTACAATTCCAAATTTTTCTTCTCTGAATCTTCTCATATACTCTTCTATAGACTCATTACTTCCTCGAGTGATTGAGAAAAGGTGATAGAGACTCCTTCCTCATGGGTTTGTTGCTTGCGTAACTGGTGATGAATAACTTGACAAAGTGGGTAAAAGAAGTTATGCTACGAGGAGCTAGGCTATTGAACTACTTCTATCCAATATCACACATCATTGCATCTTTCTTATCTCTAGTGAGACTAATTGGGGACATAGTTGTTTTGAAGTGCAGGACATGAATCACAAGGTCCTTCATCCCTTGATAATCAGGACATTTAAAAGCACTAAATTTAGTGGGTGGCTCCCTGTTTTCTATCTCATCAGAGAAAAAGGAAATGCACAACACGAATCACAAGGTCCTTCATCCCTTGATAATCAGGACATGTAAAAGCACTAAATTTAATAGTTGGCTCCCTATTTTCTATCTCATCAGAGAAAAAGGAAATGCACAATTGCTCACAATCTCTATCAACATCATAGTGAAAGTTTGGTCTTCTGTTTGTTTTCTTGAAAGTTTGGTCTTCTGTTTGTTTTCTTGAGAGCTTGGTCTTGTAATTTATTTGTTTCTTCGAGAGCTTAGAAGTGTGATTCCCATAACCTCCTTTCCTTGAGCAATTGCTCATTGTTGTATTAGGTTGCGTCTTAAACCAATTGAGTTGGTTGTACATCAACTCAAGCATTACGGTGCATAATTTCTTGCATAATATCCTCCACTCTCCCAGACTCATTTCTCCTTGGTAACAGCTTGACCTCCTCCAACAAACTATTAGCTCGATCTTTCTGTGGAGTTGTCTCTACTCGAGCACAGTGCCATATTTTATTGTCTCATTTCATCGAGTTCTTTTTAAGCTCAAGGAGTTGTGCGAAGGTCTACCTCATCTGGTGAGTTGGCTCGAGGTTTAGCCTAAACCTCCTCGTATGTAGGTGTATTGTTGTCCTCTGTGCTAGTTCATTAGCTAGTCTTAATATTTCATCAACTTGAGTCCTAACCATAGTGATAGTTGGTAAGAGCACGGGGTGAAGTATATTAGTTTTGGGGGTTTTCTCTTAAAACACGAGATGAATCCTGGGAAGTACGTGGTCAAAAACAAAAGCTCAACATTTATATCTTGAATCCTACGATAGGCACCAAAATGTTAGGGATCATCCGATTTAGAGAGAGAAATTAGAGAGACGTTAGAGAATGAGAATCCATTGATCTGGTTTGATACCAAATTCATAAATAAATAAAACATTACATGTACACGTGTCAATTACACGTCACAATATGTCAAGAGGTACAATAGTAAGCATAAATTAACTTAGGCTCGACCCCATTGAGGGATTGAGCAGATGGTCAGTTCTTGAACATTCCAAAATATTCTAGACTTGTAAGAATGATTGTAGACTCAATCCTTTAAGCGCAAGCACAATTCAAGTCTCGAGCATTATGTATCGTGACTCGAACACTTCACAGGTCGAGCTACTAGTTAAATCTTATGCTCAAACATTAATCATAGAAATTCATTGAAAATTAAGGAGAAAAAATGTCCGCCAAAAAAGTATATAATTATCAAAAATAAAAAAATAAAAAGATAATTACCACTATCAAGTTTCCACCCATGGCTTGATAAATCTTGTATACGGACCCACAAGTCTTCCAAAAAATCCTAAAAGGGGGGAAATCAAGCAAAAAGGCCAATTTAACAACTACAAGATTACCAGTTTAGAGCTAAATGAAATACGAGATGGTGATATATAAACAGAAAGTAACACATTAACATAAGTTTAACTGGCATCCTATTCACTTTTTTCCATTATTCTGTAATCTACAATTCTACATAACTGTTTGCATTAGTTCTCTCTTAGTGTATCGGCAAAAAATTTTAAAGGGTCACTTAGGAGAAGGTATATTTCTTGGATAACCTGTAAGATTAATACCACGTGTTGACCTAATCCTATTGCTTTTCTTAAACTCAAGACATCAAATTTCTCTCAAAATGTAAATATTGAACATTTCATGTTACATCACTTGGCTAAATGCTGCAAATATCAGTGTAAACTGCAGATAGCAAAACAATGTTAACCATGCTTCTATCACAATGCTTTCATGCTATCTTCAACTTGTGAGACAAAATACACATCTGATCAGAAATTGGGAGAAAGATCCATCTTTCTAAAAACATCTCGCAGGCCATGAATTCATACAACCAAAACTGGTACCACAAGTTTCTAGTCACCATACCATACAAGACCATAGACATCCCAAATTCCCAACCACCACCAACAAAATCATCTTTAGGACCATATATAAATGAATCCTTCAGACATATTTGGTGCACCGTATTTGATAGGTTAAGTATAATTGTATTAAACTAGATTACATTAAATTGCATTATAATTATTCTGTACAATATTTGATGACAACCTATATAATATAGTTAAATAAAATTAATGATAAATATTATAATAAAATAATTTATATTTAAATAGAATTTAATTTGTTTTATATAGTTTTCTTACCTATCAAAATAATCATTATAAAAATTTATTTAAATAAATTATCAATATTAGTGTCTTTTATATTTTTCTTACATTTTAAAAATAAAAAAATTTATTTGAGATGAAAGAAAAAAGTCAAGATATATATAGAATTAAAATCTCAGACCTGTTAAGTAAAGTATCCAGTATGGTTTAAACCTACACCCACCTTTGGTACTAAACATCTATATAACCGTATAATTTTTAATCTATAAACAACGGTCTCATTTTATAGCAAAACACATGACTGTACAAAAATTATACTGTCTGGGTCTCTAGTTCTGTGTAACAAACATGTGCTTAGATATCATAATTGCAAAATCTAATTATATAACCAAGAAACTAAAAAGTCGAACGAGATGACTTCATATTAATTTAGACAACCTTCTTGTGAAACACTAACACCCAATAGATAATAGTAAAATAAAAATTGGAATGGATAACCATTTAGAGGAGGAGGAAGGGCACTAGATATCAAAATTCACGATAACCATAAAATAAAAAAGTATATACCTTGTCACCATTTCCATTCACACTTTCATCATCATCCTCAAAGAAAGACAAACCACTATCAGATGCATGCCTTCTAATGCTCAAGTATGCTTCTAGGCCAACCATAACCCTCTCAATTTCCTCAGGGACTTGCTGCACATAGATCCACATGAATCAGTAATAAGAGAGCAATGAAACAGAATTGACTTAAAATTTAATATATTCCAATAATCAAATGACAAGAAAGATCCAATTAAAATTTCAATCCAACTTCTTGTTAAATACTGTGCACGGTAGATGGGAAAAAAATTGAGGATGGATGTATACTTGGACTATATTAGCTACTGGTCAGATAAGCTATCATGAGCAATGATATTAAAAGCAGAAGAATAGACTCAGTATGCTTATTGAGGCACGGTGAAGGCATCAAAAGTGTTCAAATGCAATGATATTAAAAGAAGAAGCATAGACTCGGTATGCTTATTGAGGCACGGTGAAAGCATCAAAAGCGTTCAAATGCAAGCCATTCAATTTTTATAATATTTATTACTACATATAAAAACCTATAATATTTTAATAATGATGAACCTAATAATACCTAGTATGAGTATCATTCTTTATTTTATTGTGCAAAAGTATTATCTAACACTTAGATACATAATTGGAAGCATGAGTAAATAAAATGTTGCAACTATGGAAAACAGAAAATCAAAAATCAAAATAAAAAAACAGGAGAAAAAGAGACTTTTGATCACTTACATAATATGATTTCATTATAATATGATTTCATTTTAAGCTTTCTAATACAAATGCAAAGACAATAACACTTTACTGGTATAACATGTAATAGCAAAAAATACATAAAGATCAGTTCTAAATCAAATAAGTCCATAGAATAAGATAGACATGACATAAAATATACATAACCTATAACTAAGTAATGGACCACTGACGGGGACAACAATAAATGGAAGAGAAAAATGTTGACCAGAAGGAAGCCAATATATTAAACAAGACAAATAATGCAAAAGTAAAGTTAAGTGTAGCATACAGTAGAAACAGATAATTCTTAAATTTATTTTAAAAAGTTGTAAAAAATAGAAAAGATTAATCCACAAGGATCAAAATCGCATACCTCCATAAGTTCTGCTCCTCCCCAGGGAAGACATGATAAAATACATGTGATGTAAAAGTCAGCTCGTGGTTGCCATGATGGGCTCCCCTTCTCATCGTCAACTGTAGTGGCAGCTGACGATAATAACGTTTCAAAAACAACTATGAGAGAACTTGGCTGGAGCACTTTACTGCACATCTACAGAAGAAATATAATTAACATAATATAGTATACTATATCCAAAATTGACAAATGTCAGCAATCATTTAAAATAGGCATGCAAATTTTAACCAACATCATATGTGTATTAGTAAGTTCTCAAACCTCCAAAACACATTTCTAAGCAACCTATATGTATGTTACGTGCACAAGCACACACTAAAATAGAAGAGAAATTTTACATCCCTAACACTGCCATATGAATGTTAATAAACTTGAAACCTCCATGTGCATAACCAAGCAAACTAGGTGCATATCAGACGCATGGTAATAACACCTAACACTATCAAAAGTTTTTATAAGAAACCTTAAGTTACGTTCAAAATTAACAATTACAAAGTTGCAAAGTGGACATACAAGTGACATTTGCAGCAATAAGTACAAAGAATACCCCAAGTATATAATGTATAACATGAGTCATAAGGCTGCATAACCATAAAAATAAACCTGGATCAATGTTGAATTTTTTTTCATACACTGTATTCAGTTTGTCAGTGAGCAAGAAACTTTTCAAAAAAGCATAAATTTGTATTCATTCTGAAACACTTTGGACCTGTTTTGTAACCAATTTTGTTTTCCAGTTTCAATTTTTGAATCCAAGTTTTCAAAAAGCGTATTGTTTGATAATTAATTCCATTTTTAAGTTGAAAATCAGTTTTGAACTAAGTTCCATTTTTACACGCATTTTTTTTTAATATGGTTAAAAAAAGGTTTTGAAAACCATATTTCAAGTTTACTTTCCTTTCTTTAATTAATTTTACTTCTTCTTTGTTGTGACTTAAAAGGAAGTGAAAGAAGAAAACATAACTTTTTACCAAACAATTTTTCTTTTTTAAATAAATTAGAAAACAGAAAACTAGTTTTAAACACAAGAAAGAACTTTAAAACAGAACTCGTTACAGAGTGAGCCCTTAGTTAAATTGTAATGATCAAGACACTAACGACATACATACCAGAACAGTCAAGAATCTCAGCAGAATACGAATCCTGTTACAGTTTCCAGAATCCAAAGCATCCTGAATAAATCAAAATAAAGATTAAATATATCAACATTTATAGTGATCAATTCTCCACTCTTCCATTAAGAAAATTAGCCCTTTGGAGCAGAATGAACTAAAAGACATTTCATAGCCATGTGGTCGCAAGTTGCACATGTACATGATCAAAGAAAATGAGACATGATAGTGGTTATAAATTGAAGAGTACAGGAAAATGCATATGACATGAATCACATGATAATATTATACTCCCTTAGATGTAGACAAAAACTTTAGCTCTTTTGGGAAAATTGTCACCTGAATGTTAGTCTGACTATTCTCCACAACTTTCTGAACAAAATTTTCATTTTCCAAGTTCATCAAGCCAATCTGAAAGGAGAGAGACTGCTTAGACTTGCACATAAGTGGAACTTGACATGAAGATAAACATTCATATTAAGAAATATACATATAACCAGCACAGTTCTATTACAAAACTAAAGTTGCACCATACTTGGGAAGGATAATATACAATAGATCACTAAGATTCAAGTACTGTGAAATGACTTTCAAAATACATGTTAAACAGGATTTAGGTTTGCATGGTGTATGCCTTCCCATGATATTTGCATGCATATAAGTGTTTTGTACAACTAAAACAATATCAATAAGTCAAAAGGTCATCAATACTACGACCCACAAAATAAGAACCACATCAATACAACACCAAAATGCATATTGTTGAAGGAAAAATAGTGAGTCCCACGTTGATTGCTGATGACTCTCAAGTAGACTTTTGACTTTACAATGGGACTTGCCACCAACCATTGGGTCAACTTTTGGAATTGGACTAGCCCGTGGAACTTTAAAATGATATGTTGAAGAATGTTGCAACATGATTGTGCTGTATACAATAATCTTCTTGAAATCTGAGCTTATGAGATACTACTAAAAGAAGTTTAAAAACTCGTTGGGACTACTCTGAAAAATCCTTCACTTTCTAACCTAAAAACTAATGGTAAAATTGACTGAGATAGTGGATAAAGCTTGGTAAGTTTATGCTAGTGTAAAAAGAAGCCTGGTCATCAGGATTACCAACAAGTGATCTGCACTGCTACAACAACTCAATGGAGCATTCCTAAAAAGTGCTTGTACTAATCTTTAACATTGTTCGTGGCCTCGTCCTTGCTAGAAATCTTATGTCTACCTCAGTACCTCCTTGGATAACCTATGTGTACAGATAAGGCCAATTTTGCATGACATATTCAATTTTTCCATGGTGATATAAGAAAAAAGTTATCTTTAGCAAATCTGGACAGAATCTTGCATTTATTCTATTACCTGTCATAAACACTCTGAGTTAGAAGAGGGTTATGAAACAGTTTGTGCTTTCCATGATTATTGTCCTAACAACTCCTACAAGAAATAACTCGATCAAACCATGTGCCTAAATCTTGTTTTCCATCAATTGCAGTGAACTGTGAATTTACTTTACTTGCCCACCAATTCAGCATTCTTTCTGCCTTTAGTAATGCATTAGACCTAGAGTAGATTAAGTTTTTGTTATGGTTCTCTATATATATCACTTAAAACATTAATATCTTTTAGAATAATAATTAAGATCTCGATTTATTAGATCCTTCACTGTTTATCATTAAAAGTCTACATGTAAAGATGTAAATCGCCAACTTTGATATAGCTTGGTGTTTTCTTTTTAAGTGGATTGCTAATCCACTATTTGTATTTTTGTGCTTACTTATTAATAAATATTATGTTTCTTTATTATGTACCAATATAAGTAGTATTATTTTGTTTTCCTGCCCCTACCTACAAGTTCAATCATGTCTCAATCTCTCTCTCTGACTTCCCCTATAACCTTAAAGTGAGCATAACATAATATAAATTTGCTATTATTCACGAATATAAACATACTTCAATACACACATTTATAAATATAAAATAGGAGAAAATAAAGTAAATGCGCTAAAAATTCAGTAAAAAGATAATAGAAAAGCTGAGAAACAATTAAATATCATACCACTGTTGCATATAAAGGAATCTTGTGTGGCAATTGTTCAGCACATTGGAGAATGAACTGTCAAATGAACAAGCAAATCAAAGATGCTTATGCTAATAGGTTCATATAGTACGGATGATACCAGCAACTTCCCCAACAAAATAACAAATCTCAAATCTTGGTCAAAGAAAAACATTGCACTGAAGTATATATCCAAATTCCATAAGTAGCAAAATCAAATGAACACGGGTGACCACAAATAACAAATTCGTTTGAACTAAAACAAGGCAAAGTTTTTATGTCCACATCAATCATGCCATTAAATATTGAAATTAACCCTAAATCAGAATGCATGTTTCCTCCAAACCTAGAAATAAAAGGAAAAATATTTGTCAATTGGTACAGCAACTAAACCTCATTGTCATTTAAATCTTGTTATCAGGCCAAAAAAGCAAACGAGGGACAGCCAGTTCTAGGGCGAGTGAATTTGCAATCAAATTCAATGAGCTAGCAAGGCAATAAACAGAAAACACTCAGAATCCTCAGTTAGAATACCAAATTGCACTTCCCACCCATTACACATTAAATAGTCAGTAGTCTTAAGTCAGTCACCATTAGGCTGGGGAACAGAGGAGAACGGGAAGGAGGGGCAAAGGCTTAGAAGTTAGGATCCTGATTACCACCCATTAATATATCATAAAGGCCAGGTAAGAAGCCCTTGAACTTTTACTAGATTCTCCATTTTCAAAGTAATATCAAAGAGGACAACAATACTTGAGTTCCTTTTGATCTTTGATCTTAAGATCCCGGTTGACAAAGACCGAAAGAAATACATATAATCACTAATTAAATTCAGAAAATGAATCAAAGTGAATATTTCGAGGAAATAAAAATGGGACATTTCATAGCCACAATTAAGCACCTTAAATAAAACAATCATTCAAATAAGCCTACAAGCCCAATGTTCAAGACATTAATTTTCTATGAATTAAAAACAAAGCAGAACCCAAGTAGTTAATAAATACTAACACAAACTTAACTACAAACAAAACAAAAATACCATATCATTCTTAAAATGTTAAACAATAAAGGAGCAAGTAAAGTAATATGGAAGGTAAAAAAATATAAAATACATCCAAAATATCATCTGCAGAATGCTCCAACTCTCGCCTAAGCACGCCAAAGCATGTTTCCTGCAAATTAAAATCAGAACAAAAATTCAAACATGTGACCTCTTCAAACTAGAAGCAAAACCGAATCCAAATCAAAATCAATTTAAAAAGTTGGCCCCGCGCTCATACACAGAGAGAAAGAGAGAGAATTACAATATGGTCCTTCAAGTCGGAGGAGGTGCCGTACTCCGGGGACGGGTCGCCGATTCGAAGAAGAAGACTCCTCGAACTCATTTTCTCTTTTTTTGTCTCTCAACAAAGATGATTGTCCAAAGGATTTGAAAAGATAAGAGAAGAGAGGGTCGGAGGGAGAGCGTATGGTGTTTTTGAGTACAGTATGTAACTATGTCAGTCTGTGCTCGTTTGAGTGCGAATTTTGTGTTTAACAACCAGAGAAAAAGTGAAAAACCCTTTGCCTTGAACCCTAAGTTCGGCATTCGCTTTGGCGTTTGCGGTTTCCCATGTGGTTTTGTCCGTGGATACTTTCTATTTGCTCCGCACATCCTAATTGTTAGTATACAAATAAAATGAAAAATTAACAAATAGAAGGAAATTCTACAATCAAGTTGCGGTATAAATATTAATAATGTTATAGATTATATTATTTGTTAGCATTCTATAAAAATAGAAGACTGAAAGTAACTTAAAACAATCTTCTCTAAATAACGATCCAATTAATGATCAAATTTGAAAACAAGTGACAACATAAGAAGGTTACGGCCCCAATCAAAATCTTCGTTACCTAGAGATAAAAAGGGTAAAAGTATTATATGGTTATTTAACTTTTACAAAAGTATATATTAGTATCAAAGCTATATAAGGATACATCATTAATACCTTATTTATATAAAGATATTATATATTTTTTTTGAAAAAAATATTTAAAAAAATATGAAATAAAATGCATAAAATAAATTAAAAATGATAAAATATTAATTTTACTATTTTTTCAAAAAATTATTCATTATTGTTTTACATTGATCAAATTTAATCAAATTTATCTTTTTATATTCATTTTGAACTAAATTTTACCTTTTTAAAAAAATACTTGTGATATATCTCTAATAAAAATAGTACTTTTATGTATCTTTTTTAAAGATAAGGTACCAATTGATACTCAAATCCAAAGTAAAAACATATATTACCACATCAATGACTATACTCAAGTTATAGGTTAGAAGGACTGCATTCACCCTTTGAATTTTTTCCAAAAATTTAATAATATCAATTTATAATATATAATAAGTAATGATATTATCATAACAACTTTTATTATTACCACACTAAAGTACATGAAATATCTATTTTACACATGGTATTAATTATACCTTAGTGTCATTATTATTTGATAAAATTTTCATTAACTATTCTTATAGTAATAACAATGTTAATTTAATAATATTATTATCATATATAATTTATATAATTCTATGAGTTTAAGTGATGTTAAAAATATTGAGATTATTTTTAGATTATTAAATAAAAAATCCCAAATATTTTGTATAGAAAAATGAAATTTTAATAGCTCCACATCCCTACAATCATATTTGACTTTATGCATTTGTACTAATTAATGGTAATTAACACTTTTTTTATGATATTTTCTAGCATATTGCATGGTATTTCATATAAAATTATTACGAATATAAAAGATAAGATAAATATTCTTTAGCTACTCTAGAAAAAGTTTATGGGTTGCCCTTAGTTACAAGTTCTGCCTCAAAAGCATATGTGACCCTAAATCGGATACAAAAAAATATTTCAATAAATAAATCTAATGTCCAAAATATACCTGCACAACCAGATAAGCCTAATGATCCAAAAGAGCATCGTTTATATTGACTTTTATCCATCCCAACGGTGGAACCCTCCACGTAACTTCTATAATCTATAGATCCTATCATGGGATACGTTGTATCTGTAGGCGTCGGAGCACTTGAAGATTATTCATAGTATTTTGCATAGATCCACACTGTGATATACTCGCCTCATAGATAAACTACCAAATTATGGAAAATGTAGAACTTAGAGTTATTTGTTTGTCTTCAAATCGATAATCATTTCTAATATTCCATATCATCCAAATAACTGAAACAATCCCTACCATACATAAATTACCAAGTTGTGACCCAAAGTCAGTTGCTATTATACCTACCATAAATTGAGAATGTAAAGTTATGTATAAGGTTGCCTGCCAAAAAAGGAGCATAAGAGGTTCTAGAGTGCACCTATAAAATGATAACTCAAAAATTTTGAGAAATAGTTTCCTCCGCTAAGCACATAAGGAGGATTGGTAAGGAAGGAATATCCTCTCTTCTTTGACTAGCAATTGGTGGGAAATTTTTTCTTAATAGTTGATGAGTGCTTAAAAAGCACTAAAATTATCATGATTTGGTGTACTTTAATTGATTAAATAGATTTATATTTGTATGATTTTATCAAATTTTTATATAAATTTATCTTTTTAGAATCACGTATTTTTATTATTTTTTAGATATTTTTGTTCAAAAATAATTTAAAAACTTGAAGAAAAATAATGGAGTCAAAACATCACAAATATTTTGAGAAAAAAATGAGAAAATGGAAAAACAATGGACAAATTGGACAAATTGGGTCAAAAATATCAAAAATGTCAAAAATGTCAAACATGCCGAGTCCTGCACCCAGCTAGCATACGCTCATACCTATCCTACGCATGTCATGCCGAGTCACACATGCACTGGCGCTAGCTAGCGCTCGTCTACCACAAATCTTGTCCCCTACACATGTGCCAGCTTGTCCAAATGTGTCCAAAATCAATTTTTGAGATCTTTTTCACTTTTTTTGGCCTTTTCCTCATCTATAAAAAAACCATCTCCCCCATTGTAAAAATCATCCCTTAAATCCCTAAAAATCTCTTCTTTTTCTCTCTCAAACTTTCTCCCTCTATAAAGCTTTCTTATTTTTTTTAGTTTTTTTAATTTTAAAATTCTTCTATTTTTGAGAGGAACTAGCTATGCATTTGTAAATTTCTAGTTTTTGATTCAATAAACGGAAATGTAAATATGTTTGGAGAGTTTTTAGAAACGGAACTAGCATTGATCAAATTTTTGTAAGAATTCTTTTGAGGTATAATTTTAAAATAAATTTTTTACAGTTATTTTTAGGTTTTATTCTTATATGTTATATTTAATTTGTCTATGATTAAGTTTAATATGACTGACTGTTTATAAATATGATATAATAATAACGTATTATGCTTGCTAAATATTAAATAGGTAAAACACTTCTATAAAATAAATTGATTTTGTTTTTATTCAATATTTTATATTAAGGATGTTAGAAAGATATATATTATTTTTCATTACAAACTTAAATCTAAAAATTAGATTTTAAGGTTTAATTATTCGGTCGTATTTATAGTAGTGTCCTTTTATTTGTTGGTATAATCACCCGATAGTTAAAGTGAAGCTCTATTTCAAAAATTTTTATAAGAACTATTATTTGAAAATGTATTAACAACAAATTTTCAGTTATGGTTTTAAAACTTGAAAGTTAATACTCAAATAATTAAATTCTTAGGTTTAATTTGGACACCTTAAATAAAGTTTAAATAACTGACTTTGCCTAAAGCTATAATTAGATGGTTTGCAATTTTTTTATAAATTAAGCTAAAATTTAATACTTAATTAATTATTAAGCCAAGTCTAAGGATATTAGTTAATTAATATTAAATAAAGGAATTTTGGTCTCGCTTAAGGACACTTTTATACCAAAAAAGAAAAAATTAATAAATATCAATTTATATATTTAATAACCTAAATAATATGAGCAATCATAATTAACTTAATTATTATATCCATAAATATTATAATGTTATTAATGATAAAAATTTACATTATTGTTTATTAAATCCATATTTATGTTTATTTTTTTATTTTATTAGATTAGGAAACACGAATCAAAATATCGTGACAGGATGTTTAGGATTTAATTTTATTTTTAAGAGTTTAATTAATACATTAAAAACCACACATATTACTTCTTTAGATCGATTTTGGGAGTATACTTATCATTTTTTATAAAATAATTCGTGCACTTGCAAGAGTTTTAAAAATATAAAATCAAAGTATCTGTAAGATCGATATTGCTAATCAGATGTCAATCTTGTCTTATCAAGTTTTTGGCGCGTTGTTAGGGAATAAATAGCATTTTTAAATTATTTATCAAAATTTTAAAAACTTTTTGTGTGATAAATAATTGTGATTTTTTTATTTAATTTAAAAAAAATTTAAACTTTAATTTATTTAATTATTTTATTTTCTAAAAAAATTAAAAAAAAATTAAATTTTAAATTTTAAGTTTATTTTTTAATTTTTTTAAATATATATATATATAAACCCAATGTGTAATAGTATGAAAAGTAAAAATCTAAGTAAATTTATTCTATGAGACTAATTCTTGAAAAACCTTTATGCCACTAATTTTTCTTAGGAATGTTGCTCTGTCTAGGATGATGGTTTTTAAGGAGGCTTTGTCCCACGATTATTTTCTAGGAGCATTCTTGGTTAATAATTATTATGTTATTTAACTTAGAGATTAACTTAACTATTGTAAATATTGTATGATATAACATGTATAAAAATGTATTTGTATTATATATTAGATAGAGTGTATTATATTCTAGACAATTTAATCATGTGTATTTATTTATAAAAATAATTGTTTGTATTATATGATAGATGGAGTGTATTATAAAAATGCATAGTTTAAGTATGTATAATTATATGTATCAAAATTTGTATAAAAGTTGTTTATCTTATATATATTGTAAAATCTGTATAATTATTATTTTTATTCTTTTCTTTATTTTACTAACTTTATTTTTATTTTACTTTATTTTTTTTATTTGTTTATTTTTTTTTTATTATTTTCTTTTGTTTGTTTCTTTTACTTAATTTTTACTTTTGTTGTTTATTATTTATTTAATAGTTAGTGTTAAATTAGTTTAAAATTTGAAGTTATTTCCAAAATTTCAAAGTTTTTCATCACAATCTGTGAAAAAGTGTTAAATTAGTTTAAAATTTGAAGTTATTTCCAAAATTTCAAAGTTTTTCATCACAATCTATGATAAAAGTGTTAAATTAGTTTAAAATTTGAAGTTATCTCCAAAATTTCAAAGTTTTTAATTACAATTTGTTATAAAAGGAGGTAGTTGCTTTGTTAGATTTAGGTACAAAAGTGTTTTGATGCATTAGTTATTTGACTTGCACCTAGAATTAGGTTATCTAAAACCCACAATTATGCCCTAGTTTTAAGTAAATAAAATTTTGGAAATCTACAGGACATGACTTAAAAAATATATGTAAACAAACTTGTCTTACCTGTAGGTTTGATTGACTCAATGATGTGGGAATATTGAGTTTACTTAAAATGAAATCCTCTCATTTACGTCTTGCTAAGACGTTAAACTAAGAGTTGAATGGGAGATAACCCATCATTTTAGGTCATTTTCTTTTATTTGTTTTATTTATTTAAATTCTATTGTTTATGTTAGTTTAATTGCATATGAATAATTTTAAAATAGTTAAAATTAAAAAAATTGTTGAGATGTTAGAAGTTCACAGCGATCTGTCTGTATAGACTTTAATGATTAACATGATGATATATCTGCATTTTTCCATTACTACTTGCACATTCTTATGAAATAGGTAGCTTTTCTTCTTCTTCTTTTCTCTTTATCTTTAATTTCTAATTGTTACATTGAAGACAATGGAAGTTCTAGGTTGGGGGTGATAAATAGCACTCTAGAGTAAAATAGACAGTGAGGGTAATATGAAAAAGGCCCAAATAGCCCTGCCTCAACTCTTAAGTTCCCCAACCACACGAAGTGAATCATAGACTTACTAGTTATGACTCATCATTTCAATGAGCAAGTCTATATTCTCGTGTTTATATATGTTCAACGTTTGTGAGCAAATCTTTGACGCAATAGCAAGATAGAGATCCTTAAAAAACTTTGATAGATATCATCCATTGACTTGTAAATAATCCCTCACTAACGAATGCATTGAGGGATCCATTGGAGAGTTGTTCATTCTTTCAATTAAAGGAGTGCCTAACTAATTATCTTTCCAAAATTGTACTAAAGAGATCTTACAAACTAACTATCTAAAATTTTCCAAAAGAGTCAAATAATGAGGATGTAAACCAGGTCAGACGAAAGAACAAACATAGTAACTCTATAGAGCTTCCCCATGTCCAAGTACCATCTACATAAGTATGCAGTGTGCTAGAGTTACTTGTGAAAACCCGTTAGGAAAACTTTCTTAACATGGTCTCATTTAAGAGGTCAAGCTCGCACAAGTCGAGACCTCATTCCTTTAATAGGGGATAATAATCTCTCCAAGAAACTTGGAACAATTTTAGTTTATTTGCCTTCCTTGACCAAAATAAATTTGGATGAATTTTATTAGAATATCTAAGACTAACTTCGGCCATTTATATATCTAAAAGAAGTGAAGAAACTTATTATAAATTACTAAAGATATCAAATATCAAGGCCTTGCCAAAGAAAGGGCAAGCCCTAGTACGCTTCTATCCTTGTAAGGATGTTATCAACTAATCATCGAAACCAACACTTTCTCCAAGTCCCCTAAAATAAGTTGACAACTAAGCAGAACAAAGAGGTACCCTTAGTATGCATCCCAACTGTTTCCTAAAATGACGAAATATTGTTATAAGGTACATCTTTAATAAAGAAAATTAAAGATATATCCATTTGACCAACTAATGAGTGCTTAAAAAGTACTAAAATTACCATGAATTAATGTACTTTAATTGATTAAAAATATTTATATTTGTATGATTTTATCATATTTTTTATATAAATTTGTCTTTTCAAAATCACGGGTAAATTTATCGTTTTTAGGTATTTTCGTTCAAAAATAACTTAAATACATGAAGAAAAATACTGGAGGCAATACATCACAAATATATTAAGAAAATAAATGAGACAAAGTCAAAAAGGTGAAAAAATGGGTCAAAATGGTTAAAAATGTCAAAAAGGCCAAAATCTTATGTCCAGTCGCCCATTTGCACCAAGTCCCACACTCACTAGCGCGCATAGTAGCCTATCTGTGTTGAGTCCCGCACATACTAGCATATGCGCATGCCCAACATAAGCCGGCAAACACCCACATGTGGTAGACACACGCTCACACGTGGTCGGCATGCGCCCGCATGTGGTTGGCATATGCCCAGCCTATGCACGTAGTTAACACACGCCCCGCCCATGCCGCACCGACTTCCATGCACACTAGCACACGCCCATCTAGTGCATGCAATTAGCACATGTTGCGCTGACTTTCACACATGCCAGTACACCCATGCACCGTGTCACGCGCACGCCAGCACATTCCTTGTCATGTTCCGCTGGCGCCAACCGCTCATCTACCAAAATTTTCACACCCCATTCGCGTGCCAACCTATCCAAATGCATCCAAATTCAAATTTTGAAATATTTTTCTCCCCTTTTTTGGCCTTTTCCTTACCTATAAAATGACCATCTTCCCCTATTGTAAAACAAACAATTTTCTAAGCTCTTTCTCTCTCTAAGAAGTTTTCATTTTTTTAGTTTTTAGTTTTTAAGTTCTTCTCTTTTTGAGAAGAACTACCTATATTTTTATAAATTTTTAGTTTTTTATTTAATAAGTAGAGATGCAAATTCGCTCAGAGGTTTTCCAACAATAGAATTAGAATCAAATTATTGTAAGGATTAATTTAAGGTATTATTTTAATGGATTCTTTATAGTTATCTTTTTATGTTTTATTCTTATATGTTATATTTAATTTATTTGTGATAAAATTTAACATGGTTAGCTATTTCTAAATATGATATAATTATAACGTTGTTATGTTTGCGAAATATTAAATAGGTAAAATATTTATAGAAAATAAATTGATTTTGTTTTTATTCAATATTTTATATTAAGGATGTTAAAGACAAATATATTATTTTTCATTATAAACTTAAATTTGAAAATTAGAATATAAGGTTTAATTATTCGGTCTGATTTAGAATAATGCTCTTTTATTTGTTGGTACAATCGCCTAGTAGTTAGAGTGAAGCTATATTTCAAAATCTTTTATAAGAACTATTATTTGAAAATATATTGACAACATATTTTCAATCATGATCTTAAAACTTGAAATAGTACTCAGATAATTAAATTCATAGGTTTAATTTAGACTGAGTGAATAAAGTTTAAAATGTCTAACTTCATCAAATGTGGCATTTAAACGGTTCATTTTCAATCTCTTAGAAAAAAAAGAATTAATTAGTTAATCAAATTAGTTATCGACTCCACCATAGGTGTTAACTAATTTGTTTAATTTGCAAATAATATCTAATCCCACCAAAGGTGGTATTTATATAAAAAAAGAGAATTAATAATTTCAATTCATATATTTAATAAACTAAATAATATGAGCAAACATAATTGACTTAATTATTATATCCTTAAATACTCTAATATTATGAATGATAAAAATTTGCATGATTATTTATTAAATTCATATATATGTTTATTTTTTATGTTATTAGATTAGGAAACAAACAAATCAAAATATCGTGACATAATGTTTAAGATTTAATTTTATGTTTTTAATATTTTGAATAATAAATTAAAAACCACATATATTCTTTATTTAGATCAACCATGGGAATATACTTATCATTTTCTATAAAATAATTCATGCACTTGCTAGATTTTTACAAATTATAAAACTAAAATTATTTTGCAAGATTGGTATTTGTAATATCGGTATTGTGCTTATCAATTTTTTTAGCGTAATGCCCCCAAAAAGGGGGTGAAATATTTCAAAATTTGAATTTGGACACGTTTTGAAAATTTGGCATGCGTATAGGGGGCAAAAATTTTGGTAGACGGGTAGTTGCCGCTCATGGGCGCATGTAGAACATGGTGAGAAGTGTGCTGGCGTGCGTGAGACACAGTACGGGTGTGTGCTAGCACATGCAAAAGTCTCTAGTGCTTGTGCCGGGTGTATTTCGGGCATGTGCTGACTACGTGTTGGGCCACATGTGGGCGTGTGCTTGCTATGTGCCACCATATGTTGGGCGTGCTCATGCGTTGCTACGTGCGGGACTCAGCACAGATAGGATGCTGCGTGAGGGACTCGGTATGGATGGGATACTGCATGAGGGACTCAAAGTGGATGGGCAGTTGTGCACGGGAGACTCGGTGCGGGTGGGCTACTGCACACGATGATATGCACGGGACTCGGCACGGATGGGCGGTTGCGCGCGAGATTTTGGTGTTTTTGACATTTTTGACAATTTGACCCATTTTGTTCAATTTGTTTTCCATCTTTTTGACTTTTCCTTATTTATTTTCTCAATATATTTGTGATGTATTACCTCCAGTATTTTTTACTTGAAAAACAATAAAAATACCCATGATTTCGAATAAACAAATTTATATAAAAATATGATAAAATCATACAAATATAAATATATTTAATCAATTAAAGTAAATTAATTTATGATAATTTTAGTACTTTTTAAGCACTAATCACAACCTCCAACCAGCTTCTTGCTAGTTCCTTAGCAAGAGAAGCGATAAAAACTAAAATAAAAATTTAAAATTTAAAATTAAATTGTCCTAAATCACTTCCGTAGATTGACACGGTTATATTTAGCGTATACAACAAGCCTTTAAACCCCTAGGTTGCCCTAATGAACAAGTTTAAGTCTAGTGATGATTTTTAGTAATGATACCCACAAACATTAACAAAAAATGAAAACAAAATAATACAAATAAAATAAGAAGTTAACTAAAATTTAAAATAAAGTAAAAAGACTAAAATAAAATAAAGAAATGAAATACAAAAATATAGCATGCTTATAATCTCTTTTAAATTTCATAATTAAAATATTAAGTATAGATTATTTCAACTTCCTAAACATTCATGATTTATTATAATAATTAGTTGAAAATCATTTTCATATTTCATATAAAAAATGTATCAATTTAATTTCACCCAAACTTAGTGTCAAGAATCCGAATTTGTTTTGACTATATTCCTCACAAGTCAATACTCTCAAAAATACTAAATCCTATGGGTTCAAACACATACTAATTTATACGAAAAAAAGTTTATGTATAGAAATGAACTAATATGTTTGCATATGTATAAAGAGGAAAGGTTCAAAATGTTATTTTAACGTTGATCTCATGAAAGGAATCAAACGTAAGGATTTAAAAAAATATTATACATTACTTTCATGCATCAATCAAATTCATCAAATAAAAATATCAAGTAATATGCCTTTTAGAAATTGTAGGAAAATGCAATGACTTATTAGGGAATTACTTCCTATATTTTCTTTTGCATTAAACCATTTCTCACAATTGTTTAGGCTTTTTGGGTCATAGTATATAGGTTGTACTATTCTTTCTTTCTATTTTTTTCTTTCTCTTATATTTTTTTATAAGAATCCATTTTTTAGAAAGTGGACCCAGGTACAAATTTTACATTTTTTATATGGTAATGTGAGTGGTTAATATTTGGCTTTTCTGTTTGTATTTGTATAGGTAACCAGGGATATATTTCTCTTTTATTAGAAGTCATGCAAGAATGAAGATAGACATATACTATCAATTTCTATTTAAATAGTTTAATTTAAGCAAATAAAAAATAAATACATAACACTTCATTAAAATGTAAAAATCCAGATGTTCAACGCTAAGTCCTATAGAGATCATCTAATAATGCTGGAAAAAAATGTTTAGAGTAGACAAAAATAATATTTATCACCTAGAATAAAGAAAATTAGGCTCAAGTTATATCTCACAAGGGTAGTCTCCACTATTTGATTCCTAAACACTGATTTTGGATTTAATATAATTTCCACAACTTATCAACAAATACTAGTCATAACAAAAACTAACTAATTACCATACACTTCATGATTTGTTTTTAAGAATTAATTTAACAATGCAAAAGACTTAACTATGTACTTAAATTTGATTTAAAGAAATGATAAATTTTTGTAAGAAACTTTTTTTTAAACTAATCCTAAAATTCTAAAAATCACTAAACCACACAAAGAAAATAAACACAATAGAAATGAAAATATGAACATTAAACTTTTAAAATTGTTAAATTTTTTGAAATTAAGCATGATAACTTATCACCACCATCAACGTGGAACTTACATTGTATTCAATACAACAGTTATAAATTAAAGATGAAGAGAAAAGAGAAGAAAAGTTACCTATTTCCTATGCTAGTAGTGATGAAAAATTGCAGGTGCATCAATCATATTCATCATTAAAGTTCACACAGATAGATCATTGTGAACTTCTAATAACTCAACAAATATTTTTAGTTTTAATAATTCTAAAATTATTCACATGAAATTAAACTAAAATAAGCAAAAGAAATTAAATAAACAAAAAATAAAATAAAATAAAATAACCTAAAATGATGGGTTGCCCCATCTAGTGCTTAGTTTAATGTCTTAGCAAGACACATCATTATGGTGCTAAGAATCACCCAGCCGTATACAATCAATTTCGGTAGTGTTGTGTGGTCCTTCTAAATAAGGCTTCACACAATGCCCATTGACTTTGAATGTTTTTTGTGTCTTACAATCCAATAGTTCTACTGCCCCATGAGCAAATACTTGGACGATTTTGAATGGTCCATCACATCTTGATCTCAGTTTTCTTGGAAACAATCTCAGATAAGAGTTAAATAAAAGAACCTTCATTTTAGGGTGAAGAGTCTTAGGAATTAGCCTCTTATCATGATAACGCTTAGTATGCTCTTTGTAAGATTTGACATTCTCATAGGCTTTGTTCTCAATTTCTTCCAACTCATTAAGATAGAGTAATGTTGTCTGTTTTGCAGAACATAAAATCGTGCAAGTATACACGGTCACAAGTAATAAAGATTTGTAAGTAAAGTATCGTTCCTACGGAGATTTGTTACTATAGTTTGTTGAGTACTAAAATTGTATCGCTCTGATTTTATCCAAAACAATCGTTGATTTAGAAAAATATGAAAAGAGTTAACAAAATAAAAGAAATCTAGGATTGCAATTTTTCACCAAACTAATCCACTCAAATCTTGTTATTTTCTTTTGATTTATATTTTTTAGTACATTTATTTTGTCAACCGAAAACTTCTATTTTTATCCACACATCTCTTAGAGCTCAGGTATAGACACACCTCGTTAAATTAATTCACTATATCTACATGAGAATTAAATTCAATAAGATTCATTAAGTTCTAAGTTTTCAAATGGCCACACATACAATTAGGGTATATTCTATCCTTCATCCATACATGTCATTCTATTTACTGAGCAATACACACTGACAATGCCTCTTGAGTTTATTTATGTGCCACGGATCGTTTTGATAAGATTCGTAAATAATCAAAAAGATTAAGCACAAAATAGAATGAACAAATCGAACGTCTTATAAATCTATCAAAAATAATTAAAATCAAAGTTTCATAAATTTAGATCAAATGCAACCCTAGAAAAATTTAATTACTTCATTAATTTAAAATAAAAATTACAACAGATGTAGAAAAATTAGAAGAAGAAGAAAGAAAATTAAAACATTTCGGATCGTAAATATTTGGCACATGTAGTGAACCTGCGAAGCTTCAAAAATGGCCTGTGTGTTCCAAATCTGACCCAAACTACAGAAAATCCAAAACTAAACTCTCCAAAAAAACATCTTAACTCTATCATAATATCACCTATTTATAGCACCAAAAAAATACATCTAAAACAATACATTTTTTACTTTTCAGAAATGCGTAAAAAAAATATTCCCTCAAAACTAAAATCGACGCGTTTCAAAATTCGATATCGAAAAACTTAAAAATCACGCGTAGACAGGCGCCACTCGAATTTTATTTAAATTCAAAGTGCATGCCACGTGTCCACCTCTGATTCGCTGCAAGGATTAATGCGGACACATGGCAGCATTTCATTAGCTGCGGGAAACGGGCGCACGATGGATTGTCGCACGGGAAATAATGGCTACAACACAGGCGTGATCCATTGCGGCTCGACTCATTGTAACATGCCACTTGTCAGAATATTATTGGCTTATAGATCAAGTAGACACGTGGCTTCTTCGTATTCAGTAAACCTAGAGGGTGCACGCAGCTTGGATGAACTACATCGCACACAAATTTTGGTCGAACGATTCGGTGCGTGACAAGTTGGTTCCATGCGCTTCAATCTGGACCGTTCATCTGATCCAACGGTCAGCGATGCGCATCGGGGGAATTCCCACTGGTGCCTGGCGGCGTGAAGAATAAAGACCTGCACCTACTCGCTTTGGTCGTGTGTGATAAGGACGCGCTAATCTCAGCCGTTTCTTCTTTGATCGGACGGTCCACGTTTCACGCGTGCATATTAGCGCGTGGATTCTTCTCAACTGCGCAAAAAATTAAACTTTAATTTATTGCATTTTGGCCCATAAATTTAATCAAATTACAATTTCAAACTTTCTTTAATTACAGTTAAACCCTTTTCAAAATTTAATTAAATTTTCAAACTTTTAATAATTGAAATTAAGCCCAAATTTAATATAAATTACATTTTCAACTTTTGTAAATTGTAATTAAGAACTCTATTATTTGAAATTATATTTGTGGACATAAATTGGAAAATAAGTAAGATTTCGATTCAAATTGTTTAATTTTATTAAAAATGTATTTCTTAACATATAGAAGGTGAATATTAATTTATTTAACTAAAATTAACCAAAAATGTAAAGAACATAGCAATTATAATTGATAAAATAGATGAAAATAACTATATAAAATACAGTTATCAAGTAACCATTTTTCTCCTCTTTCATCCTAGTCCATGTTTAACTCTTTAATTTCCTAGTAAGCCTTATGTTCGAGTTCAACGGGAAGATGACACGCTTTTCCAAAGATTAACCGATAAGAGCTCATCCCAATGGGTGTTTTGTAAGCTGTGTGGTATGCTCATAAGGAATCATTCAACTTGATTGCTCTATCCTTTCTTGAAGGACTCACGGTGCATTCCAAATTTCCCATTATTTTCCTATTACTTCCACCAAACTGAAAGTTTGAGGATGATATGGAGTAGTTACTATATGTGTGATGTTGTACTTTTTCAGTATTTCATCAAAGATTTTGTTACAAAAATGGATACCTCTATCACTTATTATAGCTTTAGGTGTTATGAACCTAATAAATATTGAATCTTTCAAGAATTTTACAACAACATTAGCATCATTGGTTTTAGTAGGGATAGCTTCTACCCACTTGGTTACATAATCTACAACAATCAAAATATATTGAAAACCTTTGGATGGGGAAAAAGGACCCATAAAGTCAATCCTCCATACATCAAAGAGTTTAACAACTAAATTATATGTTAAAGGCATTTCATTTATTTTGCTTATGTTGCCTATTCTTTGACATCTATCACATTGTGCACAAAACATATAAGCATCTTTAAAAAGAGTGGGCCAAAAGAATCCATATTGTAATATCTTACGGGTTGTCTTTTTGCCACCAAAATGGCTCCCACAATGAAAATCATGACAAAAAGTAAGAATTCTCTTATGTTCTTCTTTAAGTACACATCTTCGAATGAATTAATCTCAACCAATCTTGTATAAATAAGGGTCATCCCAAAAATAGGCCTTGATAGTTTTAAAGAATCTTTTCTTGTCTTGATATGAAGTGTTAGGTCTCAAAACACCAGTGGCAAGATAGTTTACATTATCAACATACCTTGGGTTTAGACCTATTGAAAATAACTGTTCATTAGGAAAGATTTCAACTATATCTTCATTACTCTCACCTTTAAGAGAATTGAAGTCAGAAATGAACCTAGACAAGTGGTCAGCCACTAAGTTTTCACTACCTTTCTTATCCTTGATTTCTAGGTCAAATTCTTGTAAGAGTAAGACCCACTTGATTAATCTTGGCTTAGCATTTAGATTACTTAATAGGTATCTTAAAGCATTATGATTAGAATGCACAATCACTTTAGATCCTACTAAATAAGGCCTAAATTTTTCTAAATAAAAAACTATAGCCAAGAATTCCTTTTTAGTGGTGGTATAATTCATCTGGGCGTCATTGAATGTTTTGCTAGCATAGTAGATGACATGCAAATGCTTATCCTATCTTTGTCCCAAGACTACTCCGATAGCATAATCGGAAGCGTCACACATTATTTCAAAGGGTAAAGACAAATTTTGTGCCATAATAAGAGGGGAAGATGTTAGTTTCTCTTTCAAGGTATTAAAGGCAATAAGGTAGTCATTGTTGAAATCAAAATAAACATCTTTTGATAACTGGTTATATAAGGGACAACTTATTTTAGATAAATCTTTAATAAATCCTTTGTAAAATCTTGCATGTCCTAAGAAACTTCTTATCCCCTTAACAGATGTAGGAGGAGGTAATTTGAAAATTAGTTCGACTTTTGCCTTATCAACTTCAATACCTTTGTTTGAAATGATATGTCCTAACACTATCCCTTGTTGAACCATAAAATGACTTTTCTCCTAACTAAGGGTCAGATTGCATTCAATGCATCTTTCTAAAACCAAAGTCAATTTATGTAAGCAATCATCAAATCAGTTTGCAAAGATAGAGAAACCATCCATGAAAACCTCAATGAATTTTTCCATCATATCCAAGAAGATAGAAATTATACATCTTTAGAATGTGGTGAGGGCATTGCGTAACCTTAATGGCATTCTTTGAAAAGAAAATGTCCCAAAAGGACATGTAATTGTGGTCTTTTCCTGATCTTCTGGTGCTATGGGTACTTGATAATATCCAGACAATCCATCTAGAAAACAATGAAATTTTTGCCTAGATAATCTTTCCAACATTTGATCAATGAATGGAAGAGGAATGTAATCCTTTTTAGTATATAAATTCAATTTCCTGAAATATATGCACATCCTTCATCTAGTGATTATTCTAGTGGGTACTAATTCACTGTTGTCATTTTTAACAACAATTATCCTAGATTTTTTAGTTACCACATGCACTGGAATAACCCACTTACTATCGACAATAGGGTAGATAATTCCTTCTTCTTACAATTTAAGAATTTCTTTCTTAACTACCTCTTGCATGTTTAGGTTTAGTCTTCTTTAGGCCTTTCATACGGGTTTAGCACCATCCTCCAAGTTGATCTTATACATACACATGGTAGGACTAATGTATCTTATATGACAAATACTCCAACCTATGGCTTTTTTAAACTCCTTAAGCACTTTTATAAGTTCCTTTTCTTGGGTGTTGGTCAATGTTGAGGAAATTATTGTTGGATAAGTTTCTCCTTCTCCCAAAAACACGTATTTTAAGTGCTCACGTAAGTCTTTAAGTTCAGGTTCAGGTGGATTGACCTCTTTACTAGATGGGGAACTGGGTAGATTTAGGAGTGTACTAGATTTTGTCATCAGTTCATCACTATCTAATTGTTCAAGGTACCCCTTAGTTTCCTCATCTAAATCTTCTTCGCTACTTCAAGTGTAAGAATAGTTTCAAACTTGTCTTCTATTATGTTTCGGGAAAATGTGCTTTGGACAAGATTATCCAAAGGGTTAACATTGAATATTTCATTAATGACAGAAATATAAGGAAAAGGTGAAGAATCACAAATTTTAAAATGAATAGTCTCTCCTAAGATTGTCATTGTTAAATTTCTAACTTGGACATCAATAATAGTCTTGGTAGTTGCCATAAATGATCTACCAAGAAGTATTGTGTGCTCTCTGTCCAAGGCTAGATTTTTTTGCATATCAAGAACCACAAAGTCTATAGGTATTATCAATGTGTCTACCTGTACCAACACATCCTCAACTATTCTCTTTGGATACTTAAGAGATCTATCTACAAGTTGAAGGGACATAGTTGAGGGTTTTAAATCTCCTAAATCAAGTTATAAGAATGTATAGTGGGGCATCAAGTTTATACTAGAACCTAAATCAAGCATTGCTTTAGCGACCTTCCTATCCCCTATAGTTATGTTTATGATAAAACTTCTAGGGTCTTTCAACTTAGGGGGACTCGCTCATTAAGTTCATACCTCTTTTTCTTAGTGTTCAACTCTTTGAAAAACTTAGCATAGAAGGGCATAATCATGATCACTTTTAATAATGGTAAATTGATATTTAGTTTAGAAAGGATATTAAAAAGATCATAGAATTGCTTATCTTGTTTGGATTCTTCAACCGATGTGGAAAATGTATTTGCAGCTGGTGTGATTTTATTGTCTTTTGAATTTTGGGGATGTCAGATGACTCCTCAATGAGTTTTTCTAAAGGTTTGTCAAGTTTAGCACTTGTCTCTCCTTTTTACGAGACGAGAATTTCAACTTCTTTATTACCTGAACTACACGGTAGATCTTTTGAGATTTTAGGTAAACTAGTATTGAATACCATACCACTTCGAAGGGTTCTTACATCCTTTTCTTGTTCAGGTTGACTGGGTAGCTTTCCTGGTTCTTGCCTTTGCATTTGTTATGCTACTTGCCCAACTTTAGTCTCAATTCTTTTAATTAAAGCCTCTAAGGTGCTTAACGTTTGATTATTCATCAATTGGTTCTCGTGACTAACTTGAATAAAAGCATTCAAGCTATCCTCTAAGATTGGCTTAAAAGATTTATTTGGTGAATAATGGTGGTTTTTATATGGCCTTAGTATTTGACGTTGGGTGTAGGCTTGGTAATTATTTGGTGTCCAATAATGCTTAAGGTGATTATTGGTGTTTGGGTGATACCTTTGAAAGGAATTTACTTCCTCTATAGCACCCACACTAGAATCATAAGGATATGAACAATTACTAGCATCATGCCAAATTGAAAAACACATTTCACACACCTCTTGATTTGGCATTTGGTAGGTAGTGAGAATTTGCACTTGCTTAGTCAATTCAGCAAGTAGCAAGGTCATTTCATTATCAGACCCAACTTTATTTACTCTTTCTCTCCTTCTAGTACTTCTTTGTTAGGAATTATAACCTAACAACTCATAGAGATTATAGGTTTCCTTTGCGATCTTTTCTCTCACAGCTTCTCCAGCAGCATTATCAACTATATATTGACTCTACAGTGTCAATCCATCATAAAATAATTGCTTCTATAGTTGTAATGGAAAGTTATGATGAGGACATTGAATGAAAATGAGATTGAATCTTTCCCAATCTTCATGAAAGGGCTCTTCATCCATCTCAGAAAACATTGCTATCTTCATCTTTAGATTAGTACTCTTTTGATGGGAATAGAACCTACCCATAAACTTTTCATAAACTGCCTCCCAAGTTTTTAGAGAACTCGGTTGTAGAGTAATGAACCATGACCAAGCTTTATCCTTGAAGGTATAAGGAAAACACCTCATCCTAAGTTGGTCTTCATCAATTCTCTACATTGGAAAGGTTTGGAGAATAACATAAATTCTCTAATGAAATGCAAAGGGTCTTCATTAGGGACACCATAAAAGGAAGGAAACAAAGAATAATGAATCTTTTTCAACTCATAGTTCCTTGTAATCTTTTGCAATTGTATGTCGGAAGTTGCATTGCTGATGATTGGCATTGCATAGTCCTTCATCATTCTCTACCCATCTCCAACATCTCTCATGGCTAGTTGTAGTTGAAATAGGTCTTCCTCCTTTTGCATATCTAGCTTCTAAATTGAAAAATGGTAGACTTCTCTAAGAAAAATTTCTCACTTTAAAAAATGTGTAGAATTAAAAAAGATGAAAGACGCAAGGAACCTAAAATTTTTATTTTTATTTTTATTGAAAATCTAAGTTAATTAAGTTAAGTGAAAATCTAAGTTAAATAAGTTAATGGAATAAGTTTTTTTTAATGCAAAATTTAAAGAATGAACACAATTTTGAAACAAATGAATCTATATTATTTCATTTGAATTTTATTACACACATTCTTAAAATAAAAACAAAACAAACTAAAAGAAAGGAAAATTCAATAATGGGTGACCCCCCACTTAGGACTAAAATTTATCGTCTTCTTGTAAGACGTTGCTTGGAGATTTCAGAATAATAAACTCAATGTCTCCTTTTCATTGAATTTATTTGATCCACTTTGACCATTCATTTAGTCTTTGCTTTATTTTTGCAAATGCTCAGCTAACTGCTCCATTTGGACTTCCACCTTTTTAATAAAAGCTTCCACAGAGTCAAATCATTGATTAGTTTAGATTGGTTATTTCTGCAGACTTGATTAAAAGAATTCAAGTTGTTTTACAAGGTTGGTTTACTGGGAAGGCTTCTTGGAATGGGTGGTGGAATTTCTAGCTTGGCTGATTTGAGCCTTAGGCGAAAGAAAGGTTGTTTTGCCTCCAAGAGAAGTTCAGATGATTACTCCACCCAAGATTGTAGGTCAAGGAATTGGGGTCGAATCTTGGTCTCTATTGATTTGCTCCCAAAACATTAACTTGTTCAAGTCCTGTTGTTGTTTCTTCTTGATATGGATAGGCTTCAGTACTATGCCCAATGTTGCTAAACAAACCACAATGCTCATTATTGGTGTTGATATGTGTTGTGAGAAGGGAAACTTACTTGGTCAATTAAATAAGTTGTTGTTGAACTTCATTCCTAGAATCGATTTCATGAACACTAGCTTTTTTCACTTATGAGCTTTTCTATTGGGAATTTGCACCCAATATGTCAAAGAGGTTGTATGTCTCTAAGGCTGTCTTCTCTCCCATAACTCTTCCAGCAGCGTTGGGAATGAATTGGCATTGCTACGTAAGTCCATCGTAAAAGAATTAGTTCTACAACTGTAGGGGGAAGCTGTGATAAGGGCATTAAGTGAGGAATAATTTGAACCTATCCTAGGCTTCATGGAATGGTTCTCCTTCCATCTAAGAGAAAGTGGAAATATTTTCTCTCAACTTTGATATTTTTTGTTGGGAATAGAATTTTGCCATGAATTTATTGTAAACATTCTCACAGGTCCTCAAAGAACCTAGAGGGAATGACTTCAACCAAGCTTTGGCCTTTTCCTTCAAGGTGTTGGGGAAACACCTCATTTTAAGCTGTTCCTCGTTTAGAATATCGAGGGGGAAATTTTGGACTGTGACATAGAAGTCCTAAATGAAGGAAAGAGAATCTTCATTAGGTAGCCCACAAAATGAAGGAAGCATGGAAAAATGAATGTTTTTCAAATCATAATTTCGAGTAGCGTCACCCAGATGGATAAAGGAAGTTCCCGTGCCAATTATTGGATGTGAAAACTCCTTTATAGTGGTTTCCCTAACATGTGGGTTTTCTCCCATTTCTATTGGTTTTGGTAGAGGATTAGGGCTTAGTTTTGTGTTTGGCTCAAAAATAAGCTGATGGTTAGAATCGAGCTTTGTGTAAAATTGTTTAAATTTATGAATATTATCTATATATGGTGTAATAGGGTTTCCAAAGGATCTTCTACCATGCAAAGACTAGTGAAAGCGTAAATTTAAAACACCTGTCAAAGGAAAAGAATTATAAATAACTATACAAAAATAAAAAAATACTAAACAAACAAGTTAAGTTAACCTCTAAGTTAAATAACATAATCATTATTGACCAATGGTGTTCATAGGAAATAAAGGTAGGGCAAAGGCTCCTTAAAAACCATCGTGCTAGACAGAGCAACATTCCCAGAAAAGACTAGTGGCACAAAAATTTCTAAGAACTAGTTTTAAAGACCGAACTCTCTTAGATCATTACTTTTCATACTATTAAAATATAAGTTAATTATTTTTTTTTGTTTTTTTAAATCTTATTATTTATATAAAAAAAACTTAAAATATTTTTTTTCTTTTTTTGAAAAAAAATCACAATTAATTACAACACAAAAAGTTTTCAAAATTTTGATAAATAATTTAAAAACGCCATTCCTTCCCCGGTAATGCCGGTCTTATGCTCATTAAATTTTGGTGCCGTTGTCAGGGACTTGATATTGGGCTCATTACCAACCCAAAAGATGTCCATATAATTGAAAAACCTTAAATAAAACCTCTAAGGAAAAAAGAAGAAAATGCTTGTTATCAACCAAAGACCTAAGGAATGTACTAAGAAAATATTCAACAATACAAGAAAGAGTAGAGAATAGTCTTTTTACCAAACATCTCTAGAGTAGGAGAAATAACCCCTGTTGAACAAGATCAAAATTCTTGTTGAAGCAAAAAGATCTTGGATCCAATTCAAAAAGATACAATCAAAGCAAAATTACTGCATCATTTTGAATATAAAATCCCAACATATGGTATCAAAGAACTTACGAATATCAATTTTGATAGCTATATTACCCCTTGACTAGAAATTTTTATTTCGTTGAAGCACTGGCCATACAATCGCCAGTGTTTCGGCCTAGAATGAACCCAAATTGGTTCTTGGATAGAATACGAGAATAGATATGACCTAGACATTCAAGGAGAATCTTTATGATTATCTTGAACATAAAGTGTCCTAGGGCGATTGGCTTATATTGTTCAATAGTGCTTGCTTGTGAGTTCTTTGGGTATAAGGATTGAAATTTGAATTCATCCCTAAATGCATTCAACCTGTTATAAAATAGTCTTAACTAACCTATATTACATATGTTCCTATGATTTCCTAGCATTGTTGAAAGAATTTACCTATAAAACCATTCGGCCTAAGAGCACTTAGTGAGTCCATGTCGAATACCGTGGCATGTATGTCCTTTGGTGATGGTATGCTTCATAAATTGTCATTGTATGTAGATGTGACAAAGGAGGGCACAACTGACTCAGTTAGATAAAAGTCTTGATCATCACCCACCTAGGCCTTGAAAAGTTGTTCATAATATTTCAAATGATGACTAGTTATATTTTCTATATTCAACATAATCTCTCCACTAATTTCTAAGTGAGTTAAATGATTAGTGGCCTTTAAACTTTGAAAAAATGAGTGAAAAAACATAGTATTTCTATCGCCAACCTTCAACCACTATATTATAATCTTCTCCCTTTAAAAAAATACCTTATTGATGTAGCATTCTATCTAAGTCATCATTGGCATCAGATTCTAATTGGAGAAGTTCTTTAGAGAAGGATTGTTCATCGTACTATTTTTATATGTTAGTAAGGGTAGTCAAGGATGCTTCAATATTCAATTCCAAATTACCAAAGACCTATATTTTTAAATATAAGTAAAATGACTAAAATACTTCTCAAATATCTCAACACAAATAACACATTCCACCTAAAAAAATTATTTCACATACTTACATTTCTAAAATGATAATACATCTATCACTTCATGTTAAAACTAACTTCAATTCTACCATCTTGAAGACTATAATAATTGGTTAATTTATTTCCTTAGTTGATTATCTATTGTGTCAAAAGACTCAAAAACCATAACTATATAATGTTCTACAAAATATTTGGTAGAGTTTTCCCTAAATTAGGACTAACCATTTTGTAGTAAAATGACAAAAATTCTCGTATAATACTTTTTCATAAACTAACAGATATCATAATTTTTTACATAACTATAAAGTAACTCATGTTCATCAACATAACTATCTATTGTGATACACATGTTATACACTATAGGTTTTTTTTAGTTTTGGTTTGTCTATTTATACACACTACTACAATACATGTATTTGGTCTCGAGAATTTAGTCTCAATTTTTTTTAAAAACTGAGGCCACAGAGTTTTGGCCACGATTTAATAAAAACCGAGGCTATAGTGTATACATATAACCTTGGTTTTATCAGTAACCGTGGCCATAAGTTAAATTACAAAAAATATGTAAATATATATAAACAAATTTATATAGTCACGAATATAAATAACTCTAATTATAATTAAAATAATAGAGTTTTTAATATTTTTAAAACCGAAATCAAATAATACACTATATGTCATTCATTTGAAAGAAATACAAAAATTACTTTACAATTTTTTACTTTTCTCTATTAATTTAATTTAATGTGTTTTATTTCTTTTACAATATATATATATATATATATATATATATATCAATTTTTTTCTTTTTCCCTCTTTTTTTTCTCTTTCTTCTTGTACCCTATCTTTTTTTCACTTTTTTTCTTTTTCCCTCACATCGATCTACTTTTTCTTTAATTTCCCAACGCTCTCTCTCTTTTTCCTTATTTATTTTATTTTCTCCTCCATCCCCTTCGCATTTTCATCCCTCTCCCTGAATCAACATCGCTCTCTCCCTTAGCAGCTCCATCTCATCCAACAACTTGCTCTTTTTTCTTTCCTTTTTTGACCGATACCAGCAACTTTCTTTCCCCTCTCTTCTTCCTTTTCTCTTTGTTTTTTTTCTTTTCCATTTCCCCTATTTGCACCTCGTTGATCGGCCATTTATATTGTTATCACTCGTGACCCAGCTCTGAGTATGTATGATACCTTCTTTTTTTACCAATCAATTCATATATGTGTTTATTATTAGTGGAATTAGGTCTCTGTGCATAAATTATTGAATTAGGGTTATGTATTTCATATATGAATCTATATTTCTTGCTGTAATTTCTTAGGGTAGGGGGTTTTGTGGACCACTTGCAAATTATTTCATAACAAGCGTTTGCAATAGTTTAAAGGTGTTAGAGATACCGAAGATGCAATTTTACTTTCACGATGGCTATGACTTTGATGGACATTGTTTGAAGGTGAAATACATGATGAGTGCTCAAAAAGCACTAAAATAACCATGATTTTATGCACATTAATTGATTAAAAATATATATATTTATATGTTTTATCATATATTTATATAAATTTGTCTTTTTCGGAATCACGGGTATTTTTATTGTTTTTCAGGAATTTTGGCCTAAAAACGCAATGTAAAGACTCAAAGAAGAATACTTGAAGCAATACATCACAAATAAATTAATAAATAAGTGGAAAAGGTCAACAAACATGGAAAAATTGGACAAAATGGGTCGAAAAGGTCAAAAATGTCAAGACGGAAAATCGCGCGTTGCGGCCAGTGCGCGCGCCCGGCCGCCGGCGCCCGGCCAGTGGCATACGCGCCAGGCTTGGCGTGGCGTGATGCACTGCTACGCGCGCAAGGCCTGTGGCTTTCACCTTGTCAAGCTGCCTTCAATGGCCTTGGCCTATGGCCAATGCGGCCAGCGCGCCCAATGATTTTGACCCATTTTCACGTGCGGCCGCCCCGTGACGTCATGCGGCGTCATTGATGACCTCGGCAGGGTCCAAAACACGTTTTTATTTTTTTAATATTTTTTTTAACATTTTTTTACTCATTTTTCTCTCCATTCCTCACTATAAATACCCCTTCCATTCACTTCAAAACACACCTCAAAACCTCACTTCTCTCTTCTTCTTTCTTTCTCTCATTTCTTAGTTTTTAAGTTTTTCTTAGTTTCTTTCTTAGTTTCTAAGCTTTTCTTAGTTTTTCTCTTAGTTTTTAGTTCAATTCTCTTAGGTTTAGAGTTCTTTCTTTTGAGAAGAACTTGTAATGTTTTGTAATAATTTAGATTTTTGATTCAATAAATGGAAGTGCAAATTCGCTTGGAGGTTTTCTAGCAACGGGAATAGCGTCGAAGTTACGTAAGGATTTTATTTTCTTTACAGATTATTTTTATGCTTTATTCTTACATGTTATATTTAATTTGTACGTGATTAAATTTAAGCATTGCTAGTTGTTCATAATCATGATATAATAATAACGTTGTTATGCTTGCAGAAATATTAAATAGGTGAAAATTTCTAAAATGAATTGATTTTATTTTTATTCAAGATTTTATATTAAGGATGTTAGAGAGAAATATATTATTTTTCATTACAAACTTAAATGCGAAGATTAGACTTTAAGGTTTAGTTATCGTCTAATTTAGAGTAGTGCTTTCTTTTATTTGTTGAGTATGATCATAGGTAGTTAGAGTGAAGCTCTATTTCAAAAAGTTTTTATAAAAATTATTATGTGAAAATATATTGACAACATGTTTTCGGTGGTTTTAAAACTTGAAAGTTAGTACTAGGATAACTAAATTGCTTGGGTTTAATTTGGACCTGTTGAATAAAGTTTAAAGCCCATCCCAACCCGCCAAGGTGGCATTTAAATGGTTCATTTTCAATCTCTTAGAAAAAGGAATTAATTTAATTAACCAAATTAGTTATCTGCCACGTAGGTGTTAATTGATTTGTTTAGTTAACAAAGAATATCTATGCATGAAAATTGGTATTAAATCAAAAGAGAATCGATAAAATATCGATTTATATCTTTAATAACCTAGATAATATGAGTAAGCATAATTAATTTAGTTATTATATCCATAAATACTCACTTAATATAAATGATAAAATTTGCATGAATATTTATTGAATCTATATTTATATTTATTTATTGAATCTATATTTATATTTATTTATTGAATTTGTATCTATGCTTTTTTTTTTTATTATATTTAATTAATCTGTATATATGTTTATTTTATGTTATTAGATTAGGAACACAAAAACCAAACTATCGTGACGGAAGGATATTTAGGATTTAATTTAGTTTTTAAAAGTTTGAATAATAAATTAAGAGCTACATCATTCATGTAGATCGGCCAGGAGTATACTTATCATTTTACGAAATGATTAGATGCACTGCGAGAGTTTTACAAATATTAAAACCAAAGTATTTGCGAGAATGGCGATCTTAGGTTTCGTTCATCAAGTTTTTGGCGTTCTTGGAAGGAATAGCGTTTTTAATTTATTTATCAAAATTTTAAAAATATTTTATCTTGTAAATAATTGTGATTTTTTTTGTTTTTGTAAAAAAAATAAAAATAAAAAAATTCAATTTTAAATTTCATAAGAAATAATAAAAAATTAAAAAAATAAATTTTTTTTTTAATAAATTTTAAATAAAAATAAAATAAATAAAAAATAAATAAATAAATAAATAAATAAATAAATAAATAAAAAATAAATAAAAAATAAATAAAATAAATAAAAAATAAATAAAATAAAAAAAAATAAAATTAAATAAAATTAAATAATAAAAAAATAAAAAAAAATAATAAAAAAATAAAAAATAAAAAAAAATAAAAAAAATAAAATAAAAAATAAAATAAAAAAAATAAAATAAAAAAAAATAAAAAAAAACCAAATTTTAATTTTTTGAGTTTAATTTTTACTATTTTTTTTATTTATTTTAAATCATAATTTTAATTTTTTTTTCTTTTTCTTTTTTCAATTTTTATATTTTTTTTTTTTTTTTCTTTCTTTAGCTATTTTGTTTTTTTTTTCTTGATTTTTAGTTACCCTACTTAACTTAGTTTTTTTTTTACTAACTTAATTAACTTAGATTTTTTTTTAACATTAACTTAGGTTTTTACTTAAATTTTCATTAACTTAATTAACTCAGAATTTTTTTACTTCACTTAACTTAATTAATTTTTTTTTCTAACTTAACTTAATTAACTTAGATTTTTTTTACTTCACTTAGCTTAATTAACTTTTTACTAACTTAATTAACTTAGATTTTTTTAACTTAACTTAATTAACTTAGATTTTTTTTAATTCACTTAACTTAATTAACCTTTTCTTTAAACTTAATTAACTTAGATTTTCATTAACTTAAAGTTTTATTTAACTTAGCTTAATAACATGAAAAGTAAAGATCTGGGAGTTAAATAGGAACTAGTTCTTGGAAACCTTTGTGCCACTAGTCTTTCCTGGGAGCGTTGCAAATGCAGGAGGATGGTTTTTAAGGAGCCTGCTGCACCACCGTTTCTTTCTGGGAGCCTTCTTGGTTATCTTGATTATGTTATTTTGAAAAAAAAAAAAAAATCTGAACTATCTCCAAAATTTTAATGTTTTAATTACAATCTAAGAGTTAGTTGCTTTGTTTGATCTAGGTACAATGTGTTTTAATGACTTAATTATTTGATTTGCACAGATGTGGGTTATCTAAAATAGTCAAAGTATGCCTCTAGTTTTAAGTACGAAAAGAAATCGCGAAAATCAATAGGGCATATTTGAAAAAGTATAGGAAAACTGACCTTGTCTTACCTGCCAGGTTTGATTGACTCGATGATGAGGGGACATTGAGTTTACTTAAAATGCAATCCCAGATTCGTCTTGCTAAGGCGTTAAACTATGTTGGATGGGAAGTGACCCGTCATTTTAGGTAATTTTCTTTTATTTGTTTCATTTATTTAATTACATGTGAATAATTTTTAAATTGTTAAAACTAAAAAATATTTGTTGAGATGTTAGAAGTTCACATGATCATCGTCTGTATACACTTTAATGATGAATATGATGGATGCACCTGCATTTTCCATTACTACTTGCACTTTCTCAAGAAATAGGTAATCTTTCTTCTCTTTTCTCTTTATCTTTAATTTACAGTTGTTACATTGAGGACAATGTAAGTTCTAGGTTGGGGGTGGTGAAAAGTTACCATGCTTAATTAAAAAAAAAAAAAAAGTTTTAACAATTTAAAAATAAAAAAAAAATAAAAAAAAACTTTTTCACAAAAATTTATCATTTCTGTAAATCAAATTTAAGTAAATAGTTAAGTCTTTTGTACTGTTAGATTAATTTTTGAAAACATATCGTGAAATATTTTGTAATTATTTTTGATAATTAGTTAGTTTTTGTCATAATTAGTATTTCTTGATAAGATGTAGAAATTATATCAAACCCAAAATCGGTGTTTATGAGTTTTTTTTAGTGGAGACTACCTTTGTGAGATATAATTTGAGCCTAATTTCCTTTATTCGAGTTGAAATATATATTTTTCTACTCCAAACACATTTCTTATTTCTTCAAATTTTTAGATGATCTCTATAGGTATTAGCATTGAATGTATGAATTTTTTTTCATCTTAATAGAGTATCATATTTTTGATTATTATTTTTGCTTAGATTAAATGATTTGAGTAGAAATTGATAGTATATGCTTATATCTCATTTATGCAATCCTACAAAAACAAAAAAAAAGACATGCAGGGTTACCTAAACCAAGATCAAAGCAGAAAAGCCACAAAATTAACCACTTACTTAAAATCCAAAAAAAATGTACAATCTGTACATGGGTTGACTCTACAAAAATACACGTATTGAAAAATATCTACGAGAAAAAAAAAATAGAGAGATAAAAAATAGTATCATCTATATACTATGACCCGTTGCCTCTGAAAGTTGTGATGCATGTACTGTTTACAAAGAAAGATATAGGAAGTAATTCCTAAAAAGTCATTGCAATTTCTTCATTTGTAAAAAGCGTATATCTTGAAATTCTTTCTTAATGAGTTTGATTTACGCATGAAAATAATTTTTATATATGATATCTTTATAATTTATACATTCGATCCCTTTCATGAGATCAATGTTAAAATAACACTTTGAGTCTTTATTCTTTATACATATGTGAAATATATTAGTTCTTTTCTATACATCAACTCTTTCGCATATAAATTAGTATGAGTGTTTGAACCCATAGGATTTAGTGTTTTGAGAGTATTGACAATTGAGGAATAGAGTCGACGAATGCGATTCATGACGAAATTGGGTGAAATTAAATTGATACATTTTTGATATGAAATATGAAAATGATTTTCGACTAATTATTATAATAAATCATGATTGTTTAAAGAGATTAAAATAACTTATGCTTGAGATTTTAATTATGATCTTAAAGGAGATTAAAAAGTATGAGACATTTTTGAGATGTTGATAATTTGTGATTTTGTTGTAAATTTAATTTTTAAGTTGTTTGTTTTTATTGTTTCTTTTGTTTTTACATTTAGTACAATGTTTGTGGGTATCATTACTGAAAACCCTCACGAGACTCGAAACTTCGTCCACTAGAAATGACCTATGGGTTTAAAGGCTTGTTGCGTAGGCTAAATGCAAACCGTGTCAATCACGAGTGATTTAGGATAGTTTAATTTTTAGTTTTTTATCGCTTCTCTTGCTAAGGGACTATGGTAGTTGGGGGTTGTGATGAGTGCTCAAAAAGCACTAAAATAACCATGATTTTATGCCACGTTAATTGATTAAAAATATATATATTTTTATGTTTTATCATATATTTATATAAATTTGTCTTTTTTCGGAATCACGGGTATTTTTATTGTTATTCAGGAATTTTGGCCTAAAAACGCAATGTAAAGACTCAAAGAAGAATACTTGAAGCAATACATCACAAACAAATTAATAAATAAGTGGAAAAACGTCAACAAACATGGAAAAAATTGGACAAAATGGGTCGAAAAGGTCAAAAATGTCAAAAGACGGAGGAAAATCGCGCGTTACGACGCGCGCGGCGCCCGAGGCCGCGCGCATGACGCGGGTTGATGCTGCTCCGCGCGCGCGGCTGCGCGGCCTGCTGTTCCGCCGCGGCAAGGCGCACGCGCGGCCTCCGGCGGCCCGGCCCGGCGCGCGCCCAGCGTTTTGACCCATTTTCACGTGCGGCCGCCCCAGCTGACGTCATGCGGCGTCATTGATGACCTCGGCGAGGTCCAAAACACGTTTTTATTTTTTTAATATTTTTTTAACATTTCTTTACTCATTTTTCTCTCCATCCTCACTATAAATACCTTCCATTCACTTCAAAACACACCTCAAAACCTCACTTCTCTCTTCTTTCTTTCTCTCATTTCTTAGTTTTTAAGTTTTTCTTAGTTTCTTTCTTAGTTTCTAAGCTTTTCTTAGTTTTTCTCTTAGTTTTTAGTTCAATTCTCTTAGGTTTAGAGTTTTACTCTTTTTGAGAGGAACTTGTAATGTTTTTGTAATAATTTAGATTTTGATTCAATAAATGGAAGTGCAAATTAGCTTGGAGGTTTTCTAGCAACGGGGAATAGCGTCAAGTTCTATAAGGATTTTATTTTCTTTACTGATTATTTTTATGCTTTATTCTTACATGTTATATTTAATTTAATACGTGATTAAATTTAAGCGTACTAGTTCATGTAATCATGATATAATAATAACGTTGTTATGCTTGCGAGAAATATTAAATAGGTGAAAATTTCTAAAATGAATTGATTTTATTTTTATTCAAGATTTTATATTAAGGATGTTAGAGAGAAATATATTATTTTTTTCATTACAAACTTAAATCGAAAGATTAGACTTTAAGGTTTAGTTATCCTAGGTCTAATTTAGAGTAGTCTTCTTTTATTTGTTGGTACAAATCGCCCTTAGGTAGTTAGAGTGAAGCTCTATTTCAAAAGTTTTTATAAGAATTATTATGTGAAAATATATTGACAACATGTTTTCGGTAGTGGTTTAAAACTTGAAAGTTAGTACTAGGATAACTAAATTCTTGGGTTTAATTTGGACACCTTGAATAAAGTTTAAAGCTGTCTAACCCGCCCAAAGGTGGCATTTAAATAGTTCATTTTCAATCTCTTAGAAAAAGGAATTAATTTAATTAACCAAATTAGTTATCAACCCCACGCGTAGGTGTTAATTGATTTGTTTAGTTAACAAAGAATATCAACCCGCTGAAAGGTGGTATTCATACAAAAAGAGAGAATCAATAAAATATCAATTTATATCTTTAATAACCTAGATAATATGAGCAAGCATAATTAATTTAGTTATTATATCCATAAATACTCCACTAATATAAATGATAAAATTTGCATGAATATTTATTGAATCTATATTTATATTTATTTATTGAATCTATATTTATATTTATTTATTGAATTTGTATCTATGTTTATTTTTTTTATTATATTTAATTAATCTGTATATATGTTTATTTTATGTTATTAGATTAGGAACACAAAAACCAAACTATCGTGACAGGATATTTAGGATTTAATTTCGTTTTTAAAAGTTTGAATAATAAATTAAGAACCACATACATTCCTTCCTTAGATCGACCTTGGGAGTATACTTATCATTTTCTACGAAATGATTCGTGCACTTGCGAGAGTTTTACAAATATTAAAACCAAAGTATTTGCGAGAATCGGCGATGCCGGTTTTCGTTCATCAATACATTTTCAGCCTTTTTTGTTCCCTCATTTTTTAGCTATAGTAGTTTAATGGCATATGTTCTGATCTTCTCCTTATAGGTAGAGCTAGCACATGGTAGACGTGGATATTCTTCTTCTTTAGTGGTTTTACTTCCGCGCTTTATTATTTTCCCCTCTAAATTATTTTCTTTGTATGATTTAGCTATTTTATGTGTTTCTCATTACAATTTTAAAGGCAAATATGATATAGTAAGGTTCATAAAAACAATTCAGAAAGCTAGATTTTATGCTCAACATCGCATTGGACCTTATGTTTCTACAGAATTGAATTTTGGGTACTATTTTTTTGCTTTTTTCCTTATTATCTTCTATAGTCTAACCATCTGATTTCCTTTACTTTCCTTTATGTTAATAAGGCTATTCACTGAAAATTTGAATTGAATTAGACATTTTCTTTTTCTATTCACTAATTTTGTAGCATATGGTTGATTGTAATTGAGATTGACTTCATCGTTCTTGCTCTAAGTTTGTTTTTCCCTTTCTAATTTGTATATGTTTAGAAGGTTTATTGTTTGGTTAAAGTATGTTCCTAACATCAGCTTCAGAACAAACAATGAGCCTTTCAAGGTAAAATTTTGTTTTCTAGCTTATTTAATCAGCTTTAAGATCTGTTTGTTTGTGTTTATCTTGAAAGTAGCTTATGTAGGTAGTTTAAGATTAGTTTGTCTGAAAATGATATTTGTCTTTTCTACTCATAAATCTTTAATTTGATATGTAGTTTGTTTGTTATTTTATAGGACTTGTTCTCAACAATTCAAAACGTGTGATCAAATTAAAAGATTAAGGAACAAATGGAATTAATGGAGGTGGGATTATTGTTTTTCAACAGTTTGTTGGTACTAGTGCTAGCATGCTAGTTCTGGTACTGGTGTTGGTGCGTAGGCGTTGGTGCATAGGCGTTGGTGCATAGGCGCTGGTGCATAGGCACTGGTGCAGTGCATACGTGCTGGTGCCTGGTGCCTGTGTTGGTGCCAAGTGCTGGTGTCGGGTACTAGTGTTGGTGTCGGTGCCGGTACCTGTGCTGGTACTTGGTGCTAACTGAAGATGCTAACATGACCAGAGCTATACTTAATCTTCTAATTTCTTCTTCTTCACATGAACACCAACATAGCTCAATTAATACTCAATTGGTGAATCCAATAAGTAGTGCTTTCAAGAATTATAATTCCTCAACATTAGCTCCCACTAGAACCTAAATAAGTACTCCTTTAAGCAAACAAAGTTTGATAAAGCAATCAATCACATTCTTTAAAAACTTAAATTTTATAAGGAATATCCCAACTGATGCGTATTTTTGCAAGTGTACAAATCGTTCAAGTAATAAAGTGTACAAAAGTACGGATATCGAACCCACAAGGAATGGCGTTACTAAGTACCGAAATTGACTAACCCTAATTTTATTTGAAAACCGAATTGTTGAAATTGTTTTAAAAGCAAATTAACATAAAACTAAACACAAATAACAAAATTTAATATTGTTCACAAATGATTAAAAACGCTAAGGCATTTGATTTCGCTAAATCAATTCAATCCGATTTCAAATTATGTTATATGAGAATCAAAGTTAAAAGTGATGGTTGAAAAACCCAAACTTATCTAATACTCTTTCTCAAGTTATATTAGAATTACTTATCTATGAAAACCGACTATATTTCTATGAAGATTTAATCACAAATAAGCACATTACGATTTATGGAATTTCTGGAATAACCACATACATCATGCATTAGGTGTCAAACTTGCATTCAACATACGGTATTTATCACAAGAAGTGTTCATTACACATCTCCTCTCGGTATCAATATAATGCAACAAATCATTTAAATCTTGATCAGAAATTTAAAAGCATTAAGCATGGAAATAAATACTCAACTTGAAAACAATGAATTCATATAACGATAACACAAGAAATCAGATTTTCATGATCTAACTACATCATAGCCTTAGCAAAAACGAATTAGTTCATAACAGAAATAAGAACAACCATTATTTCAATTGAATCCATGAACAAACAATCTGAATAAAATGCAGAAAATAAAAGCTAAGGAGAAGAGATGAAAAACTCTTGAAGAGGAAGACTTGGTAGCAACAATGGTGATGATCCTTCAAGCTTCTCCAACCTTTCTCTCCATAATTTCCTTTTCTCTTGAAAAAATAACTCAATTCTGCTCTCTCTGCCGTCCCCTCCTTCTCCATCATAATGTATATATAGACCTAGGGTTTTGGAGGGCAATTTTGGAACAAAACAGCATAAAAAAATGATTTCGAACGAAACTCGCCGGCGACGAAGTTATTCTCGCCGCGGCGAGATTTCTGGAAAACTTACGATTTTGGTTCCGCTAAATATCGCCGGTGGCGGGATTATTGTGGCTGGCGATGAGATGCACTTGGCCGGCGGCGAGATTTCTTTGGCCGGCGGCGAGATGTACTTGGCCGGTGGTGAGATTTCTTTGGCCGGCGGCGAGATTGCTTTGCCAAAATCCGTGCTCTCGGGAAGATTTTCAACATTTTCTCCGTAAGGTTTTCGCCTGCGGCGAGAATATTCTCGCCGGCGGCGAAATTCCAAATTTTGAAATTTTGTTTTCTTTTTATTTGATTCAATCCCGATCATTGTACTTTGTCCCTAAATTCTCCAAAATCATGATTTTACCTGAAATTGCACTTTAAACACGAAATACTCGTGAAATGACATTTGTGGATTAAATAATCAAATAAACACAATTTTCACACATATATCAACATTTAAATCGTAACAAAAATGCAATAATTTAGCTCTTATCACCAACTACTACCCAATTGCACCATATGATATCAGAGCGTAAAAGACGTGAGAAATTCAACGAAAGCTTTCAGGCACTCATATCACTACTTCATCCAGGAACTAAGGTACATTATAACTTGTGATATAGAATTGAAAAGTTGGAATCATATCATGTACTAATTTATGTCATTTTAAGTACTCTATTAAATTAGAACGTGCATTTGTTCAAACATATGCATTAATTGATGAAAAATAGGCATAAATGTTGTGCCAATTTTTCTCAAACAAGCGCACAAAAAGGGCTCAACAAGCTAGAAGTGCAATATGGTCAAGTATAGTTCTATTTAAAAAAACTTTGGTTTGATCATGTACTGATACATTGTTTTTTTAATTATATTAATTAATTGTCAAATAATATTAGAAAGACAAAGCATCTTTGCTGACAACCACAAAAGAGTAGCATCATTAAAAGCTCAAGTTAGTATGCTAAGCACAAGAAATGAGGAGTTGGAAGCAAAAATTCCACCAACTAATTCAAATATTGAAGATTCCGTATTAGCAAATGATGATGAAGGCAGCATAAGTGAAAGTAATATATTAGTACCTATGTTATGCACTTTGTAATATATTGCAAATATACAAAGATTGTTCCTTACATCATATGAAATCATCCTTGGATAATCTATATGTATTGAATTATTTTGATAAAATGAAAACATTTTCTAATGAATTGGTTGCTATTAGGCCTATGGATGATCACATGCTATTCTAGTTTTTTTTGTTGTTTTCTTTTTCATTGTTGGCACAAAGCACATGAGGCTCACTAGCTCACCAAAGACACCAAAGACACTAAGCATCGTGCACCAAGCGCACCAAGATTAACCCCAAGACTACCACAAGACTTAATGTACCCCAATGTACTCCAATGTACCAAAGACCAAAGACAACACCCTAGCATACCAAAGACCAAATAAGACCACCACCCTAATGTACCAAAGACTAAAGACAAAGACTTAGCATACCAAAGACTAAGACCACCCCAACGTACTCAAAGACTAATGCACCACCCCAAAGATACTAGCACCAAATAAGACTAGCCCAAGGCAGCATCACCTATGGTATTTTCCTTTTCTTTACACTTATGTTGAAGTCATTGTGGACTTGATTATGTTGATTTGAAGTACACTTATAAATACTTGTAGTTTATAGTAAAAAATCAGTTTGTAATAGTAAGGTTTTATTATGTTTTAGTGTATAATAAACTCTCAAATGTAATTATACTTTTAATTTTAATATAATATGATTTTTAATATTATAATTAATAAATTTATTGTAATTTATATTGATTTTTAATATTATAATTAATAATTGTATTTTTTTAATTTATGCATACCCAATTGCCTCGATTATTGAAAGATCGAGGCCATAGACATATCCTATGGCCTTGGTTATTGAAAAACTGAGGCCATAGGACATGTGTATAGCCTTGACTAATGAAAAACCTAGACCATAGGACATGTTTATGGCCTCGGTTATTGAAAAACCGAGGTCATAGACATACCCTATGGCCTTGGTTATTGAAAAGCCAAGGCCATATACATGTCCTATGACTTCTGTCTTTTAATAACCGAGGCTATAGAGTATGCCTATAGTATTTCTCACTTAGGCCTTGGTTCTTATAACCATGGCCATAGGCCTATGGTCACGGTTAGAAACCGAGGCCATATGGGCTTTTTATAGTAGTGAAACTAGTTAAAATTTACTGTACAAAATTGTAAAGAGATCAAATCATCTAAACTGTATAATAAAAGATTAATCATATGCTCCTAATCCTTTTATCACACTATGTTTTCTCAAATATGCTACTTGAGGGAGAAAAATATAAATGGCAAGATTGAAAATTGTGAATGAAATGCTTTTGACTTACCATGAAACAACTTATCGATAAAAATAATCTACGTTTGATATTTATGATATAGTAACATACCATCTTATGAGTTACTATGAAATAACATTATGATGAAAATGATTTATGTTTGATCTTTAAAATATAATAACATATTATTTTATGAGTTACCATGAAATAACATTATGATGAAAATGATTTCTATCTGATCTTTAAAATATAATGACATATTACTTATGTGTTACTAAAAAATAACATGCTATTATAAGTATGCAAATAAAAAGTATAATAATGAGAAATATACTTTGAATTTTTTATGCCAGGAGTATCTGAGAATCTTGTTCTCATTGGAATGAAATGTTTATCATTAGTGCGAGCTATCAACTACATGTGTGGGGAATTCACTTAATGCAACCAATAAAATGGCTCAGTTGGCATAACTGGCATATGTCATATGCAAACTTTCTTAATTGAGATGATAAATATTATATTGAACTGTATAGATAAATATCATACATACTGAACTGATCTAATATCATAATGAGTTATAGACATCATATTGAGCTATAAATTGCACCAAATCTCTTGGTTGTGATGTCTTCCCAAGTAAAAGTGAATATTTTGAATACTAAGTAGAGCTAATTATCATTGAAAACCGAAAGGAAAGAAAGTACTTTGGTAGTTCTAAAATATTTATTGAATTTTCAAGCTTGTATAAAATTAGCATAAATAATAAACCGTATTGCATTATGAATACAACAAAAACCTATTTTTTTGATATATGTGCGGAAAAGTTACAAAAAGTGCTCCAGTACCACCCGTAATGAAAATTACACTATGAATGTAGCAAAATGTCATTTTTGACTATTTGTGCGAAAAAAGTTGTAAAGAGTGCTCTATTACTACCCTTTATAAAAGTTACACCATGAATGCATGAAAATGCCATTTTTGAGTATATATACGAAAACGTTGCAAAAAGGTTTTTGGTATTACCTATCATTATAATTGCACTATAGATGAACCAAAGTACCATTTTTGGGTATACGTCCAAATTAGTTGTAGAAAGTTCTTCAATACTACCTGTTATTAAAATTCAATTTTTGTGTATATGTTTGAATTAGTTACAAAAAGTGCTTTGATACCACCCGTCATGAAAATTGCACTATGGATATAACAAAATATCACTTTTGGGTATATGTGTGAAAAAGTTTTAAGAATAGCTCCGATACCACCAGTTATGAAAATTGCACTAATATGCAATAAAATTCCATTTTCGGTTATATGTGTAAAAAGTTACAAAAAGGGCTCCAGTACCACCTATAATGAAAATTGCACTACGATACAACAAAATACTATTATATGATATATGTGTGAAAAAGTCATTAAAAGTGCTTTGGTATCACCTGTTATAAAAATTGCATTACAAATACAACAAAATGCAACTTTTGAGTATATGTTGCAATTAGTTACAGAAAGTGCAACGATATCATCGGTCATGAAAATTTCACTACAAATATAACAAAATTCCATATATTAAGTATATATTTGAATTAGTTGCAAAAAATTCTCTAGGTATCCGTCATGAAAATTGCACTATGGATGAAAATTTTCATTTTTTGGTATATATCTAAAAAAGTTGCAAAAAGTACGCTAGTATCACCCATAATGAAAATTGCACTATGGATGCAACAAAATTCCATTTTTGAGTATATGTTCAAATTAGTTGCAAAAACCACACTGGTCCACTTGTCATGTAAATTACACTATAGATGTAACAAAATACAATTTTTGGGTATATGTGGAAAAAGTTGTAAAAAGTGCTCCGGTACTACCTGTCATAAAAATCTCAGTGCAATTTTTAGGTATATGTGCAAAAAAGTTGAAAAAATGCACCAATAGTACCAATCATGAAAATTGCTCTACAAATCCAACAAAATGCTATTTTTGAGTTTATGTGCAAAAAAATTGAAAAAAAAGTTAAAATACCACCCGTTAGGAAAATTACACTATGAATGCAACATAATGCAATTTTTAGGTATATGTGCGAAACGTTGTAAGAAGTGCTCCAATACCACATGTCATAAAAATTGCATTACAAATGCAACAAAATACTATTTTTGGGTATATATTCAAAAAAGTTACAAAATTTTCTCCAGTACCACTTTTCATGAAAATTATTCTACAGATGTAACAAAATATCATTTTCGGGTATATGTTCTCAAAAGTTTGAAAAATTTCTATGGTACTACTTATCCTGAAAATTGCACTATAGAGACGACAAAATACCATTTTTTGGGATATGTGTAAAAAAGTTGCAAAATGTGAACCAGTGCCATTAATCATGAAAATTGCACAACAGATGCAACAAAATATAATTTTCATATATATGTCCGAAAAAGTTGCAAACGTGCTTTGAAACCACTGGTGATAAAATTGCACTACGAATTAACAAAATGCCATTTTTGTGTATGTATTCAAAAAAGTTGCCAAAAGTACTTCAGTATCATCCATCAAGAAAATTACATTACGGATGTAACAAAAATGCGTTTTCAAGCATATGTGTGAAAAAGTTGAAATAAGTGCCAAGGTACCATCCATTATGAAAATTACATTACAAATGCAAAAAATTATCATTTTTGGGTATATGTGCGAAAAAGTTGAAAGAAGTGCTATAATACCACCCATTATGAAAATTGCACTACAGATTGCACTAAATGTCATTTTTGTGAATGTGAAAAAGTTGTAAAAAATGGGTCAATATTAGCCATAAATAAAATTGCACTGCAGATGCAACAATAATCTAATTTCACGTATATATGTGAAAAAGTTATTAAAAGTTCCCCAATACTAACTGTCAAGAAAATTACACTACGAATGCTACAAAATACCATTTTCATATATATGTCCAAAAAAGTTGCAAAGTGCTCTGGAATGACCTGTGATTAAAATTTTACAATTGATTAATAAAATATCACTTTCTTGTATAAATGCACGTTACAAAAAGTGGTTCAATGTCAACCATTAAGAAAATTGCATAAAAGATGTAAGAAAAATCCATTTTTAGGTATATGTGTGAAAAAGTTGCAAAAATGCTCCTAAACCACTTGTGATAAAAATTTCACAATGGATTTACAAAATGCCATTTTTGTATATGTATGCGAAAAAGTTACAAAAAGTACTCAAGTATTGCTCGTCAAGAAAATTGCATTATAGATGCAAAAAAAATCTATTTTCAATTATATGTGCAAAAAGGTGAAAAAAGTGCTCTAGTACCATCCATCCTGAAAATTGAACTACGGATACAACATAATTTCAATTTTAGGTATATGTACGAAAAATAAATAAAAAATACTTTGGTACCACTAATCATGAAAATTGCATATGTATGAAAAAACAATTAAAAGTGTTTCGGTACCACCATCATGAAAATTGCATATGTATGAAAAAACAATTAAAAGTGTTTCGGTACCACCATCATGAAAATTGCACTATTAATACACTAAAATGCCATTATCAGGTATATATCCAAAAAAGTTACAAAAGTTCTTTGAAATCACCTATCATAAAAATTGCACACAGATGAACCAAAATGTAATTTTTGAGTATATACAAAAAAATTGTAGAAAGGGATATGGTACCACCCGTTATGAAAATTACACTATGGATGAACCAAAATGTCATTTTTAGGTATGTCTAAATTAGTTGTAAAAAAAATTTCGGTATCAACCGCAATGAAAATTGTACTATTGGTGCAAAAAGATTCCATTTTTAAGTATATGTGTAAAATATTTGCAAAAAGTTACTTGGTATCACTCGTTATGAAAATTACACCACGATTACAATAAAATATGTTTTTTTGTTATATGTGCAAAAAAGGTACAGGAAGTTCACTTCTACTAATAATCATGAAAATTGCACTATGTATGCAAAAAAATGCCATTTTTATATATATGTGTAAAAAAGTTGCAAATTGCTCAATAACCAGTAGTGATAAAAATTGCACTATAGATTAACAAAATGCCACTTTCGTGTATGTATGGGGAAAAGTTATAAGAAGTGCCTAAGTATCACCCGTAAGAAAATTGCACTACAGATAAAACAAAAATTCAATTTTAGGTATATATGCCAAAAAGTTACAAAAAATGCTCTAATACCACTCATCATGAGAATTGCACTACAAATGCATCAAAATCCATTTTAAGGTATATGTTTGAAGAAGTTATAAAAAGTACTCTAGTACCATATATAATGAAAATTTCACTGCAAATGTTATAAAATTCCATTTTCGAGTATATGTTCAAATTAGTTGCAAAAAGTACTTTGGTACCACCCATCATGAAAATTACACTACTCATGCAACAAAATTCAACTTTTGGGTATATGTGCAACAAAGTTGCAAAAAGTGATACAGTAACACCCATAATAAAAATTGCACTACGGATGCAACAAAATGCTATTTGAGGGTCATTTCAAATATATGTATGAAAAGTTTGAAAAAAGTGTTATGATAGAATTTGTAATGAAAATTGCACTATAGATGCAACAAAATGCCATTTTTAGATATATATGCAAAAAAGTTGTAAGATGTGCTCCATACTAATCGTTATTAAAATTGCACTATAGATGCAACAAAATACCATTTTAGGTATATATGCAAAAAAAAAGGTTAAAAAACTACTAAGTTATCAACCGTCATGAAAATTGCATTACAAATGCAACAAAAATCCTTTTTAAGGTATATATACGAAAAATTTGTAAAAAGTGCCTTAGTATCACTCATCATTAAATTCTACTATGGATACAACAAAATACCATTTTATTGTATATATGAAAAGAAGTTGCAAACAGTGCACTAGTACCACACATCATGAAATTACACGACAGATGTAATAAAATACCATTTCAAGTATATGCATGAAAAAGTTGAAAAAAGTGCTCTGGTAGCACCCGTCATGAAAATTGCATTATAGATACGACAAAATACCAATTTTGGGAATATATGTGGAAAAGTTGTAAGATGTGCTCCGTATCACCAATCATCAAAATTTCACTACAAATGCAACAAAATCTTACTTTTGGGTATATGAATGAAAAAAGTTGAAAAAAGTGCTAAGGTGCACACCATCATGAAAATTGCACTACAGAGGCAACAAAATGAAATTTTCGGGTATATGTGTGAAAAAGTTAGAAGAAGTACTCTGGTATCACCCGTCATGAAAATAACACTACGAAATGCAACATAATGCCATTTTCGGGTATATTTTCAAAAAAGTTGCAATATGTGCAACCATAGCACCTATTGTGAAAATTTCACTACAGATGCAACAAAATAATTTTTTTGATATATGTCCAAAAACGTTGGAAGAATTGCTCTGGTATAGCCCATAAATTACCTTACAAAAAACAAAAAATACCATTTTTTGGTATATGTGTGAAAAATAGGCACAAGTTCCCCTGTACCACTTAGCATGAAAATTGCACTACAAATGTAAGAAAATTTCATTTTTAGGTATAAATGCAAAAAAGTTGTAAAAATTGTTCTAGTACCACTTGTTATGAAAAATGTATTACTGGTACAAGAAAATACCATTTTTCATTATGTGTAAAAAAGTTACAAAAAGTGCTCTGGTACCACTAATCATGAAAATCATACTACGGATACAACAAAAACCATTTTCATATATATGTTTGAAAATGTTGCAAAAGTTCCCTAGAACCATCGGTGATAAAAATTGTACTATGGATTACCAAAATCCATTTTTGTGTATGTATGCGAAAAAGTTACAAAAAGTGTTTCAATATAACTCGTTAGGAAAATTGCACTATGCATGCAACATAAATCCATTTTCAAGTATATGTGTGTAAAAGTAGAAAAATGTGCTTCAGAATTACTATTCTTGAAAATTGCACTACGAATACAACAAAATGTCATTTTCATATATACATTCGCAAAAGTTACAAAAGTTCTACGAAATCATCGATGATAAAAATTACACTATATATATATAGCAAAGAGTGCTCTAGAACCACCTTTCTTGAAAATTTCATTAAGGATATAACAAAGTGTCATTTTCATATACACGTATGTAAAAGTGACAAAATTGCTCTAAAACCATAAAAATTGCACTATGGATTAACAAAATGCCATTTGTGTGTATGTATGCAAAAAGTTGCATAAAGTGCTTATGTATCACCTCGTCAAGAAAATTGCACTACGAATACACAAAAGATCAATTTTTAGTTATGTGTGTGAAAAAGTTTCAAAAAATATCACGGTACCACCTATCATGAAAATTGCACTATGAAATATCACTTTTGAGTATATGTGTGAAAAATTTGGCAAAAGTGCTTTGGTACGACATGTGATAAAACTTTCACAACATATTAACAAAATGCTATTTTTGTGCATGTATGCGAAAAATGCACAAAAAGTGCTTCAGTATCACCCGTCAAGAAAATTAAAATACATTTGTAAAATAAATTTATTTTTTGGAATATATGCAAAAATGTTGAAAAAATCTCCGGTACAACACTTCTTTCAAATTTCACTACGTATACAACAAAATTCCTATTTCAGGTATATGTGCGAAAAAAACTTCAAAAAGGGCTCCAGTACCACTTGTCATAAAAATTGCAAAATGGATAAAATGAAATGCCATTTTTGGGTATATAGGTAGACAAGTTGTAAAAAAAGCTCTGGTACCACCCTTTATGAAAATTACACTACGGATGCAACAAAATGCCATTCTAAGGTATATATCCAACATATTTGCAAAAATGGCTTTGGTAACACCTATCATGAAAATTACACTACGAATGAAAAAATATGTTATTATTGGGTATATGTCCAAACTAGTTGAAAAAGTACTCTGGTGCTACAAGCCATGAAAATCGCATTACATATGGAACAAAATGCCATTTTTGTGTTTATGTCCTAAAAGTTTCAAAAAGTGCACCGATACTAACGGTCTTGAAAAATGAACAAAGGATGCAATACAATTCAATTTTTTGATATATATACGAAAAAGTTAAAAAAGTGCTCTAGTACCACCCATAATGAAAATTGCACTACGAAAGGAACAAAATTCCAATTTCAAGTATATGTTTGAATTAGTTGCAAAATATAACATCTGCCATGAAAATTGTATTATAGCTGCAACAAAATTTCATTTTTATGTATAAGTTCAAATTAGTTGCAAAAGCTGCTCTGGTACTACCCGTCATAAAAATTGCACACGAACACTATACCATTTTGGGAATATGTGTGAAAAAAGTTGCAAAAGTGCTTCTATACCACCCATAATGGAAATAACACTACTGATGCAATGAGATACCATTTTCGTATATGTGCACCAAAAAATTGTAAAAGTGCTTATGTTCCATCATGAAAGTTGCACTACAATTGCAACAAAATTTCATTTTCATATATATATATTTGAAAAAATTACAAAAGTGCTTCAAAGCTATCTGTGATAAAAATTTCACAATGGAATGACAAAATAAAAATTTTGTGTATGTATGCAAAAAAGTTACAAAAAGTATTCAAAGTATAATGCACCAAGAAAATTGCACTATGGATGCAACAAAAATTCATTTTTGGTTATATATGCAAGATAGTTGCAAAAAGTGCTTTGGGATCACTAATCATGAAAATTGCATTATGGATGCAAAAATAATAATTCTAATTTCAGGTTTATGTGTGAAAAGGTTACAAAAAGTGCTCGACTACCACCTCATTTATCATGAAAATTGCCCAATGGATACAATAAAATGTCCTTTTAAGGTATATGTGTCAAAAACATTATAAAAATTTATTCAGTACCACCTATCATAAGAATTGCACTGTAGATGCAACAAAATAACATTCTTGGGTATATATCCAAAAAGTTGAAAAAAGTGCAAAGTATGACCCATCATAAATTTTGCACCATGGATGCAACAAAATGTCATTTTCAGGTATATGTGCGAAAAAGTTGCAAGAAGTACTCCGGTATCACCCTTTTTGAAAATTGCATTTCGAATGCAACAAAAAGTCATGTTTAGGTATATGTTCAAAAAAGTTGAAAAGAGTGCTAAGGTATCTCCCATCATGAAAATTGCAATACAGATTCAAGAAAATTTTATTTTTGAGTATATGTGTGAAAATATTATAAGAAGTGCTATGGTATCACTGCCATAAAATTATACAACGGATACAAGAAAATGTCATTTTTGGGTATATGCACAAAAAACGTGTAAAAAGTGTTCTAATACTACTTGTCATTAAAATTGTACTATGGATGCAATAAATTGGCATTCTTCATTATATATATCCAAACAAGTTGCAAAACTTTCTATGAAACCACCCGTCATGAAAATTGTAAATGGATGAACCAAAATATCATTATCTGGTATATATTCAAAAAAGAGCTGGTAGCACTTGTTATGAAAATTTTACTATGGATGAACGAAAATTTTCGATATGCCCAAATTAATTGTAAAACAATATTTGGTACCACTAGTCATGAAAATTACACTACGCATACAACACAATTGCATATTTTGGTATGTGCTCAAAATTTTTCAAAAAGAACAATGGTACCACCCATCTTGAAAATTGCACTATGATGTAAGGAAATTTCATTTTTGGGTATATGTATGAAAAAGATGCAAAAAACCTGTAATGAAAATTGTACTACAAACAACTCAAAATACTATTTTCTTGTATATGTGCAAAAAAGTTGCAAATATTGCTTCTGTACCATTTGTCATGAAAATTTCCCTAAATAAGAAACAAAATGCCTTTTTTGGGTATATGTCCGAAAAGTTGCAAAAAGCGCTATGGTATCGCCAGTCATGAAAATTGCATTACTAATGCAACAAAATACCTTTTTGGGTATATGCGCAAAAAAATTGCAAAATTGCTCCTAGTCCACTCATCATGAAAATTGCACTATGGATGCAACAAAATATTATTCTCACAAATATGTACTAAAAAGTTGCAAAAGTAATCTAGCATCACCTGTGATAAAAATTTCACAATGGATATACAAAATTTTATTTTCATTTATGTATGCAAAAAAGTTGCAAAAAAGGACTCAAGTATCATCCATCAAGAAAGTTGCACTATTTATGCAACAAAAATCTCATTTTACTTAAATGTGCAAAAAAGTTACAAAAAGTGGTATGGTACCACCATTCATGAAAATTGAACTATGAATATAACAAAATTTTCAATTTTGGGTATATGAACAAAAAAATGGTAAAAAGTATCTCGGTACTATTTTTCATGAAAATTGCACATCGGATGCAGCAAAATGTCATTTTTGGATTGAAGTACGGATTTTTTTTTTAAATTTATTCGTTACCACCCATCCTGAAAACTACACTACGAATGGAACAAAATTCTATTCTCGTTTATATATTTGAAAAAGTTGAAAAAAGTGCTTTGACATCACCCGTCATGAAAATTGTAATATGGATGCAACAAAATGCCATTTTTAGGTATATGTGGGAAAAGGTTGTAAGAAGTGCTCAAATACCACCCGTTATAAAAATTATGAACATAATAAAATTCCATTTTAGGGTATATTTTTGAAAAAGTCTCAAAAAAATATATTCGAGTACCACCTGTCATGAAAAGTGTACTACAAATGCAACAAAATTAAGTTAGTGGCTATATGTTTGTAAAAGTTTAAAAGAGTGATCTTGTACCACCTATAATAAAAATTGTACTACAAATGTTGGAAAATAAAATTTTCTCGTATATGTGCGAAAAAGTTACAAAAAATTCTTTGATACTACTCGTCATGAAAATTGCACTACATATGCAAGAAAATTCCAATTTCAGTTATATGTTTGAAAAAGTTGCAAAAAATTATCCGACAACACCCTTAATGAAAATTGCACTCTAGATGCAACAAAATGCAATTTTCGAGTATATGTGCGAAAAAGTTGTAAAAAGTGCTTTGGTACTACCTATAATGAAAGTTTCACAACATATGCATCAAAATGCCATTCTCGGGTATATATACAAAAAAAAGTTACAAAAAGTGCTCCGAAACCACCAGTAATAAAAATTGCACTTGGATGAACCAAAATATTATTATAGAGTATATATCCAAACGTGTTGCAAAAAGTATTCTTTTATTACTCATCATTAAAATTACACTACAATGAACCAAAATATTATTTTTGGGTATATGTCCAAATTAGTTGCAAAAAGTGTTTTGGTACCACTTGGCATGAAAATTACAAGACAGATGCAAGAAAATTCCCGTTTTGAGTATATGTACGAAAAAGTTGAAAATATTCCTTCAATACCACTTATTATGAAAATTACACTACCAATACAAGAAAATACTATTTTCAATATATGGGCCAAAAAGTTGCAAGTGGTCTAGTACCACCATTCATGAAAATTACACTACAAATTCAGCAAAATGTCATTTTCATATATATTCCATTAAAAGATGAAAAAGTCTTCGAAACCACCAATGATAAAAATTACACAGATTAACAAAATTCCATTTTTGTGTATGTAATGGAAAGAGTTGCATAAATTTCTTTAGTATCACTTGTCAAAAAAATTGCACTACGAATGCAAAAAAAAAATCCATTTTCAGTTTATGTTCATAAAAGTTACAAAAAGTGCTATGGTACCACCTCGTCATGAAAATTGTACCACAGACATAATAAAATGCCATTTTTGGGTATATGTGGGAAAAAGTAGGTAAAAGGGCTCTAATATCGTTGGTGATAAAAGTATCACAACGTATTAACAAAATGCTAGTTTCATCTATGTATGAGAAAAGGTTGCAAAAAGTGAGTTAGTATCACCCACCAATTAAATTACACTATGGATGCAATAAAAATTCAATTTTAGATGTATGTATGAAAAAGTTACAAAAAATGTTTTGATACCACCCTTTTTGAAAATTGCACTAAAGAAATAACAAAAATTTAATTTCATTTATATGTGCAAAAAAGTTACAAAAATGCTTTGATACGACTTGTCTTGAAAATTGCACAAGGATGCAACAAAATGCCCTTTTTATGGTATATGGGTGAAAAAGATGTAAAAAGTGCTTTGGTACTACCTTCTTGAAAATTATAATATGGATGCAACAGAATTCCATTCTTAGGTATACATCTAGAAAAGTTACAGGGACTTTAGTACTATCAATCATGAAAATTAAACTACGGATGGACCAAATTAGTTGTAAAAAGTTTTCTAGTACCACCATTCATAAAAATCGCACCACACATGCAACAAAATTGGATTTTTAGATATATGTCTAAAAAAGTTTCAAAAATTAGATGGTACCAACTATCTTGAAAATTACACAAAGAATGTAATAAAAATTCATTTTCTAGAAAAAGTTGCAAAAAGTCTGTAATGAAAATTACACTATAGATAACACAATATACTATTTTTTGGTATGTGTGAAAAAGTAACAAAAAGTACTTCGGTACCATCCATCACAAAAATTGCACTATAGATTGAACAAAATTCCATTTTTGAGTATATATTTGAATTAGTTGCAAAAATTGCTCCGTTACCCATCATGAAAATTATATTATGGACGCATCAAAATTTTATGTTAGTATATATGTTTGAATTAGTTACAAACAATGCTCTAGTAGCACCAGTCGTTAACATTGCACAATGGGTACAACAAAATTTCATTTTTGGGTATAAGTATGAAATAGTTGCAAAAAGTATTCTGGTACCACCCATCATAAAAATTTCACTATGGATGCAAAACAAATTCCTTTTTCGTACATATGTTTGAGTTTGTTGGAAAAAGTTTTTCCGTACTACTCGTCATGAAAATTGCACTACATATGCAAAAAAAGGCCATTTTTGGATATATGTTCGAAAAAGTTTCAAAAATTGCTTTGGTACCACCTTTCATGTAAATTGCACTACGAATGAATCAAAATTCAATTTTCAAGGAAATGTTTGAATTAGACGCAAAAACTGATCTGGTACCACCTGTCATGATAATTGCACTATATACGCTACAAAATAACATTTTTGGGTTTATGTGCGAAAAGTTAGAAAAAGTGCTTCAGTATCATTCACCCTTAAAATTACACTACGGATGCAACAAAATACCATTTTCATGAATAGGTCTAATATAGCCACAAAAGTGCTTATGAATCACTTGTGATAAAAATTTCACAACGGATTGACAAAATTCCATTTTTGGGTATGCATGTGAAAAAGTTGCAGAAAGTTCTCGAGCATCATAGGGTGTCAAGAAAATTGCACTATGGAAGCAAACAAAATATAATTTTTGGTTATATGTGCTTTTAAAGTTGCAAAAAGTGTTATGACATTGGTACCACCCACCATGAAAATTACACTACAAATGCAACAAAATGGCATTTTTGGGTATATGTCCAAAAAGGTTACAAAATATGCTTCAGTACCACTAATAATGAAAATTTCACTTCGGATGTAACAAAATGACATTTTTGAGTATATGCCCAAAAATATTACAAAAAGTGTTCTAGTGCCACCCATCTTGAAAATTGCATTATGAACTAAATAAAATTCCATTTTTGTGTTTACTTGCAAAGATTTTGCACAAAGTGCTCCGATAGCACCTACCATGAAAATCGCAGTACAGATGCAACAAAATTCCATTTTCGAGTTTATGTTTGAATTAGTTGCAAAAACTACTCTGGTACCACCCATAATGAAAGTGACGATACGGACACAACAAAATTTCTTTTTTGGGTATATGTGTGCAAATATTCAAAAGTGTCCCTATATCACCTATAATGAAAATTGCACTATGGATGTAATGAAATGCCATTTTTCAGGTATATGTATGAAAAAGTTGAAAAAAGTGCTCTTGTATCTCCCGTAATAAAAATTGCATTACCGATGCAACAAAATATCATTTTTAGGTGTATGTGCAAAAACGTTGAAAAAGTGCTAAGGTACCACTCATTATGAAAATTGCACTACGAATGCAACAAATTCTATTTTTAGGTACATGTTCTAAAAATTCGCAAATATGGTCTTTTACCACCTGTCATGAAAATTGCACTACGGATGCAACAAAATAACATTTTCAAGTATGTGTCTAAAAAGGTTGAAAAAGTGTTCGAGTACCACCCGTCCTAAAAATTGCATTATAAATGTAACAAAATACCTTTTTCAGGTATACTTGTGAAAATAGTTGCAAAGAAAGCTTTGGTACCACTCGTCATGAAAATTCACTATGGGTGTAAGAAAATTCCATTTTCGGCTATAAGTCTAGAAAAATTGCAAAAAATGTTTTGATATCACCCTTCATGAAAATTGCACTACGGATGCAAAAAAAAAATTTCCATTTTCAAGAATATGTTTGAATTTGCTTAAAAATTGCTCAGTTCCATCCATCATGAAAATTGGACCGGGAATGCTTCAAAATACCATTTTGACGAATATGGGTAAAAAAGTTACAAAAAGTGCTCAAGAACCATCAGTCTTGAAAATTACACTATTCATGTAGTGAAATATCATTTTCATATATATGAATGAAAAATTTGCAAAAAGTGATCCTATTTGACCCATAATGAGAATTGCACTAGGGATTTAACAAAATGCAATTTTCATATATATGTATGAAAAGGTTGCAAAAATGCTCTAGAAATTTCACAATGGATTGACTAAATAAAATTTTCATGGATATATGCGAAAAAGTTGCAAAAAGTACTCAAGTATTACCCATAAATAAAATTTCACTATGGATGCAATGAAAATCCATTTTTGGTTATATATGCACAAAAGTTACAGAAAGTGTTTCGGTATCACTCGTTATGAAAATTTCACTATTGATACGAAAAATTCTAATTTTAGGTATATGTGAAAAAGGTTGTAAAAAGTGTTTGGTAACACCTATCATGAAGATATCACAACGGATGCATCAAAATGCCATTTTTGGGTATGTGTGAAAAAATAATAAAAATTGCACTACCATCTCTTATGAAAATTACACTACAAATGAAACACATTGCCATTCTTGGGTATATATCCAAAAAAGTTTCCAAAAGTGCTATGGTACCACCCATCATTAAAATTGTACTACGAATGCAAAAAAATGTCATTTTTGGGTATATGTGCAAAAAAGTTGAAAAACTACTAAAGTATCACCCATCATGAAAATTACACTACGAAGGTAACAAAATGCGATTTTTGGGTATATGTGCAAAAAAGTTATAAGCAATGCTCTAGTACCACGCGTCATGAAAATTGTACCACAAATGCAACAAAATTCCAATTTCAGGTATATTATTGAAAAATTTACAAAATGTGCACCCGTACCACTTCTCATTAAAATTGTACTATGGATGCAACTGATGAGTAAAACCGAAATCGCCGATTCTGCTAATATTTTGGTTTTATATTTATAAAACTCTCGCAAGTGCACGAATTATTTCATAGAAAATGATAAGTATACTCCCAAGATCGATCTAAGGAAGGAATATATGTGGCTTTAATTTATTATTCAAACTTTTAAAAATGAAATTAAATCCTAAACATCCTGTCACGATATTTTAAGGTTTTGTGTTTTTAATCTAATAACGTAAAAATAAACATAGATACAGATTCGATAAAAATTTATGCAAATTTTATATTTTATAATAGTTGAGTATTTATGGATATAATAACTAAGTTAATTATGCTTGCTCATATTATTTAGGTTATTAAAGATATAAATTGATATTTATTGATTCTCTCTTTTTTATATGAATACCACATTTGATGGGGTTAGATATTCTTTGTTAACTAAACAAATCAATTAACACCTATGTGTGGGGTTTATAATTAATTTGGTTAATTAAATTAATTCATTTTTTCTAAGAGATTGAAAATGAACCATTTAAATGCCACATTTGGTGGGATTAGATAGTTTAAACTTTATTCAAGGTGTCCAAATTAAACCTAAGAATTTAGTTATCCGAGTACTAACTTTCAAGTTTTAAAACTAGTATTGAAAACATGTTGTCAATACATTTTCACATAATAATTCTTATAAAAACTTTTGAAATAGAGCTTCACTCTAACTACCGATTGTACCGACAAATAAAAGAGCACTGATCTAAATCAGACCGGATAACTAAACCTTAAAATCTAATTTTCAGATTTAAGTTTGTAATGAAAAATAATATATTTCTATATAACATTCTTAATATAAAATCTTGAATAAAAATAAAATCAATTCATTTTAGAGATTTTTACCTATTTAATATTTTGCAAGCATAACAACGTTATTATTATATCATGTTTACAAACAGCCAGCAATGTTAAATTTAATCACAGACAAATTAAATATAACATATAAGAATAAAGTATAAAAAATAACTGTAAAGAAAATAAAATCCTTACAATACTTTGATGCTAACTCTGTTGCTGGAAAACTTCCAAACGGAATTTGCACTTTCATTTATTGAATCAAAAAACAAATAAATTACAAAAACATAATTAGTTCTTCTCAAAAAGAGAAGAACTCTAAAACTAAGAAAAACTAAAAACTAAAAAATGGAGAGAAAGAAAGAGAAGAGAAGATGCGTTTTTTAGGTGTATTTTGAAGTGAAGAGAATGAGGGTATTTATAGGTGGGGAAAGGAAGAAAAAATGGGTGAAAAAATGATTAAAAATGGTAGGAACACGGAGTTCTGAATGATGACATCATATTGATATGGGGCACGGTGACGCGCATGGATTTGGGTAGATGGGCGCAGCAGCGCACGCGGACTGGGCACAGATGGATGCTGGTGCGCACGGATTGGGTGTTGATGGGCGCAGGCGCGTGCGGGATGGGTGCTGGCGCATGCGGAATAGAGCAGGTGCATGTGCGGACTGGGCATTTTGCTAGCACGACTGGGCGACTACGTGCACGATTTCCTCCTTTTTGACATTTTTGACCCTTTTAACCCATTTTGTCCAATTTTTCCATATTTGTTGATCTTTCCTTATTTAATTTATGAATATATTTGCGATGTAATGCCTCCAGTATTTTTTCTTTGAGTTTTTAAATTACTTTTTTAAGCAAAAATACCTAAAAAACAATAAAAATACCCGTGATTCCGAATAGACAGATTTATATAAATATATATATTTTTAATCAATTAACGTGCATAAAATCATAGTAATTTTAGTACTTTCTAGCACTCATCAGCAACAAAATACCATTTTCAGATATATGTCTGAAAAATTTGGAAAGAGTGTTATAGTACCACTCGTTATGAAAATTGCACTATGGACGCAACAAAATACCATTTTTTGGGTATATCTGCCAAAAAGATACAAAAAAATGCTCTGGTACCACCCATCACCAAAATTGCACAACCAATACAAGAAAATTTCATTTTCATATATATGTGCAAAAGTGTTGCAACAATTTCTTCGGTATCACTCGTTATGAAAGTTTATGTACAAATACAATAAAATACCATTTGTTGATATATGTGCAAAAAAAAGTTGCAAAAAGTGCTCTTGTACCACCAATAATGAAAATTTCATCACGGATGCAAAAAAAATGAAATTTTAATGTATATGTCTGAAAAAAGATGAAAAATTGCTTCAAGACCATCGGTGATTAAAATTGCACTATGGATTAAGAAATTCCCATTTCCAAATCTATGCAAAAAGGTTACAAAAAGTGATTCAGTATCTCCTATCAAGAAAATTACTATGAATGTAACACAAATCCATTTCCAAGTATATGTGTGAAAAAGTTGTTAAAAGTGCTCCTATATCATCCGTCATGAAAATCATACTACTCGTGCAACAAAATATGGTTTTCATATGTAGGAATGAAAAAGTTGCAAAAAGTGATTCTAGTTCCCCATCATGAAAGTGTACTATAGATGCAACTGTAAGTCCATTGTACTCGTATCTATGTGTTGGCTTTTCGTGTGCAAAATATGATATATATTTTGTTTTACTCAATGTTCTATCATCTTCTATGTAAGGTCAGTTACTACAGATCAGTAATACATACATGCACATAGTTAGGTATACTTTGTATGCAAGCATGTTTGATGAGTGCTCAAAAATCACTAAAATTACCATGATTTTATGCACATTAATTGATTAAAAATATATATATCATATGATTTTATCATATATTTATATAAATTTGTCTTTTCGGAATCACGAGTATTTTTATTGTTTTTCAGGTATTTTTGCTTAAAAGTGTAACTTAAAGACTCAAAGATGAATACTGGAGGCAATACATCACAAATATTTCCATAAATAAATGAGGAAAGGTAAAAAAATATGGAAAAATTGGAAAAATGGGTCAAAAAGGAGGAAATCGTGCATAGAGCCGCCCAGTAGTACCGATCAACGCACGCGCCGTGCCCAGTCCGCGCACGCCTGTTCTTCATTCCGCGCGCTCCAACGCCCAATCCACGCGCACCAGCGTCCATTTGCGTCCAGTCTATGCGCGCGCCTCCCCCTACATCAGCATGATGTCATCATTCACTACTCCGCATTTCCACCATTTTTTATCATTTTTTCACCCACTTTTCCTTCCACTCCTCACCTATAAATAACCCATTCTCTTCATTTCAAATCACACCTAAAAACACATCTTCTCTTCTCTTTCTTTCTCTCATTTCTTTGTTTTAGAGTTTTTCTTAGTTTTTAGCTTTTCTTAGTTAGTTTCTCTTAGTTTTAGAGTTCTTCCCTTTTTAGGGAAGAACTAGTTATGTTTTTGTAATATTTTAGCTTTTTGATTCAATAAATGGGAGTGCAAATTCCGCTTGGAGTTTTTCCAGCAACGGGAATAGCGTCAAAGTTCTATAAGGATTTTATTTTCTTTACAGTTATTTTTATGCTTTATTCTTACATGTTATATTTAATTTGTCTGTGGTTAAATTTAATCTGTCTTTGCATTTAGTAAACATGATGTAATAATGACGTTGTTATGCTTGCGAAATATTAAATAGTTAAAAATCTCTAAAATGAATTGATTTTATTTTTATTCATGATTTTATATTAAGAATGTTAGAGAGAAATACATTATTTTTCATTACAAACTTAAACCTGAAAATTAGATTTTAAGGTTTAGTTATCGATTCGATTTAGAGTAGTGCTCTTTTATTTGATGGTACAATTGCGGTAGTTAGAGTGAAGCTCTATTTCAAAAGTTTTTATAAGAATTATTATCCGAAAATGTATTGACGACATGTTTTCGGTAGTGATTTTAAAATCTGAAACTTAGTACTCTGATAATTAAATTCTTAGGTTTAATTTGGACACCTTGAATATCTAACCTCACCAAAGGTATCATTTAAATGGTTCATTTTCAATCTCTTAGAAAAAAGAATTAATTTAATTAACCAAATTAGTTATCAACCCCACCCATAGGTGTTAATTGATTTGTTTAGTTAACAAAGAATATCTAACCCCACCAAAGGTGGTATTCATACAAAAAAGGGAGAATCAATAAATATCAATTCATATATTTAATAACCTAAATAATACGAGCAAGCATAATTAACTTAATTATTATATCCATAAATACTCCACTATTTATAAAAGATAAAATTTGCATGAATGTTTATTGAATCTATGTTTAATTTTCTGTAATTAGATTAAAAACACAAAAACCCCAAAATATCATGACAGGATGTTTAGGATTTAATTTCGTTTTTAAAAGTTTGAATAATAAATTAAAAACCACATACATTCCTTCCTTAGATCGACCTTGGGAGTATACTTATCATTTTCTACGAAATGATTCGTGCACTTGCGAGAGTTTTATAAATATAAAACCAAAGTATTGGCAGGATCGGTGATACTAGTTTTGCTCATTACGTTTTTGGCGCCGTTGTCAATGATGGTATCAAGTTTTTGGCACCGTTGCCAGGGAAGGAATAGCGTTTTTAAATTATTTATCAAAATTTTAATAACTTTTTGTGATGTAAATAATTGTTATTTTTTTTGGTTAAAAAAAATTCAAATTCCAAATTTCATAAGAAATAAAAAAAATTTAAAGATCTTATATTAAAAATAATAATAATTATAATTATAACGTGAATAGTAAAATAATTTTAAAATTTGCAGTTAAAAAAACTTGCCTTTCATGAATAGTAAAACAAATAATAATAATAAAAAAACAAAAAATTAATTGAAATAATTAAAAAAAATCTTACCATTGTAAAAAAAATCATAATAATAAAAAAAACGAAAAAAATATAATTATTTTTTCATTTAAAAAAAATCAAAATTTCAAATTTTAGAAAAATAACAAAACAAGTAAAAAAAAATTTATAAAAATAATTATAGTGTTAATAGTAAAATAATTTTGAAAATTGAAATTTGAAATAAAAAAAAACTTACCGTTAATGAATAGTAAAAAAAATAATAAGAATAACAATATATATATATATATATATATATATATTCAAATTTCATAATAAATAAATAAAAAATTTAATATTTTTTAAAAAATATATTTATTGCGTGAATAGTAAAATGATTTTGAAATTTGAAATTTGAAGTAAAAAAAAAACTTTAATAAATTTTAAATAAAAATAATAATAATTAAAAAAAAGAATGAAATAAAGTTTTTTTATTTAATTATTTTCTATTTTTTTTAAAAAGTAAAAAAATTAAAAAAAAATTAAAAATTAAAAATTTAATTTTCATTTAATTTTAATTTTTTTTAAAAATAAAAAAATAAAAAAATATATATTTTTTTCTTTTATTTTTATTTGTATTTTTAATTTAATTTTTTTTCTTTAACTATGTTTTATCTTAATTTTCGTTTAACTTAATTAACTTATGTTTTTACTAACTTAATTAACTTATATTTTCATTAACTTAAATTTTTATTTTAACTTAACTTGATTAACTTAGATTTTCATTAACTTAACTAACTTAGATTTTTATTTTAACTTAAATTAATTAAATTAATTTTAATAGCATGAAAAGTGAAGATTTAAGGGAGTTTTGTCTAGGAGACTAGTTCTTGGAAGCCTTTGTGTCATTAGTCTTTCCTAGGAACGTTGTTTTGTCTAGGAGGATGGTTTTTAAGGAGCCTTTGTACCACCCTTATTTCTTGGGAGCACTCTTGTTTAATAGAGATTATGTCATTTTAACTTATAAATAATAATAAAAAAAAATTCTGAAACTATCTCCAAAATTTTAAAGTTTTAATTACAATCTAAGGAGTTAGTTCTTTGTTTGATCTAGGTACAATTGTGTTTTGATACCTTAATTATTTGATTTGCACCTAGATGTGGGTTATCTAAAACCCTCAAGCATGCTCCTAGTTTTAAGTACAGAAAAATTTGAAAATCAATATTACATGACTGAAAAAGTATAGGTAGACAACCTTGTCTTACCTGCAAGTTTGATTGACTTAATGATGTGGGGACATTGAGTTTACTGAAAAAGAAAACCCCAAGTTACGTCTTGTTAAGACATTAAACTAAGCGCTGGATGGGAGGCAACCCATCATTTTAGGTAATTTTATTTATTTAATTTTTATTGTTTATTTTAGTTTAATTACATGTGAATGATTTTTAAATTGTTAAAACTAAAAATATTTGTTGAGATGTTAGAAGTTCATAGCGATCTGTGTGTGTATACTTTAATAATGAATATGATGGATGCACCTACATTTCTCCATTACTACTTGCACATTCTCAGGAAATAGGTAATCTTTCTTCTCTTTTCTCTTTATCTTTAATTACAGTTGTTACATTGAGGACAATGTAAGTTCTAGGTTGGGGGTGGTGAAAAGTTACCTTGTTTAATTAGAAAAAAAAAGATTTAACAATTTAAAAATAAAAAAATAAAAAAATAAAAAGAAAATAATATTTTTTTTTTATTTTTTTATTTTTAAATTGTTAAATATTTTTTTTCTAATTAAGCATGGTAACTTTTTAATGTTTACATACACCATGAGGTTAATTGTTGACATTGTCACTTATACTTTTGGTTCATTTTGGGTGTGGGTATTTATGAAAAGTACATAGAAATTTTTAGAACGAAAAAAGTGACTTTTCAATACCTCACCACAAAGCTCTCCACCACCATCCCCACCATCCTTTTTACTACCCTTGGCGAGATGGTTGGCAAGGTGGAAAATTTGAGTTCTATAAGTACCCGTCATGTTTTTTCTTATTTGGTATCCAAAAAAATGTAGTAGAGCTTTGTCAAATTTACATCTCATTTTTTGTTCTAGGATCACTAATACCTTGAGTGTTGTTCAATATTGGTGATTATAGATTGTGTGAGAAAAGCCATGCTTATGAGTGGTGAGTACTCGAGATGGTCTTTGCAAGTGGTTCATGTGAGTCATGTATTAGCTGGGAGTTGCTTGATTAAAACTTCTTATTTGTGAGAACCTCATTATGAGAGTGACCTAAGTTAAATGCTTTGACTTATCATATCTAACATAATAGATGTATACTCTAATTAGAAAACATATTTATTATATATTTTTGCATGCTTTATTTTCTTTCTATATAGCATGCCTATAGCTTTCTAGTCATAGTTTATACTATAACAAATTAATCAACCTGCTCCCTAATTAGTTTATTTTACTTATATTTATTATGTAAATGTGAGTTTGACGTGAGACTCAAAAGAATTTGTATCTCCTTACCTTGTTGTGTCCCAAGTGTTAGACTTTTTTATTTGGTTTGCTTTGTTTAGATTGATCACATGCTGTGAGATTACAATTATTATTTATCGAATATGAAGTGATTGAAAATCCTCAATTGTTTACCATGCATGTAAATGCTGCTAGTCTAGACAGGAATATGTAAGACACACATTCACTAGTGTGTTTACTATAGATTGTTATTTTCATATATGTTGAGTGTTTTAGTTGTATGTTGAATTAAGCATGTTGTTTTATACTTTTGCCATGTAAGTTTCTTAGTTCATGTTTGCAAAGCCAGCTTGGAAGATTTGATATAGAGCTCCCAAAAAGATTCCATGGGTAGCATCTCCATTTCTTATCGAGGTCTCAGTTACCTTTTTGAGAAGGAATAATAATTGACCTTTGTGTAAATGTTCCTAAGTATGGGATTCTTCAATTGGTATCAAAATGGGTCACCCTTATTTAGGCTTAACCATTTGGATGCTCGATCCTTGAGCTCTATCTATACATACATACACCTTGTATATTTATGTCCTTTATTGCCTATGGTGTAGGCTATTATTATTCTATGAGTTTGTATATCTTCATAAGCTTTTATTGTCTGTATGCTCCATATTTTATTTTTCATACATATCTTGCTCTCCCTCTCTCTCTCTATTTCTTTATCTTACATAGTATGTTAATTGCTTTACTTGCTCTTATGCCTGACTATTTAATCTTGTACTAGTTTTCTGCCTTTCTAGTTTCTTTGCCATGTGTGTTTCCTTGCTTATTGCTTGGTTCTTTTTTGTGACTTTCTTCATGAGCATCATGTCAGATGCTTGTTAGCATGTAGTATCAAAGTATTAGAATCTTTCTTATTATAGTCTTATCATTTATATACTATACCACATAGAATGCATCTCTTCTATTTTACTAGGTTCTTCTCTCTTATATCTAGTATGTTGAGTGTTAGTTCTTTGTTTGTCTCATGTTAATTATTATTCATCTTTTGCTTGCCCTTCCTTCTCTTATGCTTTAGGTTTGTATTTGGAGAAAATTGAGTTGTGTTACAATACATGAGTGTTTATTTGTACTTTTCTTGTTTGGCTTTGCCATATGCATTTATATGTCATATAGATTATTTACCTATCTTTAGGAATCTTGATTTACATGCATTGTTGTGCGTAGACTAGTTTGTCTTGTTGGCATTCTTGGTGTTTGGGGTGTTGACTGTATCTATTCATGTCAAACTGAGCCTTTCTTACATGCTGATGAGTGCGCAAAAAGCACTAAAATAACCATGATTTTATGCAAATTAATTGATTAAAAATATATATATTTATATGTTTTATCATATATTTATATAAATTTGTCTTTTTCGGAATCACGGGTATTTTTATTGTTTTTCAGGTATTTTGGCTTAAAAATGCAACTTAAAGACTCAAAGAGGAATACTGGAAGCAATACATCACAAATATATTAATAAATAAATGCGTAAAGGTCGACAAATATGGAAAAATTGGACAAAATGGGTCAAAAAGGTCAAAAATGTCAAAAAGTGGAAAACGCAGCGCTTCTAGTACGCCCGCCCCAAATCGCGGGTTACTGTTTCATGCTGACCGCGCGGTGTTATCGTTCATGCGGCAAGACTGCACGGGTTCTTGTTCATCCGTAGCCGACACTCATTTTTCACGTGCGGTACCGCATGGCGTCACGCCGACGTCATCAATGACGTCGATTTCCATTACGATTTTTTACATTTTTTTTTACATTTTTTTACTCATTTTTTCTCTCCATCCTCACCTATAAATACCCCCCTTCCCTTCACTTCAAAACACACCAAAAAACACCTCCAAATACATTCTTTTCTCTCTTTCCTTAGATTTTTAGGATTCTTTAGTTTTTTCTTAGTTTTCTTATGTTTTCTTAGTTTTTAGTTTTTCTTAGTTAATTTCTCTTAGCTTTAGAGTTCTTCCCTTTTTAGGGAAGAACTAGTTATGTTTTTGTAATATTTTAGCTTTTTGATTCAATAAATGGGAGTGCAAATTCCGCTTGGAGTTTTTCCAGCAACGGGAATAGCGTCAAAGTTCTATAAGGATTTTATTTTCTTTACAGTTATTTTTATGCTTTATTCTTACATGTTATATTTAATTTGTCTGTGGTTAAATTTAACTGTGCTGGCTGTTTAGTAAACATGATGTAATAATGACGTTGTTATGCTTGCGAAATATTAAATAGTTAAAAATCTCTAAAATGAATTGATTTTATTTTTATTCATGATTTTATATTAAGAATGTTAGAGAGAAATACATTATTTTTCATTACAAACTTAAACCTGAAAATTAGATTTTAAGGTTTAGTTATCCGGTCTGATTTAGAGTAGTGCTCTTTTATTTGATGGTACAATTGCCCGGTAGTTAGAGTGAAGCTCTATTTCAAAAGTTTTTATAAGAATTATTATCTGAAAATGTATTGACGACATGTTTTCGGTAGTGATTTTAAAACTTGAAAGTTAGTACTCGGATAACTAAATTCTTAGGTTTAATTTGGACACCTTGAATAAAGTTTAAACTGTCTAACCCTACCAAAGGTGGCATTTAAATGGTTCATTTTCAATCTCTTAGAAAAAGGAATTAATTTAATTAACCAAATTAGTTATCAACCCCACCCATAGGTGTTAATTGATTTGTTTAGTTAACAAAGAATATCTAACCCCACCAAAGGTGGTATTCATACAAAAAGGGAGAATCAATAAATATCAATTCATATATTTAATAACCTAAATAATACGAGCAAGCATAATTAACTTAGTTATTATATCCATAAATACTCCACTATTTATAAAAGATAAAATTTGCATGAATGTTTATTGAATCTATGTTTAATTTTATGTAATTAGATTAAAAACACAAAAACCCCAAAATATCATGACAGGATGTTTAGGATTTAATTTCGTTTTTAAAAGTTTGAATAATAAATTAAAAACCACATACATTCCTTCCTTAGATCGACCTTGGGAGTATACTTATCATTTTCTACGAAATGATTCGTGCACTTGCGAGAGTTTTATAAATATAAAACCAAAGTATTGGCAGGATCGACGATGCCGGTTTTCGCTCATCAAGTTTTTGGCGCCGTTGCCGGGGATGACTCCGTTGTGGGGATGGCATCAAAGTTTTTGGCGATCACGATTCTGCTCATCACATGCTTAGAAGTTTTTGTAGCATCCCTTATTTTTTCTCTCTTAGGGGTGTTATTTGTGTTGCTCACTAGTTAGTCAATTTATTTTCTTCACTTGACTAGTGATGATATGAGTATTGCAATGATCTCTTTTGAGGAAATTGTGTGTAGTTTGTTTCCATTGTTCTATCTGTAGGCAACACTGTACAATTTGTGCTAATAATATTTTTAGGCACATTCTTGTCTTTTTGGCTTATGTTCTCATTTGAGACCATCCTTGTCATCATTCTTGTTTATTGTTTTTGACAATTCGACACTTTCTTTCTCACTTTCTCTCTCTTTCTAGAATTATTCTGTACGTACTTCTATCCTTCTATCCTATTGTATGTAAAATGAATTTTAGAGGGATCACTGATATTATATGATTGTCATGCATTTGACTTGGATTAAAATATGATTGCTATGACATGTGTATTCATTGAGAATATGTATGGCTAAATTTTTTGTATATTATTTAAAATGAACTCTTTCTTATGCACACGTCATAACTTTGGGATTTTGTATCTTTATTTTGAGAAGCTTGTGTGGATATCTTGCTCTGATGATCTGTTTGCCTATAACAAACTCTATAATCCACTTTTAGTCTATCTTTAAGAGAAATTTTAGGTGCCCTAGGATAGAAAGAGGATTTGGGCCATCCTTGAATTGTTTGTTCCTTTCTTGCCACCAACGTTTTCTTGTCCTTAGTCTCCCTTCTTTGAGCCATTATGTTATTCTTTCATTTCTTTGCACTTGCTTACATAGCTTAAATATTAAAAATCCCACTTACATGGAACTTCTTTTATTGAGTTTCAACTTTGACTTATTGAGCTTATTTGCTTTGGGATTGTTTGTGTTACTCTCTAGCTTAGAAGAAATGGAGAAAGAAAGAAAAAGAAAAATAGGAGGTTTGTCAAATGAATGATAAATCACAATGGAAAAGGATCTCTTGTTTGGAAAATTTATATGTGTTTCAAATTTGAGAAGTACAAGGAAAATATCCTAATTTTAAAAGATGACCTCTTATTTTTGCAAGCTTTGTGTTAATTGTGAAACTTTGGTTGTCTAAAGGTATGCCTAAATTTAAGTATCTTTTATTTTTTATCCAATCCTTGGCCTTTCATTACAAACTTTAATAGATCTATTGATTTCTTCTAAGCTTGCACTTAAATTAGTGGAGATTGAGAATAATTGTGGAATATGAAGTTTGGTACAATTTGAGTCTATATTTCTAAGTGGTTGGTTCACATGAGATTTTCTTTATGGCATATAAAGTAAACAAGTTTAACATAACACACACAGAGCATGTTATTAAAAATTTAGTAATACCCTTACATGAATGCATCATGGATCAATGGCCATATGGATATTTATGTTGAATGTATTAGTTAATCTCTAATGACCATCTTATTCATTGAACATGCTTAGTTTGCTTCCCTCTTTCTATATTACTTGTTTTTCTACTTTATGTAGATAGTTTTGTTTTTGGGAATTTTGAGGGTAGGATGCATAACATTTTATGGCATCACATGCATGCTTGTAAGGGAAGAGATATGTTTCATTTGTGTGGTGTTAGGGGGAGTCCTATGTGTTTGGCATCTTTTTTGTTTACTCTATGTATGAGTTTATATTATTTTGTTTGTTCTTGTGATGCTTCCTTCTTCTTTACATTACTTTGTATGAACTATGCATAAATAATAATATTAGCATGACTTATTGCATGCATTATTTAGAATCTCTTATTTCACATGTCATCCTAGGTGTAAACCTGTATCCCTATTATAGTGAGTTATTGCAAGTTTATCACTTGTAGTTGATAGCTTGGTATTTGTCGATGAAATGCATAACATATGTTTTCTTTGGTAGACTAGGATGTCGTTTCGTATATGTGTGCATAGTATAGGGTAAGGTTATAGGATTGAATACACCCAAGTGTTGTTAGAGGACGATAGTTCTATCACTAGGAGTGTATTAACTGGGAAGATAGTTGGACCTCTAGTCAACTTCTTCTGATGGATTCATTGTCATATTTAAGTGGTGTTAATGTTTAGGGGAAGATTATTGAGTCACTAAGAGTGTGCCAACTTGGAAGATACTTAGACTCATAGTTAACATCTTCTTTTAGATTCGTTGACACATTTATGTTCCATTAGTTTTTGACTACTTGTCCTATCGATGTGTTGTGTGCACATTACGAAGCCCTTTATGCCCTCCCACATCACGTATAGACGTGGGGCTCCATGCTATGTATTGCATTAGGGAGATGATTTTTTTCTGCACTACTTTTGATTTGTTGTCTTTTCAGGTTGTGATTTACTACATGCTTTTACATAGTTATTGTCTTGGTGTTATTCTGTCTTTTATGCTTGACTGTATGTTTTGCTTCTTTTTATGTTTACTGTAATATCTCTACTGTGTTGCATGAGTATTAAGATTATTTCAATTCTTTTTAACTTTTCTTCTTCACAAAGAGATGTGTTATGTTGCATACTATATATGTGCTTACTTTGACTTTCCATGTCAAAAAAGGGAACAAATGTGCACAACTTGTGTTTGTTTATGCATTATGTTTGTTTGTTTGTTTGTGTGTCTGTGCATTGTATTTGTTTTTTCATATGCTTGTTGCTACTTGGGATTGTCTATGCATTGTATTTTCTTTTTCATATGCTAATTGCTGCATGGGATAGTGAGTGTTGTTTGCATTGTATCACAGTTATCTGATATGTATACACTAAAAAGGAGTGTTGCATATGTTAAGGGGGATTTTGCATACTTGTGTTAATGTTGATTGTGCTTCATCTATCGATGTGTACCTGTGTGCGAGTGACACGATAGTATGTGTTTAGATTACACATTGTTTCTACATGATACGTTCACAGGGTATATGCTTGTTTCGTGTGTGCAAGTTATAGGTATAGAGTGAAGTCTTATTGTTTCAAGTGTGCTATGTGCAGTGGTGTTGAGATCGTCATATCTCAGAGTGAGAGAGTGTATAAGATGTTATACAAAGAAGGATGGAGCGCACAAGTTGGATGCACTTGGTTTAGGTTTATTTTTCAGGTTTGGGTGTTGCATTGAAGTTTTGCTCATAGGAATAAACATCTATAGGTCATTATCATGATGATCTCATACAAATGTATGTATGTATTTAGTTGTGCAGTATTTTGATACAAAAAGAAACATAGGGATATTATAAGTCCTGTTGTACTCGTGTTTATGTGTTACTTCCTATATGCATACCACAATGTCTGTTTTATTTTACTCAATGTTCTATCATCCTAAGTTTAAGGTTACTTAATTTCGATCAGTAATATACACACATACATAGTTAGGTACACTTTGTATACAAGCATGTTTACACATACCATAGGGTTATTTTTTGTTGTGTGCATGCTCGATTGCCGACATTGTCACTTGTCCTTTTGGTTCATTTTGGGTGTGGATATTTATGAAAAGTACTCAATGAATTTTGAAATGAAAAAATGTGAGTCTTTAAGACCTTGCCACTACCCTCGCCACCACCCTTGGCAAGGTTACTAGTGAAGTGGCTAGCAAGGTGGAAAATTCAAGTTCTATATATAACCTCAATTTCTTCTTATTTGGTATTGAGAAAAATGTAGCAGAGCTATGTCAAATTGACATCACCTTTTTCTACTTCTGGATCATTAATACCTTAAGTATTATTCGGTATTAATGATTAGTGATTATGTGTGAAAAACTACACTTGTGAGTGGTAAATACTTAAGACGGTCTTTGCAAGTGGGTTTTATATGAGCCATATGTCGGCTGGGAGTTTCTTGGAAGCAATTGTTTATATATGATAACCTTATTGTGAGAGTGAGCTAAGTTAAGTGCATTGACATATCTCTTGTGTTGTGTGCAATAAGAGATAGGTTGTTTGAGTTTGAGGGTGATTCTCAAGATTATGAGTTGTCACACTTTTGGTTACTGATCACACCACTTTAGGTGGTGTGGGCTAGAGAAGAGTCGAGTTTGTGTGTTGAATCAGGTTGTTATAGAGGGAGCAAGCAAGAGCAGTAATATGTAGTTAGGAAAGAGGTCTCAACTGATAGAGGTAATATTGATTTTATTTCTTTCAGAGTTGTAATTGTTATATTGATTAACGAATATTTTGTTGTTGAGTGGTTACTTGGATGTTTCCACATAGATAAGGTCTCTATATGGGTGTACCTCATTATATATAGTGTTATGCATGCTTGAATGTATGGGTAGAATAATAAAAGGTTAAATGGTGTATATTCCTATATACTTATGTTTAAACTCTGATTAGAAAGCTTTTGATATTTATTGTCTGCTTTTGATTTACTGAATTTTGTATCTGCTACAGTATTATACTATCTATCTTTGATTATATGCAATGCAATTGTGTCTATCTATCTTGTGCTTTCCTCCTTGTGATTTGCATGTTTGATTTGTGTCTTTATGGAGTTAGTATCTCCTTAGCTTGATTATGTATCAAGTCTTCAACTTTTTCAATGTTGTTATGCATGATTAGTATGTATGTTAGCATAATCTGAGTTTCTTTCATATAAGTTCTAACATACTAGATGTATACTCTGATAAGAAAGCTTACTTGTTATATGTTATCGCATGCTTTCTTTTCTTTTACGTAGCATGCCTATAGCTTTCTAATCATAGCTTATACTATAGTAAATTAATCTACCCACTCCTTGATTAATTTATCTTACTTATGTCTATTATGTGCTTGTGAGTTTTACATGAGTCTCAAAATAGTATGTATCTCATTACTTGGTTATGTCCAAGCACTACTACAATACATACATATGATCTCAAAAATTTAGCCTCAATTTTTTAAAAAACCGAGGCCAAAATGCTATGGCCTTGGTTTTTAAAAAATCAAGGTCATAGTCATACCATTATGACATCGGTTATTTAAAAACCGAGATTATAGACATACGTTATCAATTTTCTCTCTTTTAATTTAAACACCAAATTTTTCTATCAATTTTTTCTATTTCCCTATCTTTTTTTCCTTTTACTCTTTTTTTTTTGCCTTTTTCCCTCTCTTTTTTTCCACTCCTAGCTAATACTGTAAATCTTTTCTCTTTAATATTAATTACTACCAAATTTTTTTCCCACTTCTTTTCTTTGCTTATCAAACCCTATTCTCCAGACTCTTCAGAGCTATCCTAGAGAAACGCTAGCTCAGTAATAATGAAGTACAATCTAAGAGTTGATGAGTGCACCTCTCTCCACCAATCTCTACCATAAGTACAATGTCAGGTTTGTGTCAGTTCACAAGGACAATAAGGTTCAAGTGGTTCGAGGCACATATAAGGATCGTGACGGAAAGTTTGTTCAGGTCTATCGTTGCAATTGGGTCATTCACTTTGAGCGAATCACTCATAGTTAGAAGGAAAACTAGCAACTATCCTTGATGTATTTTAGAATCAAGAGGTGGTTCTTTCCCTATTTGTATTCACAAGAAATTTTAGTTCTTATACGTGCAATTTATCTTTGCATTCATTTTGAAGTCTCAGGTGAGTAAAAGATTAGAAAGATCACTCTTTTTCATATTGTACTGAGGAAAATTTTACACATAGCTAAAACAATAACAAGGATCTTTGATTTTTATATCATAATTTGAAAAAGTAGGGAAAATGATTGGAACCTATTCATGGCTAAAAAAGTATAGTCGGTTTCTATTTATTCCTGGCCTTGATGATGTAGGTAATTTTTACATAGTAACCTTATACCTAGATACTCTTTTCCAAATTATTTAGATGAAGAGCTTTAGAATCACATTCCAAATTCCATATATTCAAGAAATCCTTGCATGTTAATAGCTTATTTCGTTTTGGTTATGACCACTTTTTAAGTTACAGCTTCTTAGTTCTTTGGTCCAAATATATTTTATCTGTTTCGTATTATATGTTGGGAAAATCTAAGAACGACTTGAAAATGTAATTGAATATATTCATCACTTACATGGTCAATGGTTGAAGCAAACTATCCATGTTATTTCTTTGCATGAAAACACTTATTGATGTTTATTTAGATATTTTATTGCTCAAATGTCTTCTATATTGAACAGAGTCAAATTCTACACCTGGAGATTGTATTTTTTTTCATCAGGATCTTCTCTACAGGACGAGACATTCATGTTTGGTGCCCCTTCTTTTGAAGAGACTGATGATCCTTTTGAGCATGTGATAATTTCTTCCTTTCTCAATCCTTTATTATTTCAAGTATCTTTTGTACTCATCTTAACAGTTATGAATATTGCTTTGTGGATCTAATACATCTTATGCTACATCGTAGAGAAAAGTGTCTTAAAATGATTCTACATTATTATTGAGAAAGCAATATAAATGATGTTTTTATTATTGCTTTGGCTAATATGAATGATCCATTTTTATGATATCATTTTTTTATTGCCAGTTCTTAGGCATGTGCTTGGTGTTAGTGCTGGTTCTTGGCTTGGTACTAGTATTGGTGCTGGTGCAGGTGCCAAGTACCTGGTGCTGGTGTTATTGATTAGTGTTGGTACTGGTGCCTGGTACTTGGCCTAGTGCTTGGTGTTGGTGCCTGGTATCTGATGAGTGCTCAAAAAGCACTAAAATAACCATGATTTTATGCAAATTAATTGATTAAAAATATATATATTTATATGTTTTATCATATATTTATATAAATTTTTCTTTTTCGGAATTACGGGTATTTTTATTGTTTTTCAGGTATTTTGGCTTAAAAATGCAACTTAAAGACTCAAAGAGGAATACTGGAAGCAATACATCACAAATATATTAATAAATAAATGCGTAAAGGTCGACAAATATGGAAAAATTGGACAAAATGGGTCAAAAAGGTCAAAAATGTCAAAAAGGAGAAAAACGCCTTGCGTACCGGCCTTGGCCTGTTCCTCGCCCAATGCTGGCGCGGGTTGCGTTAAATGCGCCTGACGCTGGCCTTGTATGAGTTACTTGTTCATGCGCGCAGCCTTTGCCGCACGCAAGTCACTTGTTCACGCCGCGTCAGTGCGCGCAACGACCCGGCGGCCTTGTAGCGCGCAGTACCTAGCGGCCAGCCCCTCAGCGCGCCCGACGCGTTTTCACCCCATTTTTCCGTGCGGCGGCCTGTGACGTCATGCTGATGTCATTGATGACCTCGGCATTTCCATTACACGTTTTTAATTTTTTAATATTTTTTTAACATTTTTTTACTCATTTTTTCTCTCCGTCACTCACTATAAATACCCACTTCTCTTGCTTCAAAACACACCTTCCAAAACCTCCAAATACATTCTTTTCTCTCTTTCTTTCTCTCTTTTCTTATATTTTTAGTTTTTCTTATGTTTTCTTAGTTTTTAGCTTTTCTTAGTTAATTTCTCTTAGTTTTAGAGTTCTTCACTTTTAGGGAAGAACTAGTTATATTTTGTAATATTTTAGCTTTTGATTCAATAAATGGGAGTGCAAATTATGCAGGTTTTCGACATTAGCGGGAATAGCGTCGAAAGTTCTATAAGGATTTTATTTTCTTCTGAGTTATTTTATGCTTTATTCTTACATGTTATATTTAATTTGTACTGTGGTTAAATTTAAGCTGTCTTTGTTGTTTAGTAAACATGATGTAATAATAGCGTTGTTATGCTTGCGAGAAATATTAAATAGGTAAAAATCTCTAAAATGAATTGATTTTATTTTTATTCATGATTTTATATTAAGAATGTTAGAGAGAAATATATTATTTTTCATTACAAACTTAAACACGAAAATTAGATTTTAAGGTTTAGTTATCGATCCCCGATTTAGAGTAGTGCTCTTTTATTTGATGTTACAATTGCCCGGTAGTTAGAGTGAAGCTCTATTTCAAAATTTTTTATAAGAATTATTATCTGAAAATGTATTGACTCATGTTTTCGGTAGTGATTTTAAAACTTGAAAGTTAGTACTCGGATAACTAAATTCTTAGGTTTAATTTGGACACCTTGAATAAAGTTTAAAGCTTGTCTAACCCCGCTTAAAGGTTAGCATTTAAATAGTTCATTTTCAATCTCTTAGAAAAAGGAATTAATTTAATTAACCAAATTAGTTATCAACCCCTTTGTAGGTGTTAATTGATTTGTTTAGTTAACAAAGAATATCTAACTTATGAGGTGGTATTCAATACAAAAGGAGAATCAATAAATATCAATTCATATATTTAATAACCTAAATAATATGAGCAAGCATAATTAACTTAGTTATTATATCATAAATACTCACTTATTTATAAAAGATAAAATTTGCATGAATGTTTATTGAATCTATGTTTAATTTTACGTAATTAGATTAAAAACACAAAAACCCCAAAATATCGTGACAGGATGTTTAGGATTTAATTTCGTTTTTAAAAGTTTGAATAATAAATTACAAACCACATACATTCCTTCCTTAGATCGACCTTGGGAGTATACTTATCATTTTCTACGAAATGATTCGTGCACTTGCGAGAGTTTTACAAATATTAAAACCAAAGAATTGGCGGGATCGGCGTCTTAGGTTTTCGTTAAATCAAAGTATTTGGCGATCACGATTACGCACCATCAATGCTCGATCTTTGGATTCGATGCTTGGTGCTTGGTGCTAGTGCTGGTGTTGGTACTGGTGCTGGTGCCTGGCATCTCAAACTCTTCAAATTATCACATTTTATTACACTCAACTTCCTGGTCCAAATTACCATTACCGAGAGGTCAGTTTCACTTTGATTTATAGGTCTCCTTTTATGTGGTGAATTTCTTTTTCACCATTATCAATTTCTTATGATTAAAAGAATATTTTACGATCAGGTATAGCTTTTTCTTTCAGATCACAAAACTTGCTAGGAATGATCCTCCAAAGAATGTAGTTGAAGTACTTTTGATCAACTGTTAGTTATAATTAAGTCCACTTATGTAGTATTCCAATAATTCTGATGTTATTTTCTACAACTCTACTTATTTTGTTAATATAAATATGTAGTTCCTAGAGGGGTTGTATATGGCTACGATGATTTGATTTTCTCAGCACATATAATTTTTATTTTGGTATTTGTTTGCACGTACCAAAGATATGGGACAAAGAGGAATGAAATCATTATTTGGTGCTTCTAATCCCATCTATTCTAAGTTATGTATTTTTTTTCCTTAAAGAGGATTTATTTACCTTTCCGAGATCTATGGCCTTTAATTTTCTTTATGTTGTAAAATTGCGAGTTATATTTGCAAGTTTATTATACAGTTTGTATGGTTTGTTTTCGTGGTTCAAAGCCTTCTCATCATTGAATCTTGCAAGCATTATAGTGTTGTTGTCGTGGTTCAGAGCCTCCTCATGTATCTATGCAAAAACTTCTTTAGAATATCCCATAAAAAAATTGCACTATGGATGCAAAAAAAATACATTTTCAGGTATATGTGCGAAAAAGTTGCAAAAAAGCCTACGGTACCATCTGTCATGACAATTGCATTAAGGATGCAACAAAATACCATTTTAATGCATATGTGTGTAAAATATATAAAAAGTGCTCTCATACCACCTGAGATAAAAATTTCACAACGTATTCATAAAATGCCATTTTTATGTATATATGTGAAAAATTTACAAAACGTGCTTGAGTATAACTGGTCAAGAAAATTGTAGTATAGTTGCAAAAAAACCTATTTTTAAGTATATGTATGAAAAAGTTGCAAAAAGTCCCTTGATACCACCCTTCTTGAAAATTGCACCATAGATACAACAAAATTTCAATTTGAGGTATATGTGCAAAAAAGTAGCAAAAAGTGCTTTGGAACCACCTTCTAAGAAAATTGCACAACGGATGCAACAAAATGCTATTTTCGAGTTTGTGCAACAAAGTAGTAAAATGTGCTCCAGTACCCCGTCATGAAAATTTCATTACGAATGCAACAAAATGACATTCTTGAATATGTATCCAAAAAAGTTGCAAAAAGTACTCCAAAACCATTTGTCATGAAAATTGCACATCGATGTACCAAAATGTCATCATCGGATATATATTGAAAAAGGTTGCAAAAAAGGCTTTGGTACCATCCATTATGAAAATTATACAATGGATGAACCAAAATATCATTTTTGGATATATGTCCAAATTGGTTGCAAAAAAGGCTCCAGCATCATTTGTCATGAAAATTGCACTACACATGCAAAACATTTGGATTTTTGGAAATATTTTTGAAAATGTTTCAAAAAGTGTGCCGTCACCACCAATCTTGACAATTACACTAATGATGCAATAAAATTCTATTTTTGGGTACATATGCAAAAAAGCTATAAAAAGTTCGTAATGAAAATTGCATTACAAATAACACAAAATACTATTTTTCTGTATATGAATGAAAAAGTTGCAAAAAGTGCTCTACTATCAACCATCTTAAAAATTGTAGAGTGGATACAACAAAAATTCTATTTTCAAGTATATGTCTTAAAGAGTTGCAAAAGTGCTTTAGTACCAACAATTATGAAAATTACATTACGAATGGAACAAACTTTCATTTTTGAGTATATGTTTAAATTAGTTGCAAAATGTGCTTTAATACCAATCATAATGAAAATTGTACTACATATGCAAAAAATTTCATTTTTGAGTATATGTTGAATTATTTCAAAAAGTGTTTTGGTACTACCCGTCATGAAAATTACAATATAGATGTAAAAAATGCCATTTTTGGGTACATGTCCGAAAAGGTTGCAAAAGTACTTCGGTACCACTCATCATGAAAATTGAACTATAGATGAAACAAAATTCTATTAAAAAAAATAATTAGATGCAAAAATTGATCCAGTACTACCCATCATGAAAATTGAACTATGGAGGCTACAAAAAACTATTTTCATGAATGTGAAAAAATGTTACAAAAAGTGCTCTCTTTCCACATGTCTGAAAATTACACTACGAATGGAGCACAATACTATTTTTCACATATATGCGTAAAAAAAGTTGCAAAATGCTCATGTTCCACCCATCATGAAAATCTCTCTACTGATGATACAAAATTTCATTTTCATATATATATATATTCTCCAAAAAAGTTGCAAAATTTCTCTTGAACCACTTTTAATAAAAAATTGCAACATATTGACAAAATTCCATTTTAGTATATGTATGTAAAAAAGATGCAAAAAGTTATCAAGTATCATAGGATGTCAAGATAATTTCACTATGGATGAAACAAAAATTCATTTTTGGTTATATGTGCATTTAAAGTAAAAAAGAGTGCTATGGTACTACCCGTCATGAAATTTACACTATAAGCACAATAAAATTCTAATTTCAAGTATATATACGAAAAAGTTACAAAAAGTACTCTGTACCATCTGTCATAAAAATTTCACAATGGATGAAATAGAATTCCATTTTTAGGTATATGTGTGAAAAATTTGTAAATATTGCTCCGGTACCACCATCATTAAAATTGCATTATGGATGTAACAAAATGCCACTCTCGAGTATATATCCGAAAAAGTTGTAAAAAGTGCTCTGAAACCTCCTACCATGAAAATTGTAATACAGATAAACCAAAATATCATTTTCAAGTGTATGTAAAAATTAGTTGTGAAATGTGCTTTAGTACCAACCCTTATGAAAATTGCACTACGGATGCAAATAAATGTCTTTTTTTGGTATATGTTCGAAAAAGTTACCAAAAGTGCTCCGATACCACCAGTCATGAAAATTGTACTACAAAAGCAATAAAATTCCATTTTAGTGTTATGGTACCACTCATCATAAAAATTGTAATAAGGATGCCAGAAAATTCTATTTTTGGGTATATGTCCAAAAACTTTAATAAAAGTTCTCTCGTACCACCCATCATGAAAATTGCACTATAGATCCAACAAAACTTCATTTTTGGGTATATGTTTAAAAAGGTTGCAAAAAGTGCTCTAGTTCCAAACGTCATGAAATCGCACTATAGATGCTACAAAATTCCATTTTCTGGTATATGTTCGAATTTGTTCCAAAAACTGCTTCAGTACCACCGATCATCAAAATTGTTGTATGAACGCAACTAAATTGCATTCTTGGGTATGTGTACGAAAAAATTTCAAAAAGTGCTCTTGTACCTCCTATCATGAAAATTGTACTACAAATGTAACAAAATTTCATTTCAAGTATATGTAAGAAAGAATTGAAAAAAGTGCTATGTAAACTCCCTAATGAAAATTACACTATGGATGCAACAAAATGCCATTTTTGGATATATGTGCAAAAAGGTTGAAAAAAGTGCTAAGGTACCATCCATTATGAAAATTGCACTAAGGATGCAACAAAATGTCATTATTGGGTATATGTGCAAAAAAGTTGCAAGAAGTACTCTGGTACTACCCATCGTGAAAATTGCACTACGAATGCAACAAAATATGATTTTTGGATACACATGCAAGAAAGTTACAAAAAGTGCTCCTGTGCCATCTGTTATGAAAATTTTCTTTGAATGTAGGAAAATTCCATTATTTGGGTGTATGTGAGAAATATTTTTAAGAAGTGCTCTGATACCACCCGAAACAAAAATTTCACTATGAGGGCAACAAAATGCCATATTAGGGTTTCTATTTGCAAAAGTTGCAAAATGTGCTGTTGTACCATCTGTCCTGAAAATTGCATTATGAAATACCGATACAACAAAATGATAATTTTGGGGATATGTTTGGAAAGGTTGGAAAAATTTCTCTGTAACCATCCATTTTGAAAATAGCACTACGAATGCAACAAAATATGATTTTTGGGTATATGTGTGAAACATTTGTAAGATGTGCTTCGATACCACCTGAAACGAAAGTTTCACTACGAGTGCAACAAAATTCCATTTTAGGGTATCTTTTCGTAAAAGTTGCAAAATGTGCTTTCATATCATTAGTCATGAAAACTGCATTACGGATGCAACAAAATTCCATTCTCAATTATATTTTCAAAAAAGTTGGAAAGAGTTCTTTTGTACCACATGTAATAAAAATTACATTTCGGATGCAACAAAGTACTATTTTCCAATATATGTGTGAAAAAGTTGTAAAAAATGTTCTATTATCACTTGTCATGAAAATTGCATTATGGATGTAAGAAAATTCCCTTTTCCAGTATATGTGCAAAAAAGTTGGAAAAATTTATCTATTACCACCCGTTATGAAAATTGGATTATAGAAACAAGAAAATACCATTTTCCAATATATGTGCTAAAAAGTTGTAAAAAGTGTTCCAATACCACCAATTATGATAATTGTATTACAAATTAAAAAAAAATCATTTTCATATATATGTTCATAAAAGTTGCAAAAGTGCTTTGGAACCCCAGAAGATAAAAATTTCCCTATGGATTAACAAAATTCCTTTTCGTGTATGTATGCGAAAAAGTTGCATAAAGTACTATGTTCATAATAGTTGCAAAAATGGCTACAGTACCACCAGTTGAGAAAATTGCACCACGATACGAAAAAATATTATTTGTGGGTATATTTGTGAAAAAGTAGACAAAAGTGCTCTGGTACCACCTGTGATAAATTTTTTAGAGCATATTAACAAAATGCCATTTTTGATTATATATGCGAGAAAGTTGTAAGAAGTGTCCATCAAAAAAGTTGAACTATGGATGCAATAAGAATCCATTTTAGATACATATAGGAAAAAGTTACAAAAGGTGCTCTAGTACCATCCTTCCTAAAAATTGCACCATGGATACAACAAAATTCCAATTTAAGGTAGATGTGCAAAAAGTTCTCTCGTACTACCTGCCATAAAAATTATACAACAAATGCAAATTTTGGGAATATGTGCAAAATTGTGTAAAAAGTAGTCGGTACCACCCATCATGAACATTGCATTACAAATACAACAAAATGCCATTCTCAGGTATATATCCAAAAAAAGGTGCAAAAATACTCTAGTACCACCCGTCATGAAAATTATACTACGAGTGAATGAAAAATGTCATGTTTGGGTATATTTTCAAATTAGTTGCAAAATGTGCTACGATACCACCGGTCATGAAAATTGCATTATGCATACAAAATAATGCCATTTTGGGTATATGTCTAAAAAGTTTCAAAAAGTGCACCAATATCACAAATTTTGAAAATTACACTAAGGATTCAATAAAATTCCATTTTTAGTTATTTGTGTGAAAAACTTTGCAAAAAAGTCCATAATAAAAATTCCACAACAAATAACAAAAATACCATTTTCTATATATGTGAGAAAAAGTTACAAAAAGTGCTATTGTACTATTAGTAATGAAAATTGCACTACAGATGCAAAAAAAATTCAATTTTCAAGTATATGTCTAAAAAAGTTATAAAAAGTGCTCTCATATCACTTGTGATGAAAATTACATTAAAGAAGGAACAATTTTCGAGTATATGTTTGAATTAGTTGCAAAAACTACTCCAGTACCACTAGTCATTAAAATTATACTACGTAACAAAATACCATTTTTATGTATACATTCAAATTAGTTACAAAAAGTACTCTAGTACCACCCATCATAAAAATTGAACTATGGATGCAAAAATTCCATTTTGGGTATAAGTCCGAAAAAGTTGCAAAACGTGTTCTAATACCACCCATCATGAAAATTACACTACGAACGAAACAAAATTCCATTTTTAAGAATATGTTCAAATTGGTAGCAAAAATCGCTCTAGTACCTCCTGTCTTGAAAATTGCACCAAAATACCATATTTTGGAATATGTGCAAAAGCATTGCAAATGGTGCTTCCCTATTATAAAAATTTCACTATGGATGCAACGAAATACAATTTTTGGATATATGCATGAAAAATGTACAAAAAGTGCTTGTATTCCACCCATCATGAAAATTGCACTACAGATGCAACAAAATGTAATTTTCATATATATGTATAAAAAAGTTGCAAAAGTGCTCCTAAACCACCTGTGATAAAAATTTCACAATGGGTTGAAAAAATATAATTTTCATATAATTTATTGTGGGTGATTTCAAAGCCCTAGATATGGATTACGATATTTAATAAGATCTATAATATTCTATTATTTATCTATTCTTTTTTATTAAGTATTATCTTATTTTTAATCTTTGTATGAATTTTTTTGATTATTTAAGTATACAATTGACTAATTTGATTAATTCATTATTAATAGATTTAGTTGATTGGGTACGTAACCGCTTGATCAATTTAAATAAGTAGTGGTAAATTGCTTGCATTAAGAATTAATACCTAAGATAATTAGATGACACTTATGTGTTTAAACCTTGATTCAATTTGCTTCTTAAAATTGAATGTTTTTGATAGATTAAATTTAGATAGTTTATTCTAGATTGTCTATTAGAAAGAGTTTACATTAAAAGCTTGTTTGATTCAAATAATATGTAAGACGAGGTGAAGACTTTTGTGTTTATGAATTTCTCTAAGTTGGTATAATCAAAGAAAAAGATATTGGAATATGCTTTGTTGATTTGCAATAAATGCTAATGGTGGAGAATTATCCTTCAATTGTTCTTTTTTTTTCGAATATTTAGCATAATATCTATATTTTGTTTTTATCTATATTAATTTTTAATAGATAGATTTAATATTCAATTTACAAAACCAAAACCCCTAATTTTCATTAATAGGAATTAGCTTTCAAAATTCTATGCTAGAATAACCCTTACTTACTATATAATATTTTACAACATCTTAATCAATTTAAACTAAAGTTTAAATTGACTATTTATTTAAATACATCAATGCAATTTTCATTTATTATAATATTACTATTTTATTCCAATTAACATGTATACCTTAAGTGATATCTGCTATAACTTCATCATTGTTTCGGACTTGTTATCATATGGTTTTGATTCTTAGATCCATGGAATTAGTTATTTAGTTTTTCCAATCAAAAATATATTGTTCATAACTGTCACTAGTATTTCTAACCTCTAAAAGTTTAAATAATCCAAAGTTTAATGAGTAATACACATTTTTCATAATTAACATGTTTTTCTGATATATAATTTATAAATTAAAATCAACAACAATACACACCCTTGTAGTTAATTTATAGGTATATGTAACTACTTTAATATTTTATAGAAGACAACTACATACTCATGCAAGACAAATAAAGTTTTACGTGATGTGTCTAAAAGTCACACATGCATTGTTATTTGTCGAAATTAATTAAGAAAAATAGGTTTTAATATTGTATTTTTACCTAAGTATTTCATAAATTGTATTTTTGAGATACGTTTCGACATATTTCAAATACATTTGAACTTAAATATGCAAATGATAAAGGATCAAACAAATCCTTACAATTAGGGGCATAATTGTCATAAATTGAAGGACCTAAATGTAAACATTAATTCAAGATACATCAAGGAGGGGTCAAAACATTAAAGTGGAAAAATTAAAGCTGTGTTGCACCATGCTAAATATGCACTGCTGCATAGCATTCTCGGATGAAAATTGCACATAATTGGAAACAGTCACACACTGCGGCCTGTACACTCTAATTTGCATTTAAGTGCTAGATTTCAAGCACATTTTTAGCTAAAGTGTTCTAGATTTGTTAGATTAACATTTAAATTGTCTTAAGTCTCTAGAACCCTAACTACATTGTAACTCTTTTAATATAAATATATAACTAGAGTTAACAACAAAATAGGCATAGATTATAGATACAGATTTTACAGAAAATATATAGGTCTACAGATAATTGAAAGTTAGAGGCAAGATATAATTTAAAGAGGAAATTGAAGAGTCAGAAATTATCTATTGACATTAGTCCTTAGCTTCTTCTCCTTCTTCTTCTTAGTTTTCCATTATTTTAATAATGATTCTTTTGGAATCCATGCCTAACTAATTTATTTCTATGGATGTGGGCAATTTCAAGTACTAAACTATGATTTTAATTAATCAATTTTTATGATGAATTTTTAAATTTAATCCTTGATTTTTAATATGTTTAACTCTATATTTAAATTCCATAATTATGCATGTTGTAGATTAGGTGACCAACTAATTTAACTCACGAATATGTTTAGTGCCAATTTAAGGTATTAATACGTAGTCACTAATATTCTTATTTAAAGTGGTATCTTGTTGTTTTGTGATAGGTGTGACAAGTATGGTTGAAAACCTTCGTTAAAGGTTACCAATGGTTGTAATCTTGCGTAATTTAGTGATCTTTTTTTAGAACTTAATGCAATGAATGAATTAAATATAATAAGTATGCTATTAAGTATTGTTGGTGCCTTTTTTAAGGTTATATTTTATGAATTATTTTCTTCTGTTGTGATCTGATCTTTCTTTTCAGTTGTCTCCTTTAATTGGCCTAGTTAGCTTCTTTTCTTCTTGCTGGATAGTTAAAAAAGTGTGTAATTTTGGTTTTAGAGGTTTTGATTTGTTGAGTATAGTCTGGTCTCTTTTTATTCATTGATTATATTAAAATCTTAAGCTTGACTACTTTTTCTTGGGTTACCTAGCTAAATTATTAAGAAGGGAAATTGTTATTATTTATGGTTTTTGGATCATGTTTGCTATATTATATTGATAGTCATTTGTTTAGCTTTATTCCTTAGGCTATAGATTGTGTATATCTGATGTTGGAATTATTAGGTTGTAATTTTTTTTAATGCATATCCTCATTTTTGACAAAACAAAAATAAATATGTGCCTAATCTTTATGAGTCCCACATTTTCTCTGGTGGTAGATAAGAAATACATTACAACCATCTTACTGCTAACAATGAACGATTGAGAAGCAAAATGAAAATGGTATTTTCTATAATTAATGATAGAGAAAATTATGATAGAGGTCACTTAGATTTTCTCATTTATACCATTTGATTCCTTAGATTATAAGTAGTGTTAGATAGGAAAATCATTAGGTATGCTTGGCCTCATTTGATTGGCCCACGTCGATTTTAAAAATTCAAATGAAGAGTGTATAATCAAGTTTATCTTTAATTATTAAATTTAAAATAAACATTAATAATTCAATCTATATTTATGGAAGCTCAATTCAATATTTAATTATAATTTAAATATTAATTAATCGATATTGATTATTTATTATTGTGTCATTTATCAAAACCTTTAAGTAGGTCTTCATACACAAAAAATGTATGCATAAACTTTTGATCTTATCACTTAAACTCTTCAAATTTCATTTGATCTTAACTTTTCTCTCAAAATTGACTTAAGCATTAGAACAAATGACATCCACCAATTTTATCCTTTATGATGTGAATTTTTAATGACTTGTAGGTCCACATGTCTACAGACAAAGTGTTTGATCTATTAATTTCCTAAAATGTGCTTCTAACGTGTTCCTGATGACATCTCACCCTCACGATTGGTTCCTAACTTGGTTAGCACCTAGGACTAGTGCCATGCTCTCAACATGTTCCAAGAGAATGGAAATATCCAAAGGTAGCTCAGTTTCCCTGATTCTGGATTGCTACCTTAACCATCTCAGATCTAAATTAGGCAATAGACTCCCAATGCTGAACTCTTAGGAGCACTTGAGTAGGAGTTGGTCCCTAAGCTAAGTCATGCCTCAGTCATTAAGTTAGCAGAGGAGACAATACTTCTCATCATGTCAGAATATAAACCTTAGAAGACTATACACTTAATAATCAAAAAAATTCATATAAATATTAAAACTAAGAAATAATACATAATCAAGATGAATAGATGAATAGAATATTGTAAATCTTATTAAATATTACAATCCATGTCTTTGGCTTTGAAATCCTCACAATAAATTATAAAATTAACTATTCATGAAAAACAATAAATTCAGAATATTATTCATGATAACAATAAAACAAAGGAGAAGAAATCTTATGATCGATATGTTTAGTTCTAATCTACACTTCCTTTTCCTACGTCTTAAATCTTCTTCTTAATTTTTGCCTCCAACTTTTATTATTCTAAATTTGTATTATGATATTATCCCTTATTTTTTATTGTGTTGTTTTGTTTTGTATTTATAAGAGATAAAAATAAAATCTGAATGTAATTATAATTGTTGATATTCTAGTGAAAATAAGATTAGTATGCACTACATGTCAAAAGGATAGGATGAGATGCGATGGCTAAAAGAATAGGATAACTTACATAATATATCCATTTTCTTTCTACGTTAATCCACTTATCAAATAAAAATAATAAAAAATTCATAAAAATCTCAAAACAATTTAAACAATCAATATTTTTCAATAAATAAAGAATACATAATTTTAATTGATTAATCAATATTTTTCAATAAATAAAGAATACATAATTTTAATTGATTATAATAATAAAATATTTATAAATATAAATGATTTTTTATCTAAAAATGTGTATAATTAGTAAAAAAAAACAATATAGGTTGTTTTTCCTACGGTACTAAATCAACAAATAGGACAATTTGAAATTTTAGATTTACTAGTTGTTACAATAATGGTTGGAATTGAAATTATCTGCAACACTTCATTACAATATGCCACCCCTTGTGTTGTGAACTATCAGTTGTTATCACCCTTGCCTTGGTTAGTTCATGTTGTAATTCACATATTCTTTTATCCTTGATTTCTTTATTCTTTTGAAGCACTAAATATTTGACATCTCCTATTTGTAAGGTGATTATCCAACAGAGGGAACCTTTGTGAATTTCCATAACCAATGGAAATACTATTACCATGTATTAATTGCTGTGATGAATTTTCTGACTTAGAGTCTTCTATCGTAATACATATACGATGATGAGTTCTCAATGGTTCAGGTGATGAATCATGTTGACTAAATGAATCTGAATTTATAGAAATTATTTATTATTTTTAAATTACGGGATAACTAGGTATTCTAGTTCAATGAAATTCAAAATCAGAGTAATTTGTTTTGTAAAAGATAAATATTAGATAAGAGGTTGAGTGAGAAAGTAATCTATTTAATATTGAATATATTTTAAAAATGATAAATAACGTCGTGGATACATAACTTCTATTGTATTTGGTGGGATTACTAATATTTCAAGTAATGCAGATTTTATGAACCATGGGTTGCATTTGATAAGAAGTCAAACCAATAACTACTAATAAATATATTTTGCAGCATGATAAAGATTTGATTTAGATTTTGGGGTAGGACTTGTTTAATACGAGATTGTATATGGTATCATAGGATGATAGGATTATATAAATTTGTGTCTAAATTTATATTCGATGTGATTGATGGTATAATTTTCTTTAATAATTAATAGCATTTATTATTTATAAACTTATTTAATTATGTGTTATTATAATTAATATGTGTGTAAATTTTAGTGAACGTATCATCTTTCATAAGGTGTTTCTTAGTTCTTAGTATAGAGAGAACGCGTCAGTTAAGAATAAATAATTTAATATTTAATATTCTTATAATATAATATTTTTCTTATTTAATGATAAAAATATGTTTAAAACTTATTCTTTTAACAATTGAAAATTGGAAGTTAATATGAAGAAAACAAAAATGAAATTAACAAATATTTATTGGTGATGGTCACTAATGATTTTATGAAAATAGAGTCATCATTGTATTTTTTTATTTAATATTTGCATGTTTTATTTAATAAGTAGTATTTTTCAGATTAAAAATATTAAAATATGAACTTTCTATTTTTTGAAATATTTATAGATTTTTTAAAAAATTTTAAAGTAGGACCAATCAAAAGATGTCATATGGATTCCATACAAGCACATGAACTGACTAGGCAAGCTACACGGATTTCATGAAAATAGAGAGGCCCAATTGCATAATGTTGCGTGTGTAGTGTGATGCAGCATCGTGTCATGTGTCAGCATGTCATTCATTTCAACTTCGTCCCACGGTCAAAGGTCTTGCCATGTATCTTCAAGCGATTCGTCCACTTCTTCCACTGTCGCACCACGCTATCCGTAATAGAAAAACATGTCTCGTCATGTGGCATTAACTCAGCATGCATTGATCATACCAGTCCTCCTATGCCATGCATCGCACCCTGATTAACCCAGTGAATACCGTGTCTAGAATGATGCTGCCTCACCACATATCAGCAATAACATTCATTCCGACTTCGATGCTTGGCCAATGCTCTCACCATGTGTCATCACATTACTCATCCAATCCTTCCAATTGTGCGCCACGCATAAGCATGAATCACATATTAACGCCTGGCTCTAACTCAGCACGTGTTGATTGAGACCAATCCTTCCGCCACACGTCGTGCTCTGATTTGCCCACTATATTCCACCAGAGCTATATTTAACCCCCTAATTGTACCTATAAACCCTAATGAGTCAAAATTAACATAATTTTTATCAAATTTTAGAGTCAAGAAGAGAGAAAAATACTAAAAAATTTAAAAGGAGATACAATTTTAGTGGAGATGTAAGAGGAGATTGGTATTATAATTCAAGATATTGATTGTATTTCCTCTTCTTCTCCTTTTCTTTTATCAATTTTTATGTCTTTTTTATGAAAAATATGAGCTTTATGAATAAAAATATGTTTTGTTAATTTATGAATCTAGGGTCTTATGAACCCAATTTTTAATATGTGATAATATAATATTTTACCCCAATTATGATTTTAATTTAATTATATTATTTAATATGATTTTTATGCTACTAAATTTTTGGTCAACAATTGATCTATAGAGACAATTCAATATATTTGAGAGAATTATTTAATTGTTTGTTTGATTAAATAACATGCATAGTTTCTAGACAATGATGTATGATTCTTATGTATGTGATCCATAATTGATGAACCTAATGAGTAATATATAATTTAATTGTTATGAGAGTGTGATTAAGTTAATTACTATATGATGTGTAATTTCCTTAAGATAAAAATATATTTTAGATTAAATTCAATTGATCGTGTACTTGATTGATAATTATATTGAGTGGATTTTAGTTATTCACATGTTTAGAAAATTGGGAGATTAAGTATTCCTAAATATTTTTTCATATATCTTCTTAGCTATCAAATATGATTTAAGTAATTATTGTTATTTATTTTTAGTTCTTTTAATTTTACTTTCTTAAAACATAAAAATACAAAAAAATTAATTTTTATTTTTTTGTTTTAAAAATTAGTTTCTAATAACATAATTTCATGTGAACCATCTTTTTTATAATTATATTACTTGTTGTGATACACATACTTACTTATTCGTTGAACATAATTTGTGTCCGATCATGTTTTTGGCACCATTGTCGGGATTATAAATATTAGAAATTAATTATTTATGTTATTTATTTTAGTTATTTTTCTTTATTTCTTTATCTATTTTATTTTTCTTTATTTATTTTAGTAAATTTCCTTTATTTGTTTTCTTGATTCATATTTTTAATTTTAATTAATTAATTTAGTTATTTATTTTTAATTTAGACATCTTCTTTAGTGCTATTAGAAATACATTTGAGTCTATTGCATGAGTAGAGTCCGTAAGGGAGAAATCTTGCCTTTAGATCCCAAAATTGAACTTACTTTGAGATGAATAAGCAAACAACAAGTTATCACCGAGGTGAAAAAATTGGCTAATCCATTATAAATAAATAATAATGAGCTAAATTTAAACAATCGGATACCTTTGATGGATGATAGAGACAGAGCTATAAATGAATATGCATTACTTATGTTGAAAGGGATGAATCCATGTATTACAAGCCAAACATTCAAACTAATCAGTTTGAACTAAAGCCAATGATATTTCAAATGCTACAAATAGTAGAACAATTCAGCGGATTACCAATAAAGGATCCTCATTTACATATCAGTTTGTTTATTAAAGTTAAAGATTCATTCAAATTTAGTGATGTGACAGAAGAAGAATTTAGGATTAGATTATTCCCTTACTCTTTGCTGGAATGTGCTTGAGCTTGGCTAAACTCTTTGCCACTTGATTCCATTATAAATGGAAATGATTTGGTGGAGAAATTCTTGATTAAATATTTCCCATCCACAAAGAATGCCAAGCTTAGGAATGACATTACCTCCTACCAACAATATAAAGGAGAATATTTATATGAAGAATGGGAAAGATTCAAAGAATTGCTAAAGAAGTGTCCTCATCATGGTATCCCTCATTGGATTCAAATGGAGACTTTATACAATGGTCTCAATGCTTAAACAAGAATCACTATTTATGCATTCACTAATGGAGATTTTCTAGAAAAATATTTCAATCAAGCTTATGATACTAGCGATAATTATCAATGGCCAATGGATAGAATGAAAGTAACCAGAAGCGTAGCCAGAACAAATGAGGTAAATGATATCATGGAACTTACAACTTAAGCATCATATATATTTTAAAGGCTTAAAACTCGCCAGCGAGTATAAACCAGGTCCAAGATTTAAAGGTGTCGTATGTGTTTTATGGGAGAGCCAATTTGTTTGATAATTGTCCAAATAATCTTAAATCAGTATTCTATATGGGTAATGTGAATCAAAACAATAATTCATACTCAAACACATATAACTCAAGATGGAGACAACATCCCAATTTCTCTTGAAATAACAACAATTAGGGTGGTAATCAATTCAACCATCAATCATTTCCATCACATGGTTTCCAATAACCACAACAATCATAAGCCCAAGAGAAGAAGCTACCTACTGAAGACAATAAAAATGCTTTAATGGGGACGATGAAAGAAGAGAAGATAAGGAGAATTGTAAAATCATAGCCTTGAGGAGTGATAAAACTCTAGAGGAGGAACATGAGACTAAAAACGATGAAGAGGACTATGAAACTAACAAGGATGAGGAGAAACCAGAAATTAACAAGGATGAGAAGGAATAAGTGAATAAACAGAGTAATGGAAAGGAAATAATTCAGCCAAAAAAGAGCAACCTCTAAAAATACACTATTCCTTTCCCCCAAAGACTACAAAAGCAAAATTTAGACAAGTAATTTTCAAAATTCTTGGATATCTTTAAGAAGCTACACATAAATATATCATTTATAGATGCACTTGATTAGATGTTGTCTTATGCAAAATTTCTAAAGGACATCCTGTCTAAGAAAAGGAGGCTTAGAGATAATGAAACAATAACCTTGACTAAAGGTTGTAGTGCCATCCTTGCTAGGAAACTACCTCAAAAACTGAAATATCTAGGTAGTTTTGACATCCCTTGCACTATTAGGAATGTCCACTTGGGTTCCAGCATTAACCATAAGCCATTATCGATTTTCAAAAGATTGGGGGTTGGTATAGCCAAGCCCACTTCAGTAACATTACAAATGGTAGAAGATGTGCTAGTAAAAGTAGCAAGTTTATCTTTCTGGTGGCTTTCATTCTATTAGACATGGAAGATGATCGTAATAATCCTATCATACTTGGTCATTTATTCTTAGCAACTAGAAAAACACTTATTGATGTACAAAAGGGTGAGCTTACAATGAGAGTGCAAGATGAACAAGTAATGTTTATAGCTTTTAAAGCATCTAAACCCCATGATATTGATAATGATGATGAATACTTTAAGATAAATGTTACTGATTGTGCAAATAAAAGAATGTGTTGAGTTGCCCATACTTAAGACTGTTACACATGATGCTATGAACAAGGACATAAACTTACCAAAAAATAACTCAACCTATTTTAACTTTGAAAGTATGGAATCAAAGGTTGATATTGTGAACTGTGTGAACTTTATGGAGGACATGCCTCTCATATATGTATGAAATGCATTTATGGAAAATTTTGAGATAGGATCTAAGCTCAAATAATCAATTGAAGCACTATCAAGGATAGACCTCAAACCTTTTTCCTATCATTCCCAGTCAAGTGGGCAAGCTAAATAGTCCAATAGAGAGGTGAAAAAGATGCTAGAAATATATAAATTGGATGAACTATGGTAGAGTGAATATAAGAATGCCAAAAAGTACAAAAATAAAATAAAAATATAGCATGATAAGAGAATTGAGCACCATCTTTTTAAACTAGAACATAAAGTATTATTGAACAAATATAGACTCAAAATGTTTTGAGGGCAAACTCAAAAGTAAATGAACATAGAGGGATATACCTTAGGACTTGATATGATCGTTTAGTCAAGGAGATTAAACATGATACTTGTTGGGAGAAAACCCAACGTCATTTTACTTATATTTTAATTATTTTTGTTTTATAGGTGAGTAAATGTGGGGATCAATGGCACAACAAGATTGAGCATTTCAATGATAGATATGGTGTGCCAAGACTAAGAGAGTTTTTTCTTTTCTTTTCTCATATGTATATGTGCTCATCAAGAACAATGCAAAATTTAAGTTTGGGGGAAGTAACTTCATTCTTTACTTTAGTGTTTAGAATATATTTTTAATTTTTAGGGGATTTTTTTATTTTTAGGATGTTTTTAATCATGATTTTGGTAGAAATTGATAAATATATGAAAACTAAATACATGTATGCTCGTTATGAAACATATAAACTAAATGATAAAAATTGGTTTTCAAGACTAGGATAAGGAATATAACATGCTTGTTAAGAAACTTATATTAATCATATGATATACTTGCTAATTTTGACTGGATTGATTCATTTTATTATGCATATGTTCATGATTGATTTTAGTGTTCTTATTGAAAGAAAATTGGTGATGATTTGTGCGAGTTGATGAGATCTACCATATTTTATAATCTATTCGATAATCCCTTAAGGAGAAATCCTAAATAATATTTAACAAAAAAGATGATTTAGGCTTTATTTGGATTGATTGAGTCTTTCAAGCTAACCATTGATAATGTCTATAGTCACCCATTTGAGCTTAAGAAAGAACCTTTTATATCTGTAAGCCACATTCTATGCCTAATCAATAAGCATTACCTTTACCCTTTCACATTTATCTTGTATGAAAAGAAAAAGAAAAAGAAAAAGAAATCATGTGTTATGCTATAAAGTGAGGTGAAATGTAATGCACCCTATAAAAAAACTTACAACACAATTATCCTTCTATATAAAGAGAAAATAAAATTGAAAATAAGTTTGGAGATGTTGTGAAGTTACCAAAAAAAAGTTGTAGAATAAAAGAATATGAAAAGAATGATGAGAGATAGTGCACTAAAATATCAAGTTAAAGCTCAATTGTAGTTAAAAAATACATGATGAATAAAAATTAAGCGAAGGTGTGGAAAGACATTAAATTTATTCATTTATCGACCTCTACCTAAGCCTTACATTACAATCATGCAAAGTCCTTATTGATCTTTAGCTAAGTGCATATTTATATTAGTGGATAGGGATGTGAAAAATAGACTTATGAGACTTGTTGTAAGATTGAATTGATTAACATACTCATATAGGTTGATTTCATGAGTACATTGGATGATATCATATGCAACATACACACACGAATTAGTTTGTCAAAAACCTTGCATATCCTTATATTGATGGAACATCGATTGATGAATATGTGAACCTTATTATCATAGGATTGTACGACTTTTGAGAGAGATAGTTTTTATGAAATATGCATGTATTCATATATATATATATATATATATTACCCATGTTATTTTATTTAGTTAGACTTGACTTTACTTGAGGAAAAGCAAAGAGTTAAGTTTAGGGGTGTGATGTTCTATGAAAGTAGAGTCATAAGTGCATATTTTTACTTAATATTTGCTCATTTTATTCAATAAGTAGTATTTTTAGGGTTTAAAATATTAAAATATGAACTTTCTAATATAAAGGGGTAAAAATATATAATTTTTGGAATTTTTTGAAATTTTTTGGAATTTTATGAATATTTTATAAATTTTTAAAGTAGGACCAATCAAAAAATGGCATGTGGATGCCACGCAAGTAGAGAGATCCAATTGCAGATTGTTGCATCTGTAGTATGACATAGTGCCATGTCATGTGTCAATATGGCATTCATTCCGACTTTCTCCCATAGTCAAAGGTCTTGCCACATGTCTTCAGGTGATTCGTCCATTCCTTCCACCATCATGCCATGCCATTTGTAACAGAAAATGATGTCTCACCATATGGTAATAAATAAGCATGCGTTGACCAGACTAGTCCTTTCATGCCACACGTTATGCGCCAATTAGCCCAATGAATACTATGTACAAAGTGACATCGCCTCACCATGTGTTAACATCATGTTCATTTCAAGTTTACTTCTTGGTCAATGCTCTCACTACTTTTCGTCACACTGCTTGTCCAATCCTTCCAACTATGGGCCACACAATCCATAACTAAGAATCATATATTGAGATGTGGAGCTAACTCAGCATGTGTTGGCCGAGACTAGTCCCTTTACCATGCATCGTGCTTTGATTAGCCCATTACATTTCGTGTGCCATGTGTCTCTTTTCTGTTCTTCTACGTTGTTAATTTCTCTTGTTTTGAGCTCTACCCTTTATTTGAAATTGATCCGACGATCCAGATTACACCTGATCTATATTTAACCCCTTAATTGCCCCATAAACCTTAATGAGCCGAAATTAACATAATTTTTATCATATTTTGGAGCCAAGAAGAGGGAAAAATATAGAAAAATTCAAAATGAGATATAATTTTGGTGAAGATTCGAGAGAAGATTGATATTATAATTTAAGAGATTGATTGTATTTCTTATTCTTCTTCTTTCGTTATCAATTTATATGTATTTCTTTATAAAATATATGAGCTTTATGAACAAAATGATGTTTAGTTAATTTATTAATCTATGGGTTTTATGAACCCAATTTTTTACATGTGATAATTTAATATTTTACCACAATTATGATTTTAATTTAATTATATTATTTAATATGATTTTTATGTTATTAATTATTTGGTCAACAATTGATCCATAGAGACAATTAAATAGATTTGAGAGAATTATTTAATTGTTTTTCTTGATTAAATAACATGCATAGTTTTTAGGCATAGTTGTATTATTCTTATGTATATGATCCATAATCGATAAACTTAATGAGTAGTATAAAATTTAATTGACATTAGAGTGTGATTATGATAATTACTATTTTGTGTGTAGTTTACTTGAGAGATGAATACATACTAGATTAGATTAAATTGATTATATAATTGATTGATAATTATATTGAGGGATTTTAGTGATTCACATGCTTAGAAAATTAGAGAATTAAGTATTACTTGATATTTTCTCATATATCTTCTTAGCTATAAATATGATTTAATTAAGTATATATTGTTATTTATTTTTAATACTTTTGATTTTGCTTCCTTAAAACATAAAAACATAAAAAAATTGATTTTTATTTTTTGTTTTAAAAATTAGATTCTAATAACATAATCTCTGCGTGAATGATATTTTCTTATTATTATATTACTTGTTATAATATATATATTTACATATTTATTGAACACAATTCGTGTCTAATTAGTCACTATAGCTATTTTATTTATTTATTTTAGAAAAAAAGTAAATATTTTATTTTTCTAGATTATTAATTTAGTTTTTTACTAAATAATTTTATATTTAACTTTGCTTTTATCCAATTCACTTTATTCATGTTTTAATGGGGAATTATTTACTTCGTAGGAAACAATAAAATTTTAATTTAATATGTAATAAATTTTATAAAATATTATAAATTTATATATCACAAATTATATATAATATATATTATTAATAAATATAATAGGATATTTATAATAATATTTAATAAAAAATTGTAATATGATCACTTATAATTAGGGGTGTCCATGGTCCAGTCAAGTCCGATTTTAAATAACAAATTTAACCAAATCGGACCGTTCATATTGTTCAAACCAGACCAGATTGGACATTTTGGCTAGCTAAAATATTGTAATCGAATAATTTGGTCCCATTTTGAACAGTTAATAATACATAAATATATAAGATGTTATCGAAATCTAAAAGAAAAAAAAAATTAGACATGAAAAAATAAAGTCCAAATATCTCATTTACACAGAATTCTTAAACATATACAAACATCCAATATGTAAAACAAAGGCAAGTCCTAGACTTCTGATGATTATAATTTATATGTAATGCAAGTTGTAATATGTAAAACAAAGGCAAGTCCTATACTTCTGAGAAACAATAAATGAATGAATGTCAAATCAACTACCTATATGTAATGCAAGTTGCAGTGATTTAGATTGTGAGCTAAGTTAATAAAATATCAAATGACCTTAGGGTTAAGTTAATAAAAAAATCAAATTATAAAATCCAGCCAAATCACCTTTTTATTTTCATAATCAAGTCTAATAATAACATGAATATAGAATACAAATGACTTGAGAGTTAAGTTAATAAAAAAAACAAATTAACAAAAGCTAACATATAAAAAAATATGAATACAAAACATTCAAACAAAAACCCATACAAAATACATATGATCTGACACTCCAATACTCCATGAAATAACCCTTCTGGTTAGCTCATTCAGATTGAACATAAAAGGGAGTTTATCAGTCTACTGATCTTTTCTAATTATGTTAGCCTAAATAAATCGTTCTTATGAATATGTCTTATACCTATTTTGTCCATGGATTATTGGACGCGAGGCAAAGCGAGGTGACGCGAGACGAATCGAGGCAACCCGAGACGAACCGATGTGATGCGAGGCGAACTGAGGCAAAGCGAGGTCAGCTGGCCCCTCGTTGATGGTAGAAGGCTGGAGGTAGCGGTGGGTTTTAGCTTAGGGTTTTGGGGTCGCAACGCGAGGATATTGAGAAACTAAAAGTTTGAAATAGGGGTGTCAAAATATATACGCTTAATTAGAATTATTTATTTATTTATTGAAATCGTTCCAGTCTGATCGGTTTAAAATTTTGTATAACCAGATCGTTTTATTTATTAAACTATTCGGTTCGGTCCAATTCGGTTTAACCTGGTCAGGACCGGTTTTTGGATACCCCTAGTTATAATTATGTTAAATTTGGGATGTATAATAGTCATCTATGATGTAAATATGTGAATTGGTATGACAAACCACTACGCTAAAAAGGACTTTTAAAGTCGGTTCAGTGAACCGACTTTAAATACGATGACTTAAAAATGTAAAGTTGGTTCAACATGTGAACCGACTTTACATTTAAAGTCGGTTTAACGCATAAACCACTTTAAATTCTTAATTTTATTTTTACAAAATTTACTCATTTTCTATTATACTCAAATTAAAACCTGTATTCGATCACTACATAATAGCAAAAAAAAACCAAAATCTGTTTAACAAATAGTTTAAATAATACAAATAATTAAAAAATTAAATATTAATTAATTGTAGAAAAATTACTATGATGTTGTCTTATGTTATTCAAGATCATCATATTCTTATTTTGATGTTATAATACAAAACCTACATATATAAAACAAAAATTTATATACATAAATAATAACACATAATATATAATAAAATATAAATAATGAGTGCGTAGGATTAATAGAAATACTTACAAGAGTAAATGAAGTGACAAAATGAAGGAAATGAAGAAAAAATGATGTTTTGTAAGTGAGAAATGAGTATAATTTTTTTAAGTATTTTGCTAAAAAAATAGGAGATCTAGAAGATAAGTTAGAGAGGAAAAAACCCACTAACTTGCGCTCTAATTGGTGGTCGTAGGTGGTTGAAAAATGAGAAAGAGTTGAAGAGAAGTGGATGAAATTTTGGATTTTTGAGAGTTATGCCGTACTTGTAATAGTTCTGTCTGGAGAAAAAAGAAGAGAAAATGAAATATCCACGTGTATAATATTGATTCTATGTGTCAACCGACGCTATCTACGTAGTTTGTAGTGTTGGTTGACGTGTTAAATCGACACTACAAATTATATGGATAGCATCAATTTTTCAACGAATCGATTTTAAATCTTGATTAAATAACAACTTTATAGTTAACAATAATCATGCAAGAATCTTGACTAATAAATATCTTGTGCTGCTCTGTTTTTGTAATTTATTGGATACCCAGCACCATTTATTATCTTTGATTTGGTATAATAATGAACTCACTAGTCACTGCCATAATATGCATTGAACAGTCCGTTAAAATAAAAAAATTATATGATCACTTATTAATAAAAAAATAAATTAAATTATGATAAAAATATTATTAATATTATTTGATATTTGATACATCTATAAACAAATATAATATTCTCATAGAATATGCATTGCCCAATATCGAAATGATATATCAAGAAATATTAAGATATTTTTATCCATTGCTTTGTAGAATACGTACCTGATATATATTTATGAATATTTATATAAAGTCATTATATACATATTGAAATATAATGACTCAATAAGAATCTTAACTATTATTAATATTGTAATAGGTAGATTCTGTACGCAATCTCTCTTATTTTAATATGATTAATGGACCAGTAACAAAGTGTTTAGTATTCTGACATAATACTCACTATTGCAAGTCATGTCATACAAACCTATATTCCTAATCGAATCCCTATAGAGAAGTGTAATGTTAAATATGAAACCCAGCCCATTCAGTTCGCTAATAAAAATGCATTTCATCCCATGTTTTACTAAATTAAATATAATACTATTAAATTAAATTAAATTATATTATATTTAATGTATAAAATATTTAATAATAAATTATATAATATAATCATTATAAATATTTTGATAACATAATTCATATTTAAAATAATTTTTTATTATAAAATTTATTTAAATTAATACTTAATTTATTTTTATATTTTTATTACATTTTAAAATAAAATATTAGTTTTAATTTAACATGATAATTTTATAATTAAAAATTTAAATAAGTTAATTTATATGTCTAGAACGATTTAGACCCACGTTCTTTAATCGTATTAAATTTTTATATAACTGTATTATTTTTATATTATACGATATGATCTAATTTTATAATAAAATATATAATTATATAAAAATTATATGTTAAAGATATTGAAATTACGTAACAAATATTAGTTCTATGGAAAAGCGTCGGATCAGTCTTTAAATTGTATTATTCACTTGAGTCCTAATTTGGTTTTCTTAGACATTACAAACATGTTAATTCCGTAAATGGGTAAAATTGTTCACTACAAGCAACAAATTAGATAATTTCATTAAAAATAATGATTGTCCCCTTAATCACTAAAGTGTTAGATAATATTTACCCCTAATGTTAAAAGTTAAAAATGAAATGTCTCACTTAATATAAAAAAAACTTTAAAACTTTTTTAGATTATCTATATGTAAATACTTCCGCAAAATAAATTTTGTTGGTTTTTCAACCATATATTGTAGGATTGTATTATGAAATCCAACAATTAGCCATGTTAACATACAATGTTTAAAAGATTTTAGCGAAACCTTTAAACATGCATATATGGATGGTTAATGTTGCCAAAACCTAATTCAATTTATTTAATATAACCGGTAATATTAATAAATAGAAAACCATAAAGTTAAAAAAAATACTACAACCATTAATCTTTAATGACTTTTCGTAACAGGGAACCGTAAGTCTTGTCATTTTTATAATGATATTATTATGTATAAAATATAGTGTATATATATTTTATTTAGTTGTTCAGTTTATCTTTTGTGAGATTCATTATTGATTACTTAGTATCACTTAGGACAAATTTATATGTTTATATATTACACATATTTGTTTTTTTAAATTGCATATAATTTTTGGATATTCATTTGTGGTCGCTGTCACGTTGTCCCATTGGGAACTCTCTTGCTCATTGAAGTTCTCATTGTACTACTCGTTGTCATGGTTGGTGAGATATTTAGCAAGATGGTGAGGTGTAATGGTTGTTACCCTCATTGGCATGTGTGGTTAGCAAGGGTCCAATAGTTTGAAATTTTCTATAAATTCCCTTCCCCTTTTCTTGTTTCTTTGATCATAATTAGGGGAATCTCAACCTATTTGGTAGATTTCTTTGGTCCTTTCTTGGTCCACTTTCCATTTTAGTGTTAGGTTTAGGAAACAATATGTACATCTGTATGGGTAGTCTCTCTTATCTTTCTCAAACACCAATTTGAATGAAAATGTGAAATTGAGTAAGGTTTTGTTGAAAGTTAAAATGCACATTGATTAATGAAGGCCAACATCATTTTGAGATGTATTTCTCAAATTTGACTAGTATTTCTCAAATTTGACTTGTCGTGTGTCGATTGGTAGTGGCAAGAGTACAATAGGTCTCATAGGTGAGAAGTCTACGTATTGGTGTAATGTGTGTCAACTGGGTATTGAAAGGTTGCAATATAGTGCATAGGTGAGGAGCCTATGTATTTTTGTTTCTTGTGTTAGTTGTGTGTTGTGGGGTTACAATGTGTATGCATGTTAGGAGATTGAGCTATCAGTAATCAATCACATCTAATAGTGATGGAGCTTAGAGGATGAGCTTGGTTCTATTTGGATCAGGTGTAATGTTGATAGGGAGCAAGGGTAGCTTAGGAACAATTATGATAGGTGTCTCAACTGGTAGAGATATTTACATTTATACTTTTATCGAGTTTTATACTACTGATTTAATTTTTATTGATTACTTGTTACAAAGTGGTGTCCTCATGAATCCCAAGGATGTTACTACACAAGAGCTAGATACTATATAGGTTTACCTAGTTACATGCAGCCTTATATATGATTACATGCTGTAAGAATACAATTATGATTTATTGGATATGTTTGCACATAGGAGGTCATGAAGTGATTAAAGTTATTCTTTTTTATAATGTTTGTGTAATTCACATGTTGTGTGCTATTTTCCATATTAATGCATGTTGCTAGCCTAGACATAAGACTTTGAGGCACATTGTCATTATTATGTTTATTGTATATTATTCTTTCTTATCAGTTATTTTGTGGTGTGTTAAGTTAAGCCTTTTTTATATGAACTTTTACTGTGCTATCTACTTAATTCATGTTGTGAGGCCTACTCGGTAGATATGGAATAGAGCTCACTAGAAAATTCCATGGAATGGTGTATCCACCCCTTATAGGTTTTAGATGCCTATTTAGATCAAAAATATAATTCACATATGTACAATTATTTGGGTGTATGAAACTATCATTTGGTATCAGAGTGGATCACCTTTATTTTGGCTTAACTACCTAAGTTCTCGATTCTAGAGCTCTATCATTATATACACATACACCTTTGTATATTTGTGCCCTTTTTCTTAAGTGGAATGGATTGTTGTTGTTTTATGAGGTTGTTTATATCAGTGAACTTTTGTTGATTACATCATTCATATTTTCTTGTTCATACATACTTTCTTTGTGCATCTCTCTCTTAAGATATGTATTTTATTACTATATCAACATTCTAGGATTAAGTGTAGGTTGCATGTGTGATTTTTTTATGATGCTTTCAATGGGCCTATTTTGTGAGCATGTGATGTATGTTTATTAAATATCTTATTTTCACTACTTCTTTCCATGCAGTGTGCTAAGTTTTTTATCTGTCGATATGCTTAGCTGTTTAATTATTTTCTATTATTATCCTTTAATAGTTTCTTTGACATGCTTTATATGTGTGCTTGTCTTAAGTCTTTCTTATTTCTTTTTTTGTATTTTTTTTGCATGAGCATCATGTAATATGATTTCATCAAATAGTGTCGAGGTATTAGGATTCTTTTTTGATAATTATGCCATGATCATATGTCATATCATATAAATTACATCTTTTCTGGCCTACTAGGTTATCTGTCCTTTACCTAGTATGTCTTCTATGGTTTTTCCATTTGTCTCTTATTTTTTAGTGTTCATATTTTGCATGAAATTTCTCTTTCTTTTGCACTTGATGTCTTTTTAAGAAAACTAAGATGTATTTTTCAAGCTTAAGTACTTAAGTACTTAAGTGTTATCTCCTCTTTCTTGATACTTGTTGCTTATTGTGGTTTTCTTTATGCATTTGAATGTCATATAGATTATTTACTTGTCTTTATGACTCTTTACTTATATGCATTCTTGTGACTAGACTAGTACGTTCAGCTAGCATTCTTGTTGTTTTGTTTTGTTTACTCTATCTAAGCATATGTATTGTTTCTCGTGTTGAAACCTAAGTCTTCTTCACATGCTTAAATCTTTTAGTAGCATACCTTGTTTCTTATATCTATTTAGGAGTATTACTTGCGTTGCTCACTAGTATGCAGGGTCTTTCCTACTTTTAATTAGCAATGATGTGAATATTACCCGTGATGTCTTTTGAGGCAACAATGTGTAGTTTATTGACAATGATATCTATGGAGGTAAAAATGCATAGTTTGTGACAATGATCTCTCTTGAGACACATTTTTGTTTTTCCTTATGATCTCTTTTAAGGTCATCTCTATCATCTGACTTGTTTGTCTATCTTGTTTTTTCTTGAGATTGACTGTTTTACTCTCTTACTAGAATGTATCTCTTTTTCTTAGGTTTTGAGTTGTATTTCTATTAACATGTTTAGTATGATTCCCTATTTTTTATTGTTCATTATTTGTTGTATATAGATGCATGTATTTTATGGAAATTTTTAGAGTGTTGGATGCATAACATTTTATTGCCTAGCATGCATACATTTAGTGAGAGAGGTGTGTGTTAAATGTATGATGCCATAGGGAGTGTTGTGATTGTTTTGCATCTTTGTTATGCGGGTTTTCCTATTTATGAGTTATTGTTATGCTTATATGTTCAAGTGATGCCTCTATGTGTTTTTTCTTCATGACATCGCTTTGTATAAATTATGCATAAATAGGATAGTTAGTATGGCATGTTTGTATGCATAGTGTTTGAAAGAGTTCCTATGATAGGGTAACAACCTATAGTTGTTCAAAAGGTCTCTTCTTGGGTCTATAGTCTATCCATTTATACTAAAGAGATGGTACACATTTCCATTTTCCATTGGGGATGTACTAAAACTAGGGCACATATGAAACCTTTGGTATGACTCAAAGAACAATAGATTAGCTAACATGTTAAAGGGAAAATACACTAACCAATTGGGATGACAATGAGCTGGCAACAATTTGAATTGAACTTCAACCATAGCGTGATATTGAGGTCTCACATGTTGGCACCATACATGTACAGGGCTATGCATGGGCTAGAGTAGGTGATTAAAAGTGATGTTAGCAGTATATGCAAGGAATGAGCCATTGATTGGTGTGGATTCTGATTATTGAACTATGAATTGGTCTGGCGAGGGTTAATGTTCCATGGACTAAGAGTGGCTAGTTAGGCTATAGGTTAATGATATCCTTATTGGTTAGGATATGTCCTTCTACTAGTTATCGATACCCAATATATTTATGCCAAAAACTAGTATGCATTCTCTTGTTTCACATGTCATCTTATGTGTGTACCAACCTTCTTGCTTTGTAGTATTTTATTACATGTTTCTTACATGTATTACATTGCCTAGTATTTGTAGTAAGGATGCGCGACACATGTGTTTCTTTGGTAAACTAGCATATCTTTTCTTATATGTTTGTATAGTATAAGGTGAGGTTGCAAGACTGAATTTGTCTAAGTGTTGTTAAGGAAAATAGTTGAACCGCTAAGAGTGTGTCAACTTGTAAGATTTGTTGACACATTTATGTGGAATTAGTGCTTAACTTCCTATCTTGTTGATGTGTTCTATGCATATTTTGAAGTCCCTTATACCCTCACATGACACATAGATACTTGGGGCTTCATGCTATATATCGCATGAGGGAGGTATTTTTTGTCTACATATTTCTTGGTTTGTTTATACATTTAGTTTGTTATTTATTGCATATTTTTTCCTTGGTATTGCCTTGGTATTATTGTTTGTTTATTTTTTTTACCTGCTAATGTTGTATGCATTACTGTATGATGTCTCTTCTACATATAGGTGTGTGGTGTGTTGCATATCTATGTATATTCCTGGTTTGACTTTCCATGTAAAAGAAGGGGAGAAGTGAGAACAACTTGTTTTGTTTGCCGCATGGGATGTTGAGTATAGTTTGCATTGCATTTGTGTTACCTCATATGCATACACTCGAGAGAGTATTGTAATATTTAGGGGGGAGTCTGCATGTCTTTGTTGCATGTTAAGTATGCTTAGCCTATCATTGTTCAAAAGTATATAGGTTGTACGAGTAATACAATATATCTAAAAATGGATATCGATCCCATAAGGAGTTGTGTGTGTTATAACAAAATACCAATATAATTATTATGAATACTATTTGGATAATAGAAAATTATAAAACACCAAAAATAAATGACAACTTATTGCTAAAATAAAAAATCAACAATTATGAAAATATATGAGAAAATAACCTAGGAATCTTTAATCCCTAATTTCTTAAGCATGTGAATCACTAAAATTTATCCCAAAATAATTACCAATCAATTATATGATCAATTGAATCTAACCTAGCATATGTTCCTTTCTCAAGTAAACTAAATAACAATAGTAATTAATCTAATCACACTTCATGTCAATTACATTGCGTACTACTTTTTAAGTTCATCAATTATAGATCATACACATAAGAATCATACATCTCTACGTAGAAACTATGTATGTTATTTAATCAAGACAAATAATTAAATAATTCTCTCAAATCTATCTAATTTCCTTCATATATCAATTTTTGGCCAAGCAATTAGTAGCATAAAAATAATATTAAATAATATAATAGAACTGAAATCACAATTGAGGTAAAATATTAGATCATCATATGTAGAAAATTGGGTCCATATGACTCCTGAATTAATAATTAGCTAGACATAATTAAGTTCATAAAGCTTATAATTTTCATAAAAGAAGACATAAAATTGATAAAGAAAGAAGAAGAAGAAGAGATACACTCAATCTCTTTATTTATAACACTAATCTTCTTTTGCGTTCTTCACAAAATTATGCCTTTAATCTTCTCTTGAACCTTCTTTCTCTCTCTGTGTGTGTCTCCCTTTTCTCTCTTCTTGGCAGCTATTAGTTTTTTTTATTCTTAATTTATTTTAATTTGTGTCTTATTAGGGTTAATTAATGGGGAAAACAACCTAATATGGACCATTAGATCAAATCCTAAAAGATCCAAGGGTTGAGATTAAAAATAGGAGATAAGGATCATCAAGTAGATTATGTTCTATTTCTATGTGCGTTATGGCTAGATTTCTTATGCACCACACCTAAGAGTCCACAGATTTTCCAGGAATAGATCACGTGCCATAACACCCTTTTTTTCCCATTACAATATGGTCATCGCTGCATTTTTTCCTCCATGTGCACCTTGGTTCCATTTTATTTCCCACTCGGCTATGAGCTATTTTTTCTTGTTTTTGATTTGTTTTCACCCCATTTTCCATCATTCCACCTAAATTGATATAATTAAATACAAATAATTTTTTTCCATAATATTTTAGAGCATAACAAGACAAATAAATGGTTTAAAAGTGGCTAAATAACTCTACTAAAGTAAAGTTATCACACCCCCAAACTTAACTCTTTGCTTGCCCTCGAGCAAAGCTAAGTCTAACTAGCTAAAATGATATGAATATCATATTTATAAGCACATATCTTTTATTACATTCATGTTTAACGAAAACTATCTCTCTCAAAAGTTGTACAATACTATGACAAAGAGGTTCACATCTTCATTTATCAATATTCCATTAATAAAAGTATATACAAGGTTTTTGAAAAATTAATTCGTGGGTTCTTTGCATATGATATCATTCAATGCACTCATGAAATTAACTTATATGAGTATGCTATTCAACTAAGTCTTAGAACAAGTTTCATAGGTTTATTTTTCATACCCTTCTCCACTAATATAAATATGCATTTAGCTAATTTTCAAAAGGGATTTACATGCTTATAAGGCTTAGGTGGGTTTAGATAAATGGAGATATTTAAGATTTTTCCATACCTTAGGTTTCTTTTTTATTAATCATGTTATGTTTAACTGCAATTGAGTTTTCACTTAATGATTTAGTGCATTCTATCTTACCACTCTTTTTATTATTTTATTCCACATCTTTTTTGTAACTTTACGAAACCCCCAAACGTATTTGAAATATTATTCTTTTTATTTAGAGGGATAATTATCTTGTGAGTTTTTTTTAATAGGATGCATGACATTTAACCTCACTCTATGGCGTAACACATGATTGCACTTTTTTTCATTCAAGATAAAAGTGTAATGGGTGACTTAAAATGTGGAAGGTTCTTACTTAGGCTCAAATGGGTGACTAATGATATAAATAATGGTTAGCTTGAAAGAATTAGTCGATCGAATTAAGGCTTAAATAATCTGTCAAGATAAATAATATTTAAGATTTCATCTCAAGAGATGATCAAATAGATTCTAAAATATAGTATACCTCATCAACTAGCATAACTCACCATAAATTTTCTGCCAATAAAAACACCAAAATCAATTATAAGCATGTGCATAAAACGATGAATCAATCTAATCAAAACTAGCAAGCATGTCACATGACTAATATAAGTATATTAATAAGTATGTTACTTTCTTATCCTAGTCATGACATCCAATTATATCATTGGATTATTATGTTTCATATCAAATATGCTTGCATTTAGTTTCCTTGTATTCATCAATTGCTAACCTAATCATGATTAATATTATCCTAAAAATGAATACTAAACACTAAAGCACTAAATTAGAGAACAAAGTTTCCTCCCCCACACTTATGTTGCATATTGTCCCCAATGTGAACATATGATAATGAAAGAGTGAAATGAAAGAAAACTCCCTTAGCTTTCGCACACCATATTTTGTCGCCGAAACTATCCAATTTTGTGGTTCCATTGCTTTCGATAATTATTCCCCAAAAAAAATAGAAAAAATATAAGTAAAATAACGTTGGGTTTCCTCTCCATGAGTGTTACATTTAATTTCCTTGGATGGATGATTATATCAAATCCTATGGAGCATCCACCAAGGTTATCACATATGTTCCATTTGGTAATTGGTTTGCATTATAGTGCTACATTTTTTTCCCATCAACTATGAGCCATTATTTTTTGTTGTTATCTTATTCAATGGTCCCATGGTTGGTTACCTTAGCAATGTTGAATAGACATAATAATCTACTCTTGAGTTTTCCTAGAAACAACTTGTCTTGAGTTGTGTAGTAATACTTTCTATCTCGATGCAAAATAACGGGGCACAATTCTCTTGTCATGTTATCTTTCTTTCTCTTTGTAAAGCTTAGAATTCTCATAAGTAGTCCATCGTAGCTCAACTAATTAATTTATTTGCAGCTTTGTTTTCTCACTAGCTACATCCATGGACATATTCAACTTTTTCAATGCCTAATATGCTTTGTACTCTAATTCCACCGGTAGGTGACATGCCTTTCCTTAGAGTAACCTATATAGGGTAGCACCAATTGATGTTTTAAATGTAGTTTTATACACACGTAAAGCATCATTTAACTTAGATTCCCAATCCCTTTTAGAATTATTCATTATTTTCTCCAAAATTCTTTTTACCTCTCTATTGGGCACCTCCACTTGTCGACTTGTTTATCAATGATAAGGGTAGACCCATTATGCTTAATCTCATACTTAGATAATAAAGAATTAAAATCTCTATAGTAGAAGTGACTACCTCTATCACTAACAATGATCCTAGGAGTATTAAACCTAGTGAAAATTCTTTTCTTCAAAAATTTCATAACAACTTTAGAATCATATTTATTACTAGTTATGGCTTCTACCCACTTTGATACATAATCCATACCTACTATTATGTATAGGTTACCAAAGGATGAAGGGAGCGGTCCCATAAAGCCAATGCCCCAAACCTCAAATAATTCTACTTGAAGTATGCTAATCTAGGGCATCTCATATCATTTAGAAATATTACCTATACTTTGGCATCTATCACATGTTTTTATATAAAAGGTAGTCATCTCTAAACTTTCAGGCCAAAAATAACTATAGTGAAGTACCTTAGTTGTAGCTTTTGTGCTCCCAAAATGGTCCCATAGTCTAAGCTATATCAATGGTGAAGAATACTTCCAACTTCATCATAAGGGACATAACTTCTCAAAATTCCCTCATCGCATTCTTTATAGAGGTAAGGGTCATCCTAAAAATATTGTTTAACATTATGGAATAATTTCTTCTTTTGTTTCCATGTGAGGTATGGTGGAAAAATGTTGGTAGCTAGACAATTTGAAAATGCTACATACCATGGGATGTCAATTTAAGCTATTGAAAGAAGATACTTATATGGGAAATATTCCCTAATCACTATGTTTTCATTTGTGTTAACTTCCCTCTCCAATCTAGATAGATGGTCTACCATATAATTTTATATCACTATTTTATCACAAATTTCCAAGTTAAACTCTTGTAGAAAGATAACCCATCTTATTAGTCTTGGTTTGGCATCCTTCTTTATCATGAGGTACTTTGCTATAGGATGGTTTGTGTGAACAATCACTTTAGTTCCAACCATATAGGATTTGAACTTTTCAAAGGCATACATAATGGCTAGGAGCTCTTTCTCTATAGTAGTATAATTCTTTTGAGCATCATTGAGTGTTTTGCTTGCATAATATATGTCATGGAACATATTGTTTCTTCACTATTCAAAAATTTACCTAATAGCAAAGTCACTTGTACCATATGTCAACTTAAAGAGCTTGCTCTAGTCTAGTGCTATTATAACTGGTATTGACACCAACTTCTCTTTAAACACTCAAAATGCATCTAAAATTTTTTCATCAAATCTAAAAGGCACATCCTTCTCTAATAGATTGCACAAGTGTTTAGAGACTTGGGAAAAATCTTTGATGAATCTACGATAAAAGCTAGCATGCCCAAGAAAAATCCTCACTCCTCATACACTGGTAGTAGTGGTAGCTTCTCAATCACTTCAATCTTAGATCTATCCATGTTAATACCTTAAGCTAAGACATTGTGGTCCAAGATAATACCCTCATATACCATGAAGTGACACTTCTCAAATTTAAAAAAAAGTTGGTTTCTTCATATCTTTATATAACTAGGGAGAAATAGTATAAACACTTATCAAATGTGTTCCTAAAGACCAAAAAGTCTACTGTGGAGATCTTCAAATGCTCCCTCACCATGTTTGAGAAAATGGCTATCAAACAACGCTGAAGTGTCACAGGTGCATTGAATAACCGAAATGGCATTCATCTAAAAGTAAAAGTTCCATAAGGACATATGAAGGTGGTCTTTTCTTAGTCTTCAGGTGCACGAAAATATGGTTATAGCTAGAGTATCCATTTAGAAGACAAAAGAAAAAATGCCTAGCTAATTTGTCAAGCATTTGATCCATGAATGGGAGAGGGAAATGGTCCTTTCTTGTTACTTTATTCACCTTGTAAAAATCCATACATACTCTCCATTCTATGATACTCCTTATTGGTATTAACTCATTTTCCACCACAATGATTCCCTTTTCTTTGGTAAACATTGACTGGGCTTTCCGATTCACTATATGATATTAGGTAAATGATACCTATGTGAAATCATTTAAAAATTTCCTTCTTCACCACCTCTTTCATAATGAGATTTAACTGGCATTATGTTTAAATTGTTTTTCTAACAAAATTTTATGCATGCATATGGATGTGATTATGCTTTTGATGTCTACAATACACCAACCTATAGCTCTTTTGAATTTACTGAGCACTTTCAATAGTAACTCTTCTTGGTCCCTACTTAGACTAGTAGAGATTATGAATAGAAATGTCTTGTTCTTTCCCAAAAATGCATAATGGAATTGGTTTGGTAAAGGTTTGAGCTACTTAGGTGGCTCCTTAATGGATGGTTTGAGCTAAGAACCTATCTCAGATACTCCACAACCACATTAAATACACATGTGGGAAGCGTAGCCTCCAAAAAGTTCACACTATCAATAATATCAACTTGATTCATAGATTCCATAGTTTTAGAATTAAAATAAGTTGAGTTATTTTTTGACAAATTTATTTCATTGTTCTTAGTATCATGTGTTAAAAATTTTAAGTGTGGGTTGTTCAACATATTTAATTAAATTATAATCATGAATGTGTGTGCCTAAGTGAATGTCATGGTATTCATTAGCATGTATGTTCATATACTTAACAAGAACATGGTCTAAAGCATATATGGGACACATGTCATAAAGCACATCATTGGCTAGCTTATTAGTAACATCTATCCTAAAGAAATCACTAGCCTTATAGTATCAAAAAATCTAATTGATTTAAAATATTAAATGTTACCTACTCATCTCACACTCTTATTGTAAGCTCACCTTTTTTATACACCAATAAGTGCTCTTCATGTTGCTAAGAATGGACGATCTAGTATAATATAAATTCCATGGTCCTCTGCCATTTTCCTTCTCCATGTCTAGTATAATAAAATTTACCAAAAAGTTGAATTTTTCCACTTTCACCATCACATCTTCTACCACTTTAAGGGGATTCTTGATTGGTCTATCTACCATTTGCATAACTTTAGCTTCCCCAACTCCCAATCTCTTGAAAATTGGTAATGGTATGAGGTTAATATTGGTACCCAAGTCATGTAGTGCCTTGCCAAAGTGTTTATTCACAATTGTGCAAGGTATGTCAAAGTTACTAGGATCTTTAAGTTTTTGCGATATTTTTGTATCAAGGATGGCTCTACAACCTTTATTCAAGGATATTGTCTCATGAAGACTCCTTTTATTAGATACTATGTTTTTTTTATGAATTTGACATAGTAAATCATCTGTTTAAGTGCATCTATAAATAATATGTTTATGTGTAGCTTCTTGAAGATATCTTGGGATTTTGAAAAGTACTTGTGTAACTTTTGTTTTTACAATCTTTGAGAGAAAGGTATGGTAGATGTGTACATGTTACTCTTCTTTGGGTGAATTGCTTCATTTTCAGTACTCTTGTCCATTTTTTTCTTCTCATCTTTTAAGCTTCCCGTGTATCCTCTAAAACTTTACCACCTCCTAAGGGTATTACTTTACAATGTTCATTACCTTATCTTTTTGAGTTCAATACTATGTCACTTGGTAGGTTACCTTGAGGCCTTTGACTTATAACTTGGGTAAGTTTCCCCATTTGGTCCTCTAAATTTCAAATACTATGAGTGGATTCTATGTGATGCACTTTTTTATTTAATGAATGGATGAAGTCTTTCATCATCCCAATTAAGTAATTTGTGTTGTCCTCACAATGTGATTTCTTCTCTTGGACTTGTAGTTGTTGTGGTTTTTGAAAACCTAGTGGTAGAATGGGTTAATGGTTGAATTGATTACCAACTTGATTGTTATTATTGTTCCAAGAGAAATTTGAATGGTTTCTTTATTCTAGGTGGTATGTGTTCGAGTGTAGAGTTTCTTGGAAATTTTGATTGTTAACATAGTATACTACTTTAGGAAGGTTCCCATTTACCTTAGTAGAATGAAATCCATTGCAATAATCACATACTACCAATGGACTTTGTACTATATTTACTTATATAGGGCCACCATCTAATTTCTTAGTTAAACTTAATATCAAAGCCTCTATTTAATCTTGTAGAGTTGCTATAGTGTCTGCACTATTACTTTAGCCACTCTCATTGGGTTGAGCCTTTCCATAGGTCATTGGCAATTGTTAGATGCCATCATATCAAGCCAATACTTCCTCTTCAGTTTCACTTATTAAAGCTCCCCCTACTGTAGCATCAATTATGGTCCTTGGTTCCCTATTAATCCATTATAGAATGTTTTCACTTACAACCAAGTAGAAAGACCTTTGCATGGGCATCTTCTTAATATATCCTTAAAGAATTCATAATCTTTATAAAATGATTCCCTTTCAAATTTCTTAAAAGATGTGATGTCATTTCTGAGCTTAACTTTCATTGAAGGTGAGAAGTACTTTGCCAATAATTTATGGGCCAATTGATCCCATATCATGATTGAACCAGCAGGTAGTGACTATAACTAAGCCTTAACCTTATCCCTCATGAAGGTGTCATAAATTTTAAATAATGAAGCCACGTAAAGATTTGGGTCTTTGTTGACTAACCCTCCAAATTGGTTTGCCTACATCATTTGAATGACCTAGCTTGTGTTTGAAATTATTAGTATTGATGCCCGATTTATTGATAGATGATTGGGCTACATTTACTTGTGGATATTGATCCCATAGGTATGGTAGTAACCCTTAAAGGTTTAGAGAACACTATAACTCGTTGATCCATTTATTCTACCATAACCCCTAATTAATGTTGTGCTAACCATTCCTTTCTTAAGTGGAGTAAGGTACTTTCTATTTTCGAATCACAAGGTATAAGATTTTCACCTATAAACTTGGGCATACAATAGAAACACTAAGAAAGTAATTAAAAGGTCCAAATCAGTATGGTAGTAACCCTTATTGATATCCATTACAAGTAATCAATTCTCCGATAACAGTGCCATAAACTTGACACTCTAACTGTAAATATACAAACCATGGAAGTAATATAATGTACCTAGGTATGGATATTGATCTCATAGGATGTTGTGCAACTTATAATTGAGTACTAATATAATTATTAGGAATACTATTTAGATAATATGAAATTATAAAACCATCAAAAATAAATGACAACTAATTACTCAAATCAAAACTTAACAACTATGAAAATATATGAGAAAATGACCTAAGAACCTTTAATCCCTCAATTTTCTAATCATATAAGAAACTACGAAAATATATGATAAAATGACTTAGGAATCTTTAATCCCCCAATTTCCTCCAAAATAATTACCAACCAATTAAATCTATCCTAGCATACATTTCTCTCTCTCAAGTAAACTACACACTATATAGTAATTAATATAATCACATTCTCATGTCAATTAGAATGCATACTACTCATTAATTTATCAATTATCAATCACACATATAAGATTAAATAATTAAGTAATTCTCTCAAATCTATTTAATTACCTCTATATATTAATTTTTGGTCAAAAAACTAATAGTATAAAAATCAGATTAAATAATATAATTGAATGGAAATCATAATTAGGGTAAAGTATTAAATCATCACATATAAAAAATTGGGTTTATAAGACCCCTAGATTAATACATTAGCTAGACATAATTAAGTTCATATAATTCATAATTTTAATAAAGAAAGACATAAAAATTGATAAAGAAAGGAGGTGGAGGAGAAGAGATACACTCAATCTTCTCTTGAATTCTTCAAAAATTATGTCTTTTTTAATCATCTATTGAACTTTTCTCTATCTCTTTTTTCTCTTCTTGGCTGCTGCTAGGTTTTGTGATTCTTAATTGATTTTAATTTGTGCCTCATTAGGGTTAATTAAGAGGAGAAACAATCTAATATTGAACATTAGATTAAAACCTAAAGGATTCAAGGGTTGATATTAAAAATAGGAGATAAGGATCATCAGCCAGATTCTGCTCTATTTTTATGTGCATCATGGCCAAATTTCTTGCCCATTGTAGCCAAGCCTCCACTTATTTTCTAGCCATATATCATTCACCATAGTGCCCTTTTTTCCTGTCGTGGTATGATCCTGACTACATTTTTTCCTCCATGTGCATTGCGGCACCATTTTATTCCCTTTCGTGGCATGAGCTATTTGTCCTTGTTTTTGAATCATTTTCACACCTTTTTTATCATTCCACCAATATTGATATAATTAAACACAAATTAAGCCTTTTCATGATGCTTTAGCACATAACATAGCAAATAAGTGGTTCAAAAGTGGCTAAATAACTCTAATTTTATAGAGTTATTAGATAGCACAATAGAGAGAAAATTAACTTAGTTAGAGCCCAATGGATAATTCAAACTTTCATCATGGAGTGATCCATCAAGATGGATGGAGCATAACAATGGTTAGGTGTTTTTGGGGTGTCTTAGTTATGTGTCAAAGATCATTCACAGGAATGAATGCCTTAGGTACCTCTTGAATTAAGTTATTCTGTTTAGATGCCATATTTGTATTAGAGTTGTGTAAAACATGGTATCTATATTTGTTTATGTTTCTTTTCATCCTTTATAAGGGTGATTTTTGGTGGCTCAGTAACACATAGGACATAGTTTCGTGTTTATCTATTACACATACTTACTCTTTTAGATTACAAATAGTTATTGTTGTTAGGTGTTTATTTGTGGTTGTTGTCTTGTTGAGGATTTTTTTGTTGTGTTGTCTCATTGGGGACTCGCTCACTCGCTACCATTCTCAACATGGTACTCGCTAACATAGTTGGTGAGGTGGCTAATGAGGTGATTGGCAAGATGTAATGACTATTACCCTAATTGTGGTGGTTATTACCCTCACCAATGTGGTTTGTAAGGCTAGTTATAAGTGTCCAAAAGGTTGAATTTTTCTATAAAGTCTCATTTCTTTCTCTTATTTCTTTGGCCATAATTTGGAAGAAGAACTGCCAATTTGTTATTAGATTTCCCTAGTCCTTTCTTGGCTTTCTTTCCTTTTGAGTGTTGGGTCTAAAAAATATTTTCTTTATTTGTAGGAAATTGGAAATCAAAGATGAATCCCTATCATATTTCTCAAACATTGAGTTGAGTAAAAAAATGTGATATTGAGTGAGGTCTTGTTGAGAGTTAAAATTCTTTCTAGCTAGTAAAGAGCCTATTCATTTTGAGAAGTATCACTCAAAGTTGATTTGTCATGTGTTGGTTGGTAATTACAAGAGTGCAATCATTTTCACTAGTGAGAAGCATATATGGTGGTGTGTTATACATTGGCTGGTAATTAAAAGAATGCAATAGTTCCTATTGGTCAAAAGCCTATGTGGTGGTGTGCCATGTGTCAATTAAGTGTTGTGAGGTTATAACATATTGCATAAGTAATAAGCCTATGTGTTTGAGTGTTGTGTGTCCGCTTGGTGTTGTGGGATTGCAATGTGTATGCATATTAAGAGGTTAAACCATTAGTAGTTGATCACATCACGTGATAATGGAGCTTTAGGGATGAGCTTGGATCTACTTGGATGGTGATTTGTTGATAGCAAAGGAGATAAGTTCGAAAAGGTGTCTCAACTGGTAGAGACACTTGTTTTTATACTTTTATAAAGTTGTACACTATTGATTTACTTTTTAGTGAATTTCTTGCCACCAAGTGGTTTCCTTATGCAACTCAATCATGTTACCACATAGAAGCTAGATCATAGGTGGGTTAACATCTTTACATGTTGTGTTATATATAATTACATGTTGTGAGAGTACAATCATCATTTATTGAATATGTTCACACATAGGAGGTCTTGAGTTGAGTGAAAATTGTTTATAGCTTTTCCAATATATTTTTCTGATTCATATATTGTATGTTATTTGACATGTTGAAGCATGTTGCTAGCTTGGGTAGGAGACTATGAGGCACACTGTTACTAGTGCATTTACCATAAAGTGTTCTTTCTCATTTACAAGTTATTTTATGGTGTGTTGAATTAAGTATGTTGTTTTTATTATACATCCATATAGTGTTACCAATTTAATTCACATTGTGAGGCCATAGGTTGGTGTATCTACCCCCGTTTTGGGTTCCAAGTTCCTATTTGGGTTAGAAGTAAATTCACTACAATTGCTTCAATATATGGAGCTCTTAGAAGCCAATAAACTCTAAAATGTGCGATAAAATACAAATAAAACATAATAAGATGCATATAGCAAGTAGGTTAATACTAATTGAAGTATTTTTACAATATGGTAATTGATAACATAATTGACAATTCTCTTTACCATCTCCCATTATGAGGTCATCTCTACTAGTTTTTCTTTGTATTTGTAATACTTAAACAACTATCAAGCAGTGTAAGGTTGACATTGAATCAATGCAACCTCTTTGTCTTTGATATTCTTATAGCATGGAGATTCATTCACATAAAGAATAATTCATTCTCTAGCGTAAGAATAACATGATTATATTGCATAACCTCTGTCTTTAATTTTCTATTACAAACCAAACCATGATTAAATCTTTGGTCATATGATCACATTAGCTTTTTAATATCTTTCACAATAATAGCAACTTGCCTCCCAGATTCATCAAAGTATTCCACCTAAATCTTCATATTTTTGTATTCATGAATTTTCTAATTATAATATTTACTAACAAAGTCACATACCTAGTATGCTACTTGACCATTAATGAAGCTGCATTGCAAAATCTCTTCAAGAGATGTCAACAAGGTAATAGCATGAAAGTTTCTCCATAATCTCATCAAAACGTAGGCTAATGGAACATATAGGGAAAGGTCTATTAGAAAAAAAAATGCCTCTATTGGATACCTCAATGGAATAAAAAACAATTATCCCTATTATTGACAAAAAATTCCATAATAGCATTGGACTAATGTTGTCAATAAATTTTCACATTGATTGAAGATTTATATCCTAAAACGTAAGGTATTATGAGTGTATACAATTTTTATGGACAAAATATTTATTTGTAAAGAAAAAAACATGCCAGGGCATCACAATTTCAATGTTGTAGCATTGAGCCCACATGTTTCACTATGGATTTTGGAAAATAAGTTAATATTGGTGCATCACAAGTTGAAAGTTGTGACACTATGGCCACATGTTTTACTACGAGGTCAAAAAATTGTATCATGCCATGGCATGATATATTGAATGTCACGGAACATACTTCATTTATTCACATGTGTACCCCAATTCCTATTTCTTTCCCGCAAAACCTAATACTTATATAGATTAATTAGGACTTTCAATGAAAAAAGTTGTGGCTAAAGCCAAGAAAAAGGTTGCAAGAGGCACTTTGGAGAGTTGGAGACAAGATCCAATGATAATAGTCCTAAGAATTCAACTCCTTTCTTTTATAGTTATCATTAATGTTTTTATGTTTCTATTGTTTTCTATTGATAGCTAATTTTCTATTGATTGGGGTGATTTAAAAGCCATAAACTTGGATTGCAATTAATTAATAAAATATCTTATGTTCTAATTTTCTACTCTCTTTAATATGTATTTAATTGACTATTTTAATATCAACTTATATTTTCTTAATTATTTAAGTGTACAATTAAATAATTAGGTTAATTCTTCAATAATAAATTTAGTTGATTAGGTATGTGATTGCTTAATCAATTTAAATAAATATTTATAAATTGCTTTGTAATGTGAATTGATACTCAAGATAATTAAACCGAACTTATATGTAACCTTGATTCAATTTGCTTCTCAAAATGTGATAGATTAGGTTTAGAGATATTATTCTATATTTTCTATTATAAAGAGAGTGAATTAATAGCTTATTCAATCAAATGATTAGATAAGAAAATGTGAAGACTTTCAAACTTGTAAATTTCTCTAAGGTTCGTATAATCAAAAGAATAGGAATTTAGAATGTGTTTTTATTAAATTTCAATTCAAGATCACGGTGAAAGATGATCCTTAAATTATGTTTTAATCATGTTATTAAATCTTATTTTACTATATTTTTTTATTTGATTGCTTTATTTTAATTTTCACAATCAGAAACCCTCTCTATTTTGTAAATATGAGTTATTTTTTAAAACTCCTTTGTAAGAAAGATCCTTATTTATTGTATAATAAAACATGACATTTTAATAGAATTATTGTAAAGATTAAATTCACTAACGCAAATTGAGGTATCGTATCACCATAGATTTTTATGAAAATTAACTCTATGTATATTTTTTATTTGATTCAATTATTTAAATAATATTTTCATTTTCATTTAACTTATTTCTTTTTTTATTCATATTTAGAGAATTAGTGAATGACATCAAATTATAGTAGTGGAATAAATTCTTTGACATCAAAACTATAATATAAGGTCTAATTCACTCATTATACTGTTTATCAAATGGTTAACATAAAAGTACTTGAGCAAGTTATTTAGATAGATGTTTCACTTTCAAGTGATACTTCAAATGATTTAGATGATTCCACTTATGAAGAAATGGTTGGGAATAATCCTAATCAAGTACCTGAGGAAATGGACACATCGGCTTTATATTAACAAAGTTGTTCATTCAATAAAATGAAAATGGCAAGGCTTTGAATTCAATTCTAGCATGATTCTATGTTTGCCTACTTTTTGATGTCAAATGAGTGAACATCCGAATAAGCATAAAAATGAATTTCATGTAGCATGAAGGCAAATGGTACAATTGATGAACAAGTAATCTCAGGGCATTCTCATTCATTTTAGCAAGCATCTCTAAAAAGTGGTTGCACTATTTACCATCTAAGGCCATTGTTAGTTGGAATGTAATGAAACAACTCTTTTAGGAGAAAACTATTTTCCAATTACTCTCATTTGAAAGGAACTTTATGGTATTCAATAGTAGAGTAAGAAATATTTGTATGAGTATTGGGATCGATTCAAGAAACTTTGTGCTAGCTACCTTTATCATTAAATAAGTGAGCAACTCTTACTTCAATACTTCTATGAAGATGACACAATTTAAAGCAGGCAAGTATACATGATCGTATATAAATGATAAGTAGTTTTAAGACCAAGAGTTGTCGAACCCACGAGGATTAATAACAATTTCCACTCTTAATTGCTAACTCATTAATAAGTTAATTAAAATTAATAAAATGAGTTTTTTGTTTTTTTATAAACTAAATATTAAATATATCAACTAAATATTAATAAAGGTAAAACAAAGTATAAATATTACAATAAAGATATGAATAAAAGAATGTGTGAAAAGTCATTCTCCACCACTAGCATGTATTGTAAATAAATAAAATCATATCATATTTTCCTATTCTTTGATTATACTAACTTAGAGAAATTCACAAGTGCAAAAATCTTCTCCTCTTCTTACCTATTCATTGAATTAAACAAGCTCTTAATACAAACTCTTTTAATGGATAACCTAGAATAAGCTTTCTAAATTTAATATTTCAAAAGCATTCAATTTTAAGAAGTAAATTGGATCAAGGTTAAATATACAAGCTCGGCTTAATTATCTTGAGTATTAATTATATTTGCAAGAAATTTATCACAGGGTATTTAAATTGATCAAGCGATTACATACCCAATCAACTAATGAATGAATTTGATTATTTAATTATACACTTAAATAATCAAATAAATTAATTAAAAAATTAAAAATAAAAATTAATACACAACTTAGAAGAATAGTTGAATATAATATTTTAGATCTTATTAAATATTGTAGTCCACGCCTTGGACTTTGAATCACTCAGAATCAATTATAAAATTAGTTCCTTATGGAAAACAATAGATTAAGAATATTATTCATAAAAACAATAAAAGAAAGGAGACATTTTTTTAGGATTTTTATCTTTAATTATAATCTTCAACTTCTTTGATTGTCTCTTGAATCTTTTTCTTAGTTTTTGCCTCCAACATAATTCTATAATTTCTATATCTTCATCTTTCTAAATCTTTATTCTCATATTCTCCCTTATTGTGTATGGTGTTGTTTTGTTTTTGTAAGAGATAAAATTTAAAGCAGAATATTACTAGGATTGCTAGTATTCTCGTAGAGATAGGATTAGTGTGTGCCATATGGTAAAAGGATAGGATAAGATGAAAAATGTATCCACTTCTTTCTAAATTAATCCACCTATCAAATAAAAAATTCATAAAAATCCCAAAAAATATAGAAAATCAATATTTTTCTAAAAGATACAATAAAGTGAATTTGTGTTTCCTTTATTCTATTATATTTTATACAAATCTATTTATTCATATTAATGGGTATATTATAGTATTTTGTAGGTATTTTAATATATAAATATTAAAATATTAAAAAAAATACTTGAAGCATGTTTATCACACTTTTTAGAGCTTAAATGAATATCATTTATTTGATATTATTCAAAGTGAAGAAAAGAGAAATGGAAAATAAAGAAAAAAATAATTGTATGCTGCGACACAAGGAGGTTTGAACTGGACAAAAATCTAATTTTGATTCCATCATGGCTTTGTGAAAACATAAGCTTTTTTCACATTTTTTGCTATAAATAGGAACTCTTATGTACCAAGAAAATAAGCTTCTAAGTTACTTTTTAAGCAATTGAAAAAATGCTTAAAAAACACTCAAATTACCATGATTTAATGTACTTTAATTGATTAAATAGATTTATATTTGTATGATTTTATCATATTTTTATATAAATTTTTCCTTTCGGAATTACATATATTTTATTATTTTTTAAGTATTTTCATTCAAAAATAACTTAAAGACTCGAAGAAAAATACTGGAGGCAATACATCACAAATATGTTGAGAAAAAATGAGAAAAAGTCAAAAAATGGAAAACTTGGACAAAATGGGTCAAAATGGTAAAAAATGTCAAAAATGCCAAGTTCTATGCAAACCAGCACAAGCCTGTGCTGAGTCCTAAGTGCATGCACACCCAACACATGCCTAGCACACACCAACGTTGAGTCTTGCTTATGCCAACATGCTCCCTCACCGAGTCCGCGCGCACCAGCATACACCTGCGCTTGTATTGAGTGCGCCAATGAGCGTTTGTTGCAAATGTCACCCCCACACACGTGCTAGTTTGTCCAAACACATCCAAAATCAATTTTGAGATATTTTCCCACCTTTTTTGGCCCTTTCTCATCTATAAAATGACTCAATCCCCCATTATAAAAATTCACCCCTCAAATCCCTCAAAATCACAAATTTATCTCTTTCTCTATCTAGAAAGATATCTTAGTTATTTTAGTCTTAAAGTTCTTCTCTTATTGTGAAAAAACTAGTTATGCTTTTATAGATTTCCATTTTTTGGTTAAATTAACGGAATCAAAGTTCTTCAAAGATTCTTTTGAGGTATAATTTTAAAATGAATTACTTACAATTATTTTTTATGTTTTATATTTATATGTTATATTTAGTTTGTCGGTGATTAAATTTAACATGATGAGCTATTTGTAAATATGATATAATAATAACGTTTTTATGCTTGCGAAATATTAAATAGGTAAAACATTTCTATAAAATAAATTAATTTTGTTTTTATTAATGATTTTATATTAAGGATGTTAGAGAGAAATATATTATTTTTTATTACAAACTTAAATCTAAAAATTATATTTTAAGGTTTAATTACTCGGTCTTATTTAGATTAGTGCTTTTTTATTTGTTGGTACAATCAATCGATAGTTAGAGTGAAACTCTATTTCAAAAGTTTTTATAAAATCTATTATTTGAAAATGTATTGACAACATATTTTAGTAATTTTTTAAAACTTGAGAGTTAGTACTCGGATAATTAAATTCTTAGGTTTAATTTGGATACTTTGAATAAAGTTTAAAATGTCTAACCCCACCAAATGTCTAACTGATGACTTGCATAATTTAGTATAATTTATCACTTCTTAACTTTAATTTTAGTCTAATTTTAATTGATTTTATACTTCATTATTATTATTTAAATTTTATTTCAAAATTGAAGAAAATAAAGACTAAAATTTTTAGAAGCATATTGAATAAGGACTCTTAAATTAAAAAACAAATTATTTAAATCTAATTTAAATAAGGATGTATTTAAATTAAATTTAAATGAATATTTTTCAAAATAATAGCTTCATGAGCTATATATATATATATATATATAAACTAACAAAGCTATTATATATATATAAGTAAAGGAGAATAGAGAAAGCGAGGAGTCGGCAAAGAATACAAATAAAAAAAAGTATAAACATAGAAACTAGGAAAAAGAGAAATAAAAAAATAGAATAATAATAATAAATTCGTTTATGTTAAATTTAATTTTTAGCATGAACTAATTTTTCTTTATTCTAGGAAAAAGATGTAATTTAATTCAAAACTATGCTTGATTTTCTATATTAATTTGAATTATTTCTTTTCAGTTTGTTGATTTATTTTGAGTTTATTGCTTCTAATTAACTGACCATTAATTAGATGATTTTAGTCTTGTGATTTACTATCGAAAGAGGAAATTATAAGATAGATCTAGAATATTTCGGCATTGGAAAATATAGAGATCAAAAGACTTATATGAACATGGATAATATTAAAATCCTTAGTCTTAATACTTTCTTGCTTTATTAAATTGCATACTCTTGTGTAAATTGATGAACACGAATGTTTTCAATTAACTATCAAAAGAGGCTTTTGGATATTTTTTGGAGATTCTTAACAAATAGAGAGAATTAAATTCAATTGACTTGATGAGTAAAGCATAGTGATGGATTAGCTAAAATTGATTTTCTTGAAGTTTTCTTCCTATTAATTTGATCTTTGAACAACATCTTTATTTTCTTTTGCATATCTTCTTTAAATTGATTTTATTTTAAATTTCAATTACAACAAATTTAGTGACATCTCTAGATAAAATTGAGATTAGTATAATTTTGATATTTGTCAAAAATAAGTTATTAATCTTTGAGAACGATACTTTTCTTATCATTTTATTATAAAACTATGATACTGTGCACTTGTAGTTTTGCACCAATCACTAACCCTACTGTTATGAATGATAAAAGATTTCATTATTGTTTATTGAATCCATATCTATGTTAATTATTTTTCCATTAGATTAGGAAACAAAAATCAAATTATCGTGACACGATATTTAGGATTTTATTTTGCTTTAAAAAGTTTGAATAATAAATTAAAAACAACATATATTCTTTCCTTAGATCAACCTTGGAAATATACTTGTCATATTTTATAAAATTATTCATGCCCTTACGAGAGTTTTACAAAGATAAAGTAAAAATATCTGCAAGATCGATATTACTAACCCTATGTTAGTCATGTGTTTCATCATCAAGTTTTTGACACTATTGTTAGGGACTTGATTTTGTCTCATTAGCAACTTTCTCTCTCTCTTTTCTGTAGATTTTTATATTTTTAGCTTTTAAAATTTATTTAGTTCTTCCCTCAATTTTGAGGAAGAAGGTGTTTATGTTTTAGTAGTTTCTATTTTTTGATTCAACAAATTATGGTGTGCAATTACTATTGGAGTTTTTCCAGTTTTAGAATCAACTCTTCAAAGTTTTGTAAAGATATTGTTAAGGTATTAATTATATTCCATTTGTAGTCCTTATATCTGATGAGTGCTCAAAAAGCACTAAAATAACCATGATTTTATGCACATTAATTGATTAAAAATATATATATTTATATGTTTTATCATATATTTATATAAATTTGTCTTTTTCGGAATCACGGGTATTTTTTATTGTTTTTTAGGAATTTTGGCTTAAAAACGTAATGTAAAGACTCAAAGAAGAATACTTGAAGCAATACATCACAAATATATTAATAAATAAGTGGGAAAAGGTCAACAAACATGGAAAAATTGGACAAAATGGGTCAAAAAGGTCAAAAATGTCAAAAAGACGGAAATCGCGCGCTGTTGGCATGACGCGCGTCGGCGCCAATCTGCCGCGCGGCCGCGCGCGTTGACTCCCCGTTCGCGCCGCGCCCGCAGCGCGCGGGCACTGTTCCGCAGCGCCGAGCTGCGCAGCGCAGCGGCCCAACTTGTAGCGCGGCTATCAGCGGCCGCCAGCCAGCGCTGACAGCGTTTTCACCCGTTTTTCCGTCTGGCACAGCACGGCGTCATCGCTGGCGGCGTCATTGATGACCTCGGCATGTCCATTACGTTTTTTTAATTTTTTAATATTTTTTACTCATTGTTTCTCTCCATCCTCACTATAAATACCCACTTCAATTCAACTTCAAAGCACACCTCGAAAACCACACTTCTCTCTTCTTTCTTTCTCGTTTCTTAGTTTTGAGTTTTTCTTAGTTTCTAAGTTTTTCTCTTAGTTTTTAGTTCAATTCTCTTAGGTTTAGAGTTCTTCTCTTTTTGAGAGGAACTTGTAATGTTTTGTAATAATTTAGATTTTTGATTCAATAAATGGAAGTGCAAATTCCGCTTGGAGGTTTTCTAGCGGGAATAGCGTCGAAGTTACGTAAGGATTTTATTTTCTTCTGAGTTATTTTTATGTTTTATTCTTACATGTTATATTTAATTTATGCACGTGATTAAATTTAAGCTTGTACTTCATTTGTTATAATCATGATATAATAATAACGTTGTTATGCTTGCGAAATATTAAATAGGTGAAAATTTCTAAAATGAATTGATTTTATTTTTATTCAAGATTTTATATTAAGGATGTTAGAGAAATATATTATTTTTCATTACAAACTTAAATGCGAAAATTAGATTTTAAGGTTTAGTTATCCGGTCTAATTTAGAGTAGTGCTCTTTTATTTGTTGGTACAATCGCTAGGTAGTTAGAGTGAAGCTTCTATTTCAAAAGTTTTTATAAGAATTATTATCTGAAAATGTATTGACATGTATTTTGATAGTGGTTTTAAAACTTGAAAGTTAGTACTCGGATAACTAAATTCTTAAGTTTAATTTGGACACCTTGAATAAAGTTTAAAGCTGTCTAACCCACAAAGGTGGCATTTAAATAGTTCATTTTCAATCTCTTAGAAAAAGAATTAATTTAATTAACCAAATTAGTTATCAACCCAGCGTAGGTGTTAATTGATTTGTTTAGTTAACAAAGAATATCTAACCACACCAAAGGTGGTATTCATACAAAAGAGAGAATCAATAAAATATCAATTTATATCTTTAATAACCTAGATAATATGAGCAAGCATAATTAATTTAGTTATTATATCCATAAATACTCAGCTTTAATATAAATGATAAAATATGCATGAATATTTATTGAATCTGTATTTATATTTATTTTTATTTATTGAATTTGTATCTATGTTTATTTTTTATTATATTTAATTAATGTATATATGTTTATTTTATGTTATTAGATTAGGAACACAAAAAAAACTATCGTGACAGGATGTTTAGGATTTAATTCGTTTTTAAAAGTTTGAATAATAAATTAAAAACCATTACATTCTTTCCTTAGATCGACTTGGGAGTATCTTATCATTTTCTACGAAATGATTAGGTGCCTATGCGAGAGTTTTACAAATATTAAAACCAAAGTATTTGCGAGAATCGTGATCTTGATTTTAAGTTCATCAATGATTTTAGTAGCGGATTCTTGCAGGAAGGAATAGCGTTTTTAATTTATTTATCAAAATTTTAAAAATATTTTTGTGTTGTAAATAATTGTGATTTTAAAAAAAAAATAAAAAAATAAAAAAAAAATTCAATCAAATTTCAAATTTCATAAGAAATAATAAAAAAAATAAAAAAAAATAAAAAAATTTAATCAAATTTCAAATTTCATAAGAAATAATAAAAAATAAAAAGTAATAAAAAAAATAAAAAAAATAAAAATAAAAAAAAATAAAAAAAAACTAAAAAAAAAATAAGAAAAAATTAACTATAGCGTAAATAGTAAAATTTAGAAATTTGAAATTTGAAGTAAAAAGTTTTTACCGTTAATGAATAGTAAAAAAAAATTTAAATTTAAAAAAAAAAAATTTAACTAGTTTTGTCTAGTGTTTTGTATTAAATGCCATGGAAATTTTCTCTAATTTTTTTATTTTTTGTTATGAGGAGTTTTAAATTTACGTTTAAAAATAATTCATGCGTGGTAGGAGATCGCTTAGGAAACCACTGTGCAGTATGTAAATAATATTCATAGAAATTTAAACAAGTGTCAGCAATGCCAGATCCTACGCAATCAGCACGATTTTGAGCCAAACATAGAACGAGTCTTAATCCTTTACTAGAACCAAAGAAATGGAGAGAAAACCAACGTGTTGGGAAACCACGATGAAGGAGTTTGCAAGGCTAGGTGATTGGCACGGCAGCTGCTATCCGGTTGAGGAGAAATTTCTGCTCGGAATTATGACGCTTAAAAATATTCATTTTCTATGCTTCCCTTCCTTTTATGGGCTACCTAATGAAGATTCTCTTTCCTTTATGAGAGATTTCTATGCTACGGTCGAAACATTCCCCTCGGTATTCTAAACGAGGATCGGCTTAGAATGAGATGTTTTCCACCCAAAGGATAAGGCAAAAGCTTGGTTGATGTCACTTCCCACGGGTTCTACGATGACATGGGGTAACATTTACAATAAATTCATGGGAAAATTCTATTCCCGTCAAAAATTAGCTTATCGGTGAGAGGAAAGATTGCTACTTTCTCTCGGATGGAAGAGAACCATTCGTGAAGCTTGGGATAGGTTCAAAATGTTTCTCGCAATGTCCCGTCGCAGCTTTCCACTACTGATTTACGAGAATCAATTCTTTACGATGGACTTACCTGACAATGTCGGTTCGTTGTCGACAACATTGCGGGAGGAAAGCGATAGGAGAAAAGGCGCATCGAAGCATTAACCTCTTTGAGATGTTGAGTCTTCAATTCCCCGACGAGAAAAGCTCCCGAAGTGAGAAAAGGCGGGTGTTCGTGAAATGGACTCCGGTAATGAAGTTCAACACAACTTGTTCAGCGGACTAAGCAAGTTTCCCTTACCATTACCTGACAAGTACCAATAATGAGCAATATGGTTTTGTACGTGCACATGGGACGTAGTCTTGGCTTTGTCGTATCGAGGAGATATAATTGGACACGGAGTTAATGTGTTGGGAGCGTATCAACGAGAGACCAGGTTTGATCCCCGATTCAAATACCTATAATCTGGGTGGAGAAGTCATCCAAATTTCTCTTGGAGGCAAAGCAAACCACTCGCTTTCACTCAGCTCAAACCGAGGCGAGGCCAGCTGATTCCACCAGCCTGTTCGAAAGCATTCCCGATAAACCAACCACGGAGGAACTGACTTGAATTCTTTTATTCAAGTTTGTAGGGATAATCAATCTAAAACCAATCAACGGTTGGACTCTGTGGAAGCTTGTCAAAAGGTGGAAGTTCAAGTTGAGCAGTTAGTTAAACATTTGCAAAAAGGCAAAGACTAATTTGAAACTTAAATGAATTCAATGAAGAGGAGACATTGAGTTTTTCATTCTACGCAATCTCAATGACGTCTTACTAGAAGACGATAAATTTTAGTCCTACATGGGAGGTCACCCATTATTGTATTTTCCTTTGTTTTAGTTTGCGTGTAATAATAAAAAAAAATATTTCACATGAAATAAATTCGTTTGTTTCAAAAATTGTGTCCCTTCGTTTAAATTAAAATTAAAAAAAAATTTTAGGTTCCTTGCATTTTTTTTAGAGATATCTACTATTGTTTTTAAGAGCAAAATGTTGATTCACAATAGGAGGAGGATCATTTTCAACTACAAACAACCATGGGAGAATCTTTGAAGATGGGCGAGGAAAAAGATGAAAGACTATACAATGCCAATCATTGGAAATGTAACTTCCGGCGTCCAATTACAAGAGGCTGCGAGGAATTATGAATTGAAAAGATTCATTATTCTTTGTTACCTTCCTTTTACGGTATCCACAATGAAGACCCTTTGCATTTCATTCGAGAATTCTATGCTATTGTCGAAACCTTTCCACTACGTACGCAATTAATGAAGATCAACTTAGGATGAGGTGTTTTCACACTTTGCTCCGAAGATAAAGCTTGGTCGTGGTTCATTACTCAGATCGAGTTCTCTTAAAACTTGGGAGGCGGTCTATGAAATTTTATGGGTAGGTTCTATTCCCGTCAAAAACATTGATCTAAGAACAAAGATAGCAACATTTTCTCAAATGAATGAAGAGCCACTTTCATGAAGCTTGGGAACGATTCAAACTCCTTTTCATACAATGTCAAAATCATAGCTTTCCATTACGGCTACAAAACCAATTCTTTTACGATGGATTGACACTACGAGTCAATACATAGTTGATAATCTTCTTTGGAGAGTCTTTGTAGGAGAAAAACGTGAGAGGAGGAAACCTATAATCTACATGAGCTATTGGGGATCCCAATTCCCGACAAAGAGGTGGTAGAAGGAAAGCAAAGGTCGATGAAGTTGGCTTTGATAATGAGATAACCTTGCAATTTCTTTGAATTGACTAAACAAGTGAAATTCCTCACGTCTCACCAAATTTCAAATCAAGAGGTATGTGGAGTGTGTTGTTCAATTGGGCATGGTACTAATTGTTCAAATACTTGTGATTCTAGTGTCGATGCCATAGAGGAAGTCAATCTTTTCAAAAGTATCATCCAAAACACCTATAATCATTGACCTATAACCACCAGCACCCTTGAGCCAATCTTTTAAACCAACCTTAGAAGATAGCTTGAATGCTTTATTCAAGTTAGTCGTGACAACCAGCGATGACTAATCAAGGTTGAACACCATGGAGAGCTTCGGTTAAAAAATTGAATCTAAAGTTAGACAGCCCATTTGAACAAATGCAAAAGAAAGAACCGGGAAAGTTGCCCAGTCCAACGAGAACAAGCAAAAGATGTTAGAACTCTTGAAGTGGTAAGGTAGTCAATACCGGTTTACACGAAATCTATAAACTACCTTGTAGTTCATGTAACAAAGAAGGCGATATTCTAATCTCGCAAAAGGAGAAACAAGTGTTAAACTTAACAAGCCTTACGAAAAACTCACGTTGGAAATTCGTCTAACACTCCCAGAAATTCAAAGACAATGAGAACCACACCAAATGCAAGTACCTTTTCCCAGCGGTTGAAAGAATCCAAACAAGATAAGCAATTCAATGATCTTTTTAATATGCTTTCTCTAAAGTAAATATCAATTTACCATTATTAGAAGTGATCATGTGAATGTGCCTCTCGTATGCCAAGTTTTCAAAGAGTTGAACACTAAGAAAAGGAGGTATGAGCTGAATGAACGGGTAGTAGTATCGAGAAATTTCTAGCTGTGCTTATGGCCTGACTACTAAGTTAAAAGACCCTGGAAGTTTTATTATAAACATAACTATGGGGGATAGGAAGGTTGCTAAAGCAATGCTTGATTTAGGTACTAGTATAAATTTGATGCCACTGCTACATGTTCTTACCTCGATCTAGGGGATTTAAAACCCCTGACTATGTCCTATGACTTGTAGATAGATCTCTTAAATATCCGGAGGAATAGTTGAGGATGTTTTAAGTACGGTAGACAAGCGATAATACACAGTTGACTTTGTGGTTCTGGATATGCAAGAAAATCCGGCATTAGACGAGAGAAGCGTACAATATTGCTTGGTAGACCATTTATGGCGACTCTTTAAAAACTATTATTGATGTCGAGATGGAAATTTGACAATGGCAGGTCTTAGGAGAAATTGTTCATTTCAAAGTTTTTGATTCTTCGCACTTTCCTTCTATTTACGCCATCGATGAAATATTGAAGTTGATCCTTTGGATAATCTTGTCCAAAACACCTTTTTCCAAACGAGAATAGAAGACAAGCTTGGCTTGGTTCTTACACTTGAAAAGGTTGAAGAAGATTTAGATGAAGAAATTAAGGGGTACCTTGAACAACTAGACAATAATGAAGTGATGACAAAATCTAGTACACTTTTAAATCTACCTAGTTCTTTACATGCATTAAAGAGGCCAATCCCTTTTTGAACTTGAACTCGAAAGACTTACCTGAGCACTTAAAATATGTGTTTTTGGGAGAAGGAGAAACATATCGGTGATAATTTCTTCACCTTGACCCGAACCCGCAGAAAAAGAACTCATCAAAGTGCTTAAGCAGTTTAAGAAATCTATAGGTTGGAGTATAGGGGATATAAGAGGCATTAGTCTGACAATGTGTATACTGAGATCAACTTGGAGGATGGTGCTAAACACAATACGAGAGGCCCGAAAAGAAGACTAAACCCAAACATGCAGAGGTAGTTAAAAGGAAATCCTTAAATTATTAGAAGAAGGGATTATACATCCTATTGTGGATAGTAAGTGGGTTAGTCAGGTGCATGTGGTACCAAAGAAATGCGGGATATGAGTTGTTAAAAATGATAAAAGTGAATTAGTGCCCACTAGAATAATCCTTTGGATGGAGAATGTGTATAGATTTTAGGAAACTAAATTTATATACGAAAAAGGATCACTTTCCTCTTCCATTCATTGATCAAATGTTGGAAAGATTAGGCGGAACAAATTTCTTGTTTTTGGATGGTATGCTGGATATTATCAAGTACCATGCAGAAGATCGGGGAAAAGACCACGTTTACATGTCCTTTTGGGACATTTGCTTTACATGAGAATGCCATTTGGGTTATGCAATGCCACTTGCCACTTTCAGGAGATGCATGATATCTATTTTCTTGGACATGGTGGAGAAATTCATTGAAATTTTCATGGACGATTTCTCTGTCTTTGGGAACTCGTTTGATGATTGCTTACATAAATTGACTTTGGTTTTAGAAAGATGCATTGAATGTAATCTAACCACTTAGTTGGGAGAAAAGTCATTTTATGGTTCAATGAGGATAGTTTTAGGACATATAATTTCAAACAAGGGTATTGAAGTTGATAAGGCAAAACTTGAATTGATATCGAACTACCTGCACTGCATACGTGAAGGGGATAAGAAGCTTCTTGGGACATGCGGGATTTTACAGACGATTTATTAAAGATTTCTCTAAAATAAGTCGTCACTATGTAACTTATCCAAAGATGATGATTTTGACTACAACAAATTTGCCTTATTTCCTTTAATACCTTGAAAGAGAAACTAACATCTACCCTGTTATAATGGCACCCAATGGTCTTTACCTTTTGAGATAATGTGTGACGCTTACGATTATGCAATAGGAGGAGTCACAGGACAAAGAGTGGATAAGTGTTTACATGTCATCTCTTATGCTAGCAAACACTCAATGATGCGAATGAATTACACCACAGCTGAAAAGGAATTCTTGGCTATAGTATTCTCTTTAGAAAAAATTTCGGTCTTATTTAGTAGGATCTAAAGTGATTGTGCATTCGATCGTGCTGCTTTAAGATACCTATTGAGTAAACCAAATGCTGACGAAGATTAATCGGGTGGGTCTTACTCTTACAAGAATTTGACCTAGAAATCAAGGATAAGAAAGGCGGTGAAAACTTAGTAGTTGACCCGTTTTTGCAGGTTGATTTACGATTTCAATTCTCTTAAAGATGAGAGTAATGCGATATAGTTGAAACCTTTCCTAATGAGCAGGTTATTTTTCATAGGTCCAGAACCCATGGTATCTTTGATATTGTAAACTATCTTGCCACTTTGGTGTTTGCGACCTAACAACATATCAAGACAAGAAAAGGTTTTTAAAACTATTAAGGACTATTTAAGGGATGACCCTTATTTATACAAGATTGGTCAAGATCAAGTCATCCAGGAGATGTGTACGAGGAAGAAGAACATAAGAGCATTCTGACTTTTTGTCATGAACTTCGTTGTGGGGGTCATTTTAGAGGTGAAAAAGACAGACGTAAGATATTCTGATCTGGATTCTTTTGGCCAGCTCTTTTTAAAGATGCTTTCGTATGTTTTGTGCACAATTTGATAGATGTCGAAAAACGGAAACATAAGCAAAGAGATGAAATGCCTTTGACATCTAATTTAGTTGTTGAACTCTTTGATGTATGGGGATTGACTTAATGGGTCCTTTTCCCCGTCTAATGGTTTTCAATACATTTTGGTTCTTTGTGGATTATGTGTCCAAGTGGGTAGAAGCTATCCACAAAACCAATGATGCTAATGTTGTTGTGAAATTCTTGAAAGATTTCATATTCGGTAGGTTCGAACGCCTAGAGCTATAATAAGTGATGGAGGTAGCCATTTTTGTAACAAACTCTTTGATGGAGTACTAAACAAGTACAACATCACACGTAAAGTGCTTCTCCATATCATCCTCGAACTTAGGTTTAGTGGAAGTGAGTAATAGGCAAATTAAGGGGAATCTTTGGAGCAGCGGCTGTGCGTCCCGTCGAGGAAGGATTGGGCATTTAAGCTAAATGATGCCTTATGGGCGTACCGCGCTTACACAAAACCTATTGGGATGAGCCACCCAGGTTAATCTTTGGGAAAGCGTGCCACCTTATTCGATTGAACTTGAACACAAAGCTTCTTGGGCAATTAAAGAGTTAAACATGGATTTAGATCAGCCAGGTGAAAAGCGATTACTCCGACTTAATGAGTTGGAAGAAATTAGGGAATGAAGCCTATGAGAATGCCAAATTATACAAGGAGCGTACTAAGCGCTATCATGACAAGAGGCTAGTTCCTAAGACTCTTCACCCTGGAATGAAAGTTCTTTTATTTAACTCTCGTCTGAGATTGTTTCCAGGAAAGATGAGATCAAGATGGGATGGAGCATTCAAAAGTGTTCAAGAATTTGTACAAGGAGTAGAGGAACTATTGGACTCAGAACCTGAAAACAACGTTGAAGTCAATGGCCATCGTGTCAAGCCTTATTTAGAAGAACCAAACAACATTGATGAAATGGATTGCATTTGGCTGAGTAACCCTTAGCACCAAAAAGATACGTCTTGCTAAGACGTTAAACTAAGCGCTGGATGGGAGGCAACCCATCCTTTAAAAAAAAACCAAAAAAAAAAACAAAAAAAACAAAAAAAAAAAAAAAAACAAAAAAACAATTTTGTTTGTTATTTGTTTTATTTACTTAATTTTATTGTTTATTTCATTTTAATTACATGTGAATAATTTTTAAATTGTTAAAACTAAAAATATTTGTTGAGATGATAGAAGTTTACAACGATGCAATACGTATACACTTTAATGATGAATATGATGGATGCACTGCATTTTCCATTACTACTTGCACATTCTCGAGAAAATAGGTAATCTTTCTTCTCTTCTCTCTTTATCTTTAATTCTGATTGTTACATTGAAGACAATGTAAGTTCTAGGTCGGGGGTGGTGAAAAGTTACCATACTTAATTAAAAAAAATTTGACAATTTAAAAATAAATAAATAAAAAAAAAACTTTTCTCACAAAAATTTATCATTTCTTTAAATCAAATTTAAGTAAATAGTTAAGACTTTTGTACTGTTAGATTAATTTTTTGAAAACATCTCGTGAAATATTTTGTAATTATTTTTGATAATTAGTTAGTTTTTGTCATAATTAGTATTTCTTGATAAGATGTAGAAATTATATTAAACCCAAAATCGGTGTTTATGAGTTTTTTTTAGTGGAGACTACCTTTGTGAGATATAATTTGAGCCTAATTTCCTTTATTCGAGTGAAATATATATTTTTCTACTCCAAACACATTTCTTATTTCTTCAAATTTTAGATGATCTACATAGGTATTAGCATTGAATGTATGAATTTTTTTTTCTCATTTTAATAGAGTATCATATATTTTTTATTATTATTTTTGCTTAGATTAAATGATTTGAGTAGAAATTGATAGTATATCTTATATCTCGTTCATGCATAAGCATACACAAAAAAAAGGAGACATATATGGGGTTACCTAAACCAAGAATCAAACGAGAAAAGCCCGCAAAATTAACCGCTCACCAAAATCCAAAATAAAAAAAATGTACAATGCATGTACATGGGTTGACTCTACAAAAATACATATATTGAGAAATATCTTGAGAAAAAAATAGAGATAAAGAATATATAGTATAATCTACATCTATAACCCATTGCCTACAAAGTTGTGAGTAAAGGCTGATTACAAAATAAGGATATAGGAAATAATTCACTAAAAAGTCATTGCACTCTCTTCAATTGTAAAAGGCATATATCTTGAAATTCTTTCTTAATGAGTTTGATTTATGCATGAAAATAATTTTTATATATGATATCTTTATAATTTATACATTTGATTCCTTTCATGAGATCAATGTTAAAATAACACTTTGAGCCTTTATTCTTTATACATATGCGAACATATTAGTTCATTTCTATACATCAACTCTTTCGCATATAAATTAGTATGAGTGTTTGAACCCGTAGGATTCGGTGTTTGAGAGTATTGACTTGTGAGGAATAGAGTCGACGAATTACGATTCATGACACTTTGAAATTGGGTGAAATTAAATTGATACATTTTTGATATGAAATTTGAAAATGATTTTCGACTAATTATTATAATAAATCATGATTGTTTAAAGAGATTAAAATAACTTATGGTTGAGATTTTAATTATGATCTTAAAGGAGATTAAAAAGTATGAGCATTTTTGTGAGATGTTGATAATTTGTGATTTTGTTGTAAATTTAATTTTTAAGTTGTTTGTTTTTTATTGTTTCTTTTGTTTTACATTTAGTACAATGTTTGTGGGTATCATTCTTGAAAACCCTCACGAGACTCAAACTTCGTCCACTAGGGCTGACCTAGGGAGTTTAAAGGCTTGTTGCGTAGGCTAAATGCAACCGTTTCAATCCGCACGAAAGTGATTTAGGATAGTTTAATTTTTAGTTTTTATCGCTTCTCTTGCTAAGGGACTAGCGAACGGTTGGGAGTTGTGATGAGTGCTGAAAAAGCACTAAAATAACCATGATTTTATGCACATTAATTGATTAAAAATATATATATTTATATGTTTTATCATATATTTATATAAATTTGTCTTTTTCGGAATCACGGGTATTTTTAATGTTTTTCAGGAATTTTGGCTTAAAAACGTAATGTAAAAGGAACTCGAAGAAGAATACTTGAAGCAATACATCACAAATATATTAATAAATAAGTGGGAAAAGGTCAACAAACATGGAAAAATTGGACAAAATGGGTCGAAAAGGTCAAAAATGTCCAAAAGATGGAAATCGTGCGCGACTGGCCGCGGCGCTTGACCAGCCTTAGGTGCCCACGGCGCGCGCTCCGGCGCAATTCCCGCGCGCCGCGCGTTGACTCCGTTCCGCGCGCGGGCATTGTTCACGCGCTGCCATATGGCTGACCCGCGCCGCGACCCAGCGGCGCTCATGACGGCCAACCTTGGCAGCGCGCAGCGCGTTTTCACCCCATTTTCACGTCGGCTGACCTGACGTCATCGCGGCGTCATTGATAACCTCGACATGTCCCTTTCTACGTTTTTTAATTTTTTAATATTTTTTAACATTTTTTTACTCATTTTTTCTCTCCATTACTCACCTATAAATACCCCTTCCATTCATTTAAAAGCACACCTCAAAACCACACTTCTCTCTTCTTTCTTTCTCGTTTCTTAGTTTTTGAGTTTTTCTTAGTTTCTTTCTTAGTTTCTAAGTTTTCTTAGTTTTTCTCTTAGTTTTTAGTTCAATTCTCTTAGGTTTAGAGTTCTCTCTTTTGAGAGGAACTTGTAATATTTTGTAATAATTTAGATTTTTGATTCAATAAATGGAAGTGCAAATTCATTTGGAGGTTTTTCTAGCAGGAATAGCGTCGAGGATTACGTAAGGATTTTATTTTCTTCTGAGTTATTTTATGCTTTATTCTTACATGTTATATTTAATTTTATACGTGATTAAATTTAACCGTGCTATTGTTTATAATCATGATATAATAATAACGTTGTTATGCTTGCGAAAATATTAAATAGGTGAAAATTTCTAAAATGAATTGATTTTATTTTTTATTCAAGATTTTATATTAAGGATGTTAGAGAGAAATATATTATTTTTCATTACAAACTTAAATCTGAAAATTAGATTTTAAGGTTTAGTTATCAGGTCTAATTTAGAGTAGTGCTCTTTTTTATTTGTTAGTACAATCTTGCCGGTAGTTAGAGTGAAGCTGTTATTTCAAAAGTTTTATAAAATTATTATCGAAAATGTATTGACAACATGTTTTCGGTAGTGGTTTAAAACTTGAAAGTTAGTACTCGGATAACTAAATTCTTAAGTTTAATTTGGACACCTTGAATAAAGTTTAAGCATCTGTCAACCCAAAGGTGGCATTTAAATAGTTCATTTTCAATCTCTTAGAAAAAGGAATTAATTTAATTAACCAAATTAGTTATCAACCCACGTAGGTGTTAATTGATTTGTTTAGTTAACAAAGAATATCTAACCCACGAAAGGTGGTATTAAATACAAAAGAGAGAATCGATAAAATATCAATTTATATCTTTAATAACCTAGATAATATGAGCAAGCATAATTAATTTAGTTATTATATCCATAAATACTCCACTAATATAAATGATAAAATTTGCATGAATATTTATTGAATCTGTATTTATATTTATTTTTTATTTATTGAATTTGTATCTATGTTTATTTTTTATTATATTTAATTAATCTGTATATATGTTTATTTTATGTTATTAGATTAGGAACACAAAAACCAAACTATCCTGACAGGATGTTTAGGATTTAATTTCGTTTTTAAAAGTTTGAATAATAAATTAAAAACCACATACATTCCTTCCTTAGATCGACCTTGGGAGTATACTTATCATTTTCTACGAAATGATTTGTGCACTTGCGAGAGTTTTACAAATATTAAAACCAAAGTATTTGCGAGAATAGGCGATGCCGGTTTTCGTTCATCAATATCTATGTTTCTTCTTGAGTTGTTTGGGATCAATTATAACATGTATGGTTAATTTTATTTTTATTGAAGATTTTTATAAAGAATGTTATTTGAATGAGTATTTTACTCTTAATAACAAACTTAATATGAGAGTTAAAATTAAGATTTAATTATGTGAACTTACTTTAGAGTAATACTCTTTTATTTTAGATTTAATTATTTGGATATTTAGAGCGAATCTCTATTTCAAAGGTTTTTTTAGAAAGAATTATTATTTGAAAATGTATTAACAACATATTTTCTTAAATAGTTTAAAAATCTGAAAGTTATTTTTGAGATAATTAAATTGTTAAGTTTAATTTGTATATATTAAGTAAAGTCTAATTAATTGACTCCGTCTAAAGCTCTGATTAGATGGTTTTCTATATATTTAAAAGTAAAGCTAAAATTTAATATTTAATTAATTAATAGGCCCCTACCTATAAATATTAGTTAATTAATATTAAACAATAGAGTTTAGGACTCGTCTAAGGACACATTCATACCAAAAAGAGAAAATTGATAAATATAAATTTATATATTTAATAACCTCAATAATATGAGTAAGCTATGGTTTCGTATACTGTTCTATAAATAGTAAATCTAGGAACAGTAATTTCATTAAAAAAATCAAAAAACAAAAATACATCTTAAATTTGACTTTAATTTCAATTTAAAATTTATAAAATAAAATAAAAATTATTAATAATTAATTAAATAAAATTTTAAATAATTTTTATTTTATTATCAAATTTTAATAAATAATAATTAATTAATTATTTAAAAAATTAAAAATAAAGCTGGAGTTCATACCGAATCGAGTTTGCTGCAGCATAGAAAAACAGTTTGCCATAACACTGTTAAAAAAAATAAAAAACACTAACTGTGTAATAGCATGAAAAATAAAGATCTAATAAAGCTCTATCTAGGAGATTAGTTTTGGAAGTCTTTGTGCCGCTAGTCTTTCCTGGGAATGTTGCTCTATCTAGGAGTATGGTTTCTAAGGAGGCTTTACCCTGCCATTCTTTCCTTAGAGTACTCTTAGTTAATACTGATTATGTTATTTAACTTTGAGATTAACTTAACTTATTTCTTTAGTATTTTTGTACTAAATACTATGTATATTTTCTCTAAATTTTTCTATAGTTATTTTGTTATTCTTTTTTATTTTAATTGACAGGTGTTTTAAATTTATGCTTTCAATAATCTATGTATGGTAGGAGATCCTTAAGAAACCCTCTTACACCATACGTAGACAATATTCATAAATTTAAACAATTGTCCACCAGGCTAGATTCTAATCATCAGCCTATTTTTGAGCCAAACATAGAACCAAGCCTTAATCATCCACCAGAACTAAAAGAAATAGGAGACAACTGCCATGAATGAATTTTCAAGGCTAGTAATTGGCACGACAATTGCTTCTATCCATTTGGGTGAGGCTGCATGGAATTATAAATTGAAAAATACTCATTTTTCTATTCTTCCTTCATTTCTCGGGCTGCCTAATAAAGACTCATTGTCTTTCATTAAGGACTTTTATTCAACAATCCAAACTTTTCCCCTCGGTTCTCTTACCAGGGACCAACTAAGAATGAGATATTTTCCTTACACCTTAAAACATAGGGTGAAGGCATGGTTAATGTCACTTCCTCCAAGTTCCTTGATGTCCTGGGAAGGGGTCTACAAAAAATTCATGGGAAAATTGTACTCCTATCAGAAGACATCAAAGTTGAGAGTGAATATTTCTACGTTCTCTTAGATGGAAGGAGCGCCTTTCCATGAAGATTTCTAGTTCATCATTACTAAAACTTCTACAGGAGTAATGGGAGAAAAGACTTCCTTAAAAACTTACAATCTCTTTGAGATGTTAGGTGCTAATTCCTAACAAAAGAGCACCATAGTGAGATGGGCTGAAATTCATGAAATATATTATAGTATCGATGTACAATTGCAACTTGCACAACAGACAAAGCAAGTTATGCTTCTCTATATGAAAGCCATTTCTAACTTAGAGTAATATGGTTTGAGTAGAAATTAGGGACTTGGTGCTAATGCCTATCCGTTTCAAGGAGGCAGAACAACCCTTCATTTACCCAAAATTCAAACCAACAAGGCAGAAATTTCACTAGCAACAACAACAAAATATTTCAACAAGCCAACCTTAGAGGATAACTTGAATGCTCTTATTCAAGTTAGTAAAGACAACTCAATGATTGGACTCTGTGGTGGCTTCAATTGAAAAGGTGGAAATCCAAGTTTAATAGTTGGCAGAGAATTTACATAAATAAGTAAAGACATACAGAGTTCAATGAAGAGTATGTAACACTCAATGATATGGAGACATTGGATTTTTAAATTATTGGAATCTCCTAATGTAACGTCTTACTAAAAGGCAATAGATTTTAGTCCTGAATGGGAGGTCACCCATTTTTTTATTTCATTTATGTAATCGTATTTATTTTAATAAAAGAGAATTCTTTTTAGTTGTTCATTTTTTTACTTATGTTCTTTAAATTTTTGTATTGTATTTAATTTTCTTTTTGTATAGTATTTTTATTTTACTTCTGATAGTACTTAGACGCATCTTAGGTCCACTTCATTCTTGAAACTCTAAACTTAGCCTTAGCATATAAAAAATAAGAAATCTTTTTAAAAGTTATACTTTTTCTTCCACTAGGATCCATTAGAAGCTGAAAATTCATAATCAAGAGAATGAGGTTCATTTTTAAGTATGAGAAGTCATAGGAGATGTTGAAGCTAGGTAGAAATTGATGAAGGAATTCACAATGCCAATCATTGGCAATTCTACTTTTGGCATACAACTACAAGGGGTTGCAAGGAATTATGAATTGAAAAAGATTCATTATTCATTGTTGCCTTCCTTTTATGGTATCCCTAATGATGACCCTTTAAATTTCATTAGAGATTTCTACACTATTGTGCAAACCTTTCCACTGTAGGGAATTGATGAAAACCAACTTAGGATGAGGTGTTTTACATACACCCTCAAGGATAAAACTTGGTCATGGTTCAGGACTTTATAGCAAGGTTCTTTGACTACTTGGGAGGTAGTCTATGAAAAATTAATGGGTAGATTCTATTCCCATCAAAAGACTCCTGACTTAAGGAGAAAGATAGCAATGTTTTCTCAAATGGATGGAGAACCCTTATATGAAACTTGGGAAAGATTCAAACTTCTTTTCATCCAATATCCATACCATGGCTTTCCATAACAATTGTAGAACAAGTTCTTTTATGATGGATTGACACTATAGAGTCAAAACATGATTGACAATGTTGCTGGATGAGCTATAGGAGAAAATATCAAAGTATAAACCTTTGAGTTTTATGAGTTGTTAGGTATTAATTCCTAGCAAAAGAGTACTAGATGAAGGAGAGTAGGAGTCAATGAAGTTGGTTCCAGGAATGAAATGGCTTTGCAACTTACTGAATTGACTAAGCAAGTGCAACTTCTCCCTACCCATAAATGGTAAAAACAAAAGGTACATGAAGTTTGTTGCTTAGTGGGGTATAATGCTAATAATTTTTTATATGCTTGTGATTCTAGTGCTGATTCTATAGAGGAAGTCAATTCTTTTTAGAGGTATCATCCTAACACCTATAATCACTCTAACCATTCATGGAAACTAAACAATTACCAAGCTTACAACTAATTCTAAACACAAAGCCCAAACGAAAACCACCCTTACTCACTAAATCAATATTTTAAACCAACCTTAGAGGATAACTTGTATACTTTTATTTAAGTTAGTTATGAAAACCAATGGATGAACAATCAAAGGTTGAGCTCCATAGAGGCTTCGGTGAAAAGGATTGAAGCAAAAGTTGGGCAGCTAGCTGAGCAAATGTAAAAACAAGAACCAGGAAGATTTCCCAGTAAAGCACAACAAGCAAAGGATGTAAGAATTCTTCAAAGTGGTAAGATAGTCAACAAAACTTTACCTGAAATTTCTGACGATCTACCTATTAGTTCAGGTAATGAAGAAGGTGAAATTTTAGTCTCTCAAGAACGAGAGACGAGTGCTAATCGTCACAAACATTATGAGAATAACATTAGAGAGTCACCTGATGCTCCCAAAATTCAATAGATAGCAAAACCAAAACAACTACAAGTACAATTCCTACACGTGCTTAAGGAAACCAAACAGGATAAGCAATTCTATGATATTTTAAAATTCTTTTTAAAGTAAATATTAATTTACCTTTGTTGAAAGTGCTCATGAATGTGCCCTTCTATGCTAATTTTTTCAAGGAATTGAATACTAAGAAAAGGAGGTATGAACTTAATTAATGAGTAGTAGTACCAAAAATTTATAGTGCTATGTTTCAAGATCAAATTCCCTCAAAGTTGAAAGATCTTGGAAGTTTTATCATAAACATAACTATGGGGGATAAAACATTGGCTACACCAATGCTTGATTTAAGAGCTAGGATAAATCTGATGCCCTACTCTATTTTCTTACAGTTAGGTCTAGGAGACCTAAAATAAACAAATATGTCTCTTCAACTTGGAGATATATATCTTAAATATCCAAAAGGAATTGTTAAGGATGTGGTGGTACAAGTAGACAAACTAATCATACCTATCAATTTTTCTGTTCTGGATATGCAAGAAAGTCTAGCCTTGGAGAGAGAACATACAATACTTCTTGGTAGACCATTTATGGAAACCACTAAGACTATTATTGATGTCCAAGATGGAAATTTGACAATAACAATCTTAGGAGAGACCATTTCATTTCAAAGTCTTTAACTCTTCACTTTTTCCTTCTATTTCTTTCATTAAAGAAATTTTCAATGTTGATCCTTTGGATAATCTTGTCCAAAGTACCTTTCTTCAAGACAAAATAGAAGTCAAACTAGAAAAAAAATTTATACTTGAAAGGGTAGAAGATGATCTAGATAAGGTGACTAAGGGGTACCTTGAAATTTTTGATATTGCTAAACCAATAAGACATCCTAGTACACCCTTATGGCAACCACTAAGACTATTATTGATGTCCAAGATGGAAATTTGACAATGATAATCTTAGGAGAGACCGTTTCATTTCAAAGTCTTTAACTCTTCACCTTTTCCTTCTATTTCTTTCGTTAAAGAAATTTTCAATGTTGATCCTTTGGATAATCTTGTCCAAAGTACCTTTCTTCAAGACAAAATAGAAGGCAAAGTAGAAACAAATTTTATACTTGAAAGGGTAGAAGATGATCTAGATAAGGATACTAAGGGGTACCTTGAAATTTTTGATATTTCTAAACCAATAAGACATCCTAGTACACCCTTAGATGTACCTAGTTTTCCATCTGGGAAAGAGGTCAAACCACTTGAACTTGAATTGAAAAAATTACATAGGCATTTCAAATATGTGTTCTTGGGAGAAGGGGAAATTTATCCAGTGATAATTTCTTCAACTTTAACTAAAACCTAGGAAAAATAACTCATTAAAGTGCTTAAAAAGTTTAAAAAATCCATAGGTTGGAGTATCAGGGATATAAGAGGCATTAGTCCTACCATATGTATGCATAAGATCAATTTGGAGGATGGTGCTAAACCCGTAAGAGAGACCCAAAGAAGACTAAACCCTATCATGCAAAAGGTGGTTAAAAAAGAAATTCTTAAACTCTTTGAAGTAGGAATCATTTACCCTATTGTTAATAGTAAATGGGTTAGTCCAGTGCATGTGGTACCAAAGAAGTATGGAATAATTATCCTTAAGAATGATAAAAGTGAGCTAGTACCCACAAGGATATTCACAGGATGGACAATGTGTATAGACTTCAGGAAACTGAATTTATGCACTAAAAATGATCATTTTCCTCTTCCATTTATTGATCAAATTCTTCAAATATTAGTTAGGCACAAATTTTAATGTTTTCTTGATTGAATTTTTGGATACTATCAAGTACCCATAGCACCTGAAGATCAAGAAGAGACCTTCTTTACTTGTCCTTTTGGGACATTTACTTTTAGAAGAATGTAATTTGGGTTATGCAATGGCCCCTCCATATTCCAAAGATGTATGATGTTTATATTCTCAAACATGGTAGAAAAATTCATTAATGTTTTCGTGGATGATTTTTTTGTCTTTGGAACCAAATTTGATGATTGCTTACATAAATTGACTTTGGTTTTAGAAAGATGCATTGAATGCAATCTAACCCTTAGTTGGGACAAAAGTCATTTTATGGTTCAACAAGGGATTGTGTTAGGACATGTGATTTCAAACAAGGTTATTGAAGTGGATACGGCGAAAATTAAATTGATTTCCAAACTTCCTCCCCTTACATCTATAAGAGGGATAAGAAGCTTCTTAGGACATGGAGAATTTTACAGACGATTTATTAAACATTTGTCAAAAATAAGTTGTCCCCTTTGTAACCTATTGTCAAAATATGTTTATTTTAACTTTGATGGAAAATTTTGATGAGTGTTTAAAAAGCACTAAAATTACCATGATTTAATTTTATTTAATTGATTAAATAGATTTATATTTTGATAATTTTATCATATTTTTATATAAATTTTTCTTTTTGGAATCACATGTATTTTTATTGTTTTTCATGTATTTCCATTCAAAAATAACTTAAAGACTCGAAGAAAAATATTGGAGGCAATACATCACAAATATGTTGAGAAACAAATGTGGAAAAATAAAAAAAATGGAAAAATTGAAAAAAAGGGGTTAAAACAGTAAAAAATGTTGAGTCTTATGTGCATGCCCTACGTACATCCAACACATGCTCGTGCATAACCAACAAATTCCTAGTACACACCCCTATTTGCGCACACAACCATCACATGCTCATGGAAAGTTAGCCCACACCCAACACACGACTAGGTGCTAGTGCATAGCCAGTATATGCTCGTGCTTGTATCGCGCATACCAATGCCCATCTATTGCAAATCTTGGCCCCCCACGTGTCCCAACCTGTCCAAAATCAAATTTTGAGATATTTTTCCACATTTTTTGCCTTTTCCTCATCTATAAAAGGACTCTTTCTTCCATTGTAAAAATTATCCCTTAAATAAAAAATATCTTCTCTTTCTCCCTCTAGTTCTTATTTTTTTAGTTTTAAAGTTCTCTTTTTGAGAAGAACTAGTTTTGCTTTTGTAGATTTCTAGTTTTGAATTCAATAAATGGAAATGCAAATCCATTTAGAGGTTTTCTTGAAACATAATTAACATAAAAGTTCTGTAAGGATTTTTTGAGGTATAATTTTAAATGAATTCTTTACATTTATTTTTAGGTATTATTTTTATATGTTATATTTAATTTTTTTGTGATTAAATTTAACATGGCTGGGTGTTTTTAAATATGATATAATGATAAAATTGTTATGCTTGAGAAATATTAAATAGGTCAAATATTTCTACAAAATAAATTGATTTTTTATTAAAGATTTTATATTAAAAATGTCAGAGAAAAATATATTAATTTTTCTTACAAATTTAAATCTGAAAATTAGATTTTAAGGTTTAATTATCCCTCTTATTTAGAGTAGTGCTCTTTTATTTGTTGGTACAATTTCTCAGTAGTTAGAGTAAATCTCTATTTCAAAAGTTTTTATAAGAAGTATTATTTTAAAATGTATTGACAACATATTTTGAAAAATAGTTTTAAAATTTAAAAGTTAGTACTTAGATAATTAAATTCTGAGGTTTAATTTGGACACATTGAATAAAGTCTAATTAACTAAACCGCCTAAAGTTGTGATTAGATGGTTTTCAATTTTCTTATAAATAAAACTGAAAGTTAATACTTAATTAATTAATAGGCCCTATTAAGGATATTGGTTAATTAATGTTAAACAAAAGAATTTGGGCCCCGCCTAAGGACACATTCATACCAAAAAGAACAAAACTCAATAAAACTCAATTTATATCTTTAATAACCTAAATAATATGAACAAGCATAATTAACTTAATTATTATATTAGTAATTACTCTACTATTATGAATGATAAAAAATTTCATTATTGTTTATTGAATCCATATCTATGTTTATTTTTTTATGTTATTAGATTAGGAAACACAAATCAAAATATTGTGACATGATATTTAGGATTTAATTTCGTTTTTAAAAGTTTGAATAATAAATTAAAAACAACATATATTTCTTCCTTAGATTGACCTCGAGAGTATACTTGTCATTTTCTATAAAATGATTCGTGCACTTGCTAGAGTTTTACAAATATAAAAACAAAGTGACTATGAGATCGATATTGCTAAACCGATGCTAGTGTTGTTCTTCATCAAATGCCTTTTCGCCTTTGATACTTTAAAAGAGAAGTTAACAACTTCCCCTATTATTATGGCACTAAACGGGTCTCTTCCTTTTGAAATAATGTGTGATGCTTCCAATTATGCAATCTGAGCATTTTTTGCAGAAAGAGTGGAAAAATATTTGCATGTCATATACTATGCGAGCAAAACACTCAATGATGTCCAAATTAATTATTCCACCACTGAGAAAGAATTCTTGGCTATTGTGTTTTCTTTAGAAAAATTTAGATCTTACTTAGCAGGTTCGAAAGTAATTATGCATTATGATCACGTTGTTTTGAGATACCTATTAAGTAAACATAATGCAAGGCCAAGATTAATAAAGTGGGTCTTACTCTTATAGGAATTTGACCTAGAAATGAAAGATAAGAAGGGTAGTGAAAACTTAGTAGTTAACCAATTATCTAGGTTAATTTCTAACTTCAATTCTCCTTAAGGTGATAGTAAAGAAGATATAATTGAAACCCTTGGTATGTAGATATCATTAACTATCTGGCCATTGGTGTTTGAGATCTAACATTTATTCTCAAGAAAATAAAATGTTTCTACCTTCTTACATGCAATACTTTTGGGATGACTCTTATTTATTCATAATTGGTCAAGATCAAGTCATCTATAGGTGTGTTCCTGAAGAAGAACATAAGAGCATTTTTACATTTTGTTATGAACTTCATTGTGGAGGCCATTTTAGTGCTAAGAAAACTTCCCTAAAAAGTATCACAGTCTAGATTCTATTTGCAAACTCTTTTCAAAGATGCTAATATGTTTTGTGCATAATGTGATTGATGTCAAAGAACATCCAACATAAGCAAAAACCTAAAATTCCTTTGACATCTAATTTAGTTGTTGAACCTTTTGATGAATGGGGGATTGGCTTTATGGGTCTTTTTTTCCCATCTAGTGGTTTTGAATATATCTTGGTTGTGGTAGATTATTTATCCAAGTAGGTAGAAGATTGATGAGTGCTCAAAAAGCACTAAAATAACCATGATTTTATGCACATTAATTGATTAAAAATATATATATTTATATGTTTTATCATATATTTATATAAATTTGTCTTTTTCGGAATCACGGGTATTTTTATTGTTTTTCAGGTATTTTGGCTTAAAAACGTAATGTAAAGACTCAAAGAAGAATACTTGAAGCAATACATCACAAATAATTTAATAAATAAGTGGAAAAAGGTCAACAAACATGGAAAAATTGGACAAAATGGGTCGAAAAGGTCAAAAATGTCAAAAGCGTAAAAACGCTGGCCACAAGCCTAGCACCCGCCTCCGCCCAAAAATCAAGCGGGTATTGTTTCATGCGCGCAAAATCATATGGTATCGTTTACGCTACAGCAAAGATCAGGCGCTGGATCGTTTCATGCGGCTAAAGATCCTGCGCTAGCGGGTTACCGTTTCATGCGCGCACACGACCGCGCTGCGGTTATCGGCTCATGCGTGCGCACCGCTGCTGGGCTACAGGTTATCGCTCATGCGCGCTAAAGATCACAGGCTGGTTATCACCACGCGCGGCATTACGCCAGCCCGGCCACCGCTACCAACGCGTTTTTGACCCATTTTTCACGCGGCAAGCCCCTATGACGCCACGCCGACGTCATTGATGACCTCAAAGATGTCCACTACACGTTTTTTATTTTTTTTATTTTATTTTTAACATTTTTTTACTTATTTTTTCTCTCCACCCTCACCTATAAATACCCCTCTTCCATTCACTTCAAAGCACACCTTCAAACACCTCAAAACCACACTTCTCTCTTCTTTCTTTCTCTCCATTTCTTAGTTTTTACTTTTTTTTAGTTTTTCTTATGTTTTAGCTACTTTTTCTAATGTTTTAGCTAGTTTCTCTTAGATTTAGAGTTCTTCCTTTGGGAAGAACTAGTTATGTTTTTGTAATATTTTAGATTTTTTGATTCAATAAATGGAAGTGCAAATTCATTGAGGTTTTTCTAGCAACGGAATAGCGTCAAGTTCCTGTAAGGATTTTATTTTCTTTATAGCTATTTTTATGCTTTATTCTTACATGTTATATTTAATTTGTCTGCGTGATTAAATTTAATCGTTAGCAATGCTTGTAAACATGATATAATAATAACGTTGTTATGCCATAAATATTAAATAGGTAAAAATCTCTAAAATGAATTGATTTTATTTTTTATTCAAGATTTTATATTAAGAATGTTAGAGAGAAATATATTATTTTTCATTACAAACTTAAATCAAAATTAGATTTTAAGGTTTAGTTATCCTGGCCTGATTTAGAGTAGTGCTCTTTTTATTTGACGGTACAATCGCCCAGAGTTGTTGAAGCTCTATTTCAAAAGTTTTTATAAGAATTATTATCTCAAAATGTATTGACGACATGTTTTGGTGAGTGGGTTTTAAAACTTGAAAGTTAGTACTCTGATAACTAAATTCTTAGGTTTAATTTGGACACCTTGAATAAAGTTTAAACTCAGTCTAATCCCCACCAAAGGTGGCATTTAAATGGTTCATTTTCAATCTCTTAGAAAAAGGAATTAATTTAATTAACTAAATTAGTTATCAACCCCACCCATAGCTGTTAATTGATTTGTTTACTTACCAAAGAACATCTAACCCCACCAAAGTGGTATTCATACAAAAAGGGAGAATCAAGAATATCAATTCATATCTTTAATAACCTAGATAATACGAAAGCAAGCATAATTAACTTAGTTATTATATCCATAAATACTCCACTATTTATAAAAGATAAAATTTGCATGAATGTTTATTGAATCTATGTTTATTTTTATGTAAGTAGATTAAAAACACAAAACCCCAAAATATCGTGACAGGATGTTTAGGATTTAATTTCGTTTTTAAAAGTTTGAATAATAAATTAAAAACCACATACATTCCTTCCTTAGATCGACCTTGGGAGTATACTTATCATTTTCTACGAAATGATTCGTTGACTTGCGAGAGTTTTACAAATATTAAAACCAAAGTATTTGCGAGAATTGGCGATGCCGGTTTTCGTTCATCAAAGATATACCCACTAAAATGAATGATGCAAATTTTGTTATGAAATTAATTAAGGATTCGATATTTATAAGATTTGGGATGCCTACAACAATAATAAGTGATGGAGGTAGCCATTTTTTCAATAGTCTCTTTGATAGAGTATTGAAGAAGTACAATGTTTCATATAGAGTGGAAACTTCTTACCATCTTCAAACTTCTGGTCATATGGAAGTAATTAATAGGAAAATCAAAGGAATTTTGGAATGCACCATGTGTCCTTCAAGGAAGGACTGGGCAATCAAGTTGAATGATTCCTTATGATCATACCACATAGCTTACAAAACACCCATTGGGATAAGCCATTTTCCGATTATTCTTTGGGAAAATGTGCCACCTTCCTATTGAACTCGAATGTAAGGATTGCTAGGAAATTAAAGAGATAAACATGGATTTAGATAAAGCAATAGAAAAATGGTTGCTCCATCTTAATGAGTTGGAATAGATTAGGGACAAGGCCTATGAAAATTCAAAATTATACAAAAGGGTACTAAATGCTATCATAATAAGAGGCTAATTCCTAAGTCCTTTCTTTTTGAATGAAAGTTCTTTTATTTTACTATCGTTTGACATTGTTGTCAGGAAAATTGAGATCAAGATGGGATAGATCTTACACAATTGTCTAGGTTTTTTCACATTGAGCAGTAGATTTATTGAATTCAAAGACACAAATAACTTGCAAAGTCAATGGGCACCATGTAAAGCCTTATTTTGAAGAAGAATACAACATGGCTAACATTGATTCCATATTGATAAATTGATTCTTAACACCATGAAGATGCTTCTTGCTAAGATGTTAAACCAACACCATGAAGATGCTTCTTGCTAAAACGTTAAACTAAGCACTAGATTGGAGGCAACCCATCACATCAAGTAATTTTTCTTTTATGCAATTTTATTTAATTAGTTTCTTTTGTGTTTGTTTATTTTATTTTAAGAATTAATATAATTAACATTTTGAGATGTTCTAGAGTTTATAGTATTTTGTCTATCAGCATAATTATTTCAAGCTAATGTTGGTTGCACCTTATTTTTCACATCAAATCATTAACACATCAAATGTAACGATAACTTTTCTATCTCTATTCTTGTAATTCACATTTCCTAAACATTGAGGACAATGTAGATTCTAGGTTAGGGATGGGTATATAAAAGTTACACATTTTACACTTTTTTTATTCTTAGATAATTTAAACAATTTTCACATAATTTTATTTCTTACTTTTATTTGTAATTTATTTGTTTTGTAATTTTTAGTTTTTTTAGAGTAATTTTAAAATTTTTCACAAAAATTGATCATTTCTTAGAATTAAATTTAAATGATAATTAAGTCTTTTTGCACTATTAGATTAATTTCCAAAAACATATCATGAAGTAATAATTAGTTAGTTTTTGTCACGACTAGTATTTCTTGATAAGGTGTGGAAATTATATTAAATCCAAAATCAGTGTTTGTGAATCAAATAGTGTAGACTACCCTTGTGAGAAATATTTTGAGTCCATTATTCTTTATTCTGAGTGATAAATATATATTTTTTTTTACTCTAAACACTTTTCTTATTTTTTCAGCATTATTAGATGATCTCTATAGGACTTAGGATTGGGTGTCTAGATTTTTTCATCTTAATGAAGTGTTATATATATTTTTAATTTGCTTAAATTAAATGATTTAAATAAAAATTTATAGTAAATGCCTTTCTTCATTCATGCATGACTTCTATTAGAAAAGAGATATATTTAGGGTTACCCAAATAAATATAAACAGAAAAGCCAAATGTTAACCACTCACCTTACCATATAAAAAATGTACAATGTGTATATGGGTCCACTCTTTGTAAAAGTGGATTCTCTTACAAAAAGAAAGGAATATAAAAGAAAGGAAAAATAGAAAGAAAGAGAGGAAAATGAATAGTATAATCTATATACTATGACTCAAAAAGCCTAAATAGTTATGAGAAATGGTTTAATATAAAAGAAAATATAAGAAGTAATTCTCTAAGAAGTCATTGCATTTTCCTATATTTTCCAAAAGGAATATTACTTGATATTTTTATTTGATGAATTTGATTGATGCATAAAAGTAATGTATAATATTTTATAAATCCTTACATTTGATTCCTTTCTTGAGATCAATGTTAAAATTACACTTTAAGCCTTTCTTCTTTATACATATGCGATCATATTAGTTTATTTATATACATCAACTCTTTCCCATATAAATTAGTATAAGTGTTTGAACCCATAGGATTCAATGTTTTTGAGAGTATTGACTTGTGAGGAATAAAGTCGAAACGAATTTGGATTCATGACATTGAGTTTGGGTGAAATTAAATTGATACATTTTTTATACGAAATATGAAGATGATTTTCAACTAATTATTACATTATATCATGAATTTTTAGGAAGTTGAAATAATCTATGCTTAAGATGATAACTATGAAATTTAAAAGAGATTATAAGCATAAGATATTTTTGTATTTCATTTCTTTATTTTATTTGTCTTTATACTTTATTTTAAATTTTAGTTAACTTCTTCTTTTATTTTTTTTTATTTTGTTTTCACCTTTTATTAATGTTTGTGGGTATCATTACTGAAAACTCTCACAAGACTTAAACTCATCCATTTGGGCAACTTAGGGGTTTAACAACTTGTTGTGTATAGTTTAGGTTATTTTAATATATAGTTTTTTTTTAATTTTTAATCGCTTCTCTTGCTAAGAGACTGGCAAGAAGCTAGTTGAGATTTGTGATGAGTACTTAAAAAACACTAAATATACAATTTTTTAATGTCATTTAATTAATAAAATGGATTTGTATTTTCTTTATTCTATTATATTTTAGACAAATCTATTTGTTCAAATTAATGGGTATATTGAAGGTGTTTTGTAGGTATTTTAATATATAAATATTAAAATAAAGAAAAATACTTAAAGCATGTTTATCATACTTTTTAGAGCTTAAATGAATATCCTTTCTTTGATATTATCCAAAGTGAAGAACAATAGTTGTATGCCGCATAACAAGGAGGTTTGAAATGGTCAAAAATCTGATTGTGATTTGATCACGCCGTGGCAAAAACACAAGTTTTTCTCAAATTCTTTCCTATAAATAAGACCCCAAGTATACCAAGAAAATAAGCTTCTAAGTTTCTTTTTCAACCACTTTCTCTCCCCCTTTTCTATAGATTTTTATATTTTTAGTTTTTAGAATTTATTTAGTTCTTCCCTCAATTTTGAGAAAGAACATGTTTATATTTTAGTAGTTTTTAGTTTTTAATTCAACAAATTCTTGAGTGCAATTACTATTGAAGTTTTTCTAGTCTTAGAATCAACTCTTCAAAGTTCTATAAAGATATTTTTAAGGTATTAATTATATTCCTTTTGTAGTCCATATATTTGTGTTGCTTTTTTTGTGTTAATCTTGATTTGTTTGTGATCAATTATAATATATCTGATTGATAGTGAATATGATATAATAATAATATTGTTGTTATGCTCGCAAAATATTAAATAGGTAAAACATTTTCTTAAAATAAATTGATTTTATTTTTATTCAACATTTTTATAAAGAATCTTATTTGCAAGAGTACATTACTTTTAATAACAAATTTAATATGAGAGTTAAAATTAAGATTTAATTATCTGGACTTAATTTGGAGTAATAATGTTTTATTTTATATTTAATTATATGGATATTTAGAACGAAACTCTATTTCAAAGGTTTTTTTTTATAAAGAATTATTATTTGAAAATATATTGATAACATATTTTCTTAAATAGTTTTAAAACCAGAAAGTTATTTTTCAGATAGTTAAATTCTTAAGTTAAATTTGGACATTTTGAATAACATCTAATTAATTGATTCTATCTAAAAATGTGATTAGATGGTTTTCTATTTTCTTAGAAATAAAGCTAAAATTTGATATTTAATTAATTAATAGGCTCTGCTTATAGATATTAGTTAATTAATATTAAACAAGAGAATAACATCATGAATATTTGTTATGATATCAATAAATATCAATTTATACATTTAATAACCTAAGTAATATGAGCAAGCATAGTTATTGAAGTATTATATGCATTATTCTCCACTATTTATGAATGTATTAAATTGTATGAGTATTTGTTAAATCCATGTGTATCTTTATATTTATGCATTAGATTAGTTTTTTTTCAAAAACATCACTGTGACAGAATGTTTAGGTTTAATTTTGTTTTTAAAATTTGAATAATATTTAAAAACCACACAATATTACTTCGTTGAGTCAACCTTAAGAGTATACTTATCATTTCAATAAATGACACGTACACTTGCAAGAATTAATAAAATTTAAAATGGATAAGTATTTACAAAATCGATATTATCCCTGATTTCGTTCATCAAAACCTTATATGGCAGAAAGATAGGGAAATAGGGTGAGCTAATAGTAACAAAATAGGAGTCTATTCCAAAATAATATCATAACAAATATTCATAATGTATGTTAAACATAATAAAATAGGTTAATTGAATTAATCATCATCATCAGTATAGAATGTAGGGAAAATTTTCTTTACAAACTTTGGCATAACTTTACTTCCACATTTCCAAAAACTAGGTGGAGTATATGTTCTAGTTATCCCAATACATGCTCATAAGAGATAAAATATGTTATATCAAATATAAAATCCATATGCATGATATCCAACCTTCATATATATTGAGCAACCCCAAAATTCCTAGGCATATGTACGGTCAATCTCTGAGACACATGTGGATCTGCCTCCGATCCCATCTACCATCATACACTGAGATATATATGGCACATGTATTGGTCAACATCATTATCATATGGGCCCTCGTCATATGGGTGGTCCACTTCAAGACATAATTGAGGGTCAAACTCGAGGCCTATATGTGGTCAAAATTTGAGACCTATAGGCAGATAAACTCTGAGACACAATGAGGGTCAAACTTTAAGGCCCAAGTGCTGTTAAACTTTGAGACCCATAGAAGGAATAACACCAAAAATACATGTGAATGCATACCTATTGTCCATTGAAAATAGTTTGTTGTATATAGTAACCCATGCATACCATACACAATAAGACTTGCATACATGCGTACTCCCAACAAAAAAATATTTTGATGATGCATATATAAAATCTCAGATGCAATGTGTAATTTTCCATGTATGCATAAAAAAACTTTCAAAATGAGTATTTCATTTTAACAACATTTATAACATTACTTATAAAAATCATGGCATCCCTTTTCATTTTATTCATAATATATGATTTATAACATTTTTTTGGAAACAACGCATGGATAAAAATTTAAAGTAAGAAACCCCTACCTAAATACTTGTTCAAAAACATGCCTAAGCCTACAGTTAACTCCCTTTTCTATTTACCAAAAATTAAACACAATCATATTTGTTCAAGAATTATTGATAATCTAAATTATAGTACAAAACGTAAAACTAACACTTAAAGGAAGAATATTACCATATTGAGATTGTCAAAATAATTTCTTATTTTAACACTATTCTTTTGAATCCAAACTCGTGGATATTTTATCCCCGAAACGTACTTATAAATGTTCCAAAACCAAAGTATCTTAGAAAGAGAGAAAGTGAGGATAGAAAATGTGGGGTGTGAAGAATGTCTAATTTATATGAATATTTATAGCCAAACGAGGTCCTTTCCACCCTCTCGTCTGTGGCTTATCGAGCAGCCTTGGTGAGGCCACGATGAGACCCAAGCAAGTTTAGTGATTCATCGTTAACCCTTTATCAGGCACTCGTCGGCTGGCGTGGCCCAATGAGCTACAAAAATGTTTTCTAACTTTTTGTGATCGATCCGATTCTTTACACTAAAATTGTTTGATACACCATTATATCTAAAAATATAATAAAAAATTCATTTTAAGAAATTTTTGTAATTTATTACAAATTTTTGGGGTATTATACTCCTATATCCTTAAAGAATATTTCGTCCCTTGAAATTTATAACTCCTCAAAACAAGTATGATATTTTGAGCGAACTTCAAACACTAACTCTCTAGTTGCATCTTCATTTCAATAATGTCTCCACTAAACTTTTACTAGTGGTATTGCTCTTCTTATCAAGTTCTTGATTTGAAACGATATTTCATCCCTTGTTTATATGATGTTATTTCCTATAACGATAATTCTATTCAATCTAAATTACAATTCTAATTTCTTTGACATTTCAATAGAGTAACCACATGAAAAACATTATCAACTTGTGATAATTTCATAGGTAGGTCCAATTGATATGCTACATCACCAATTCATTTTACCATTCAGAATGGTTTGATTTCAAATGTAGCATGGTGCTAACTTTTCTTTTATTCCAAAATGAGTTACTCCCTTCTAAGGTTGATCTTTGAGAAAAACGTAATCATCCACTTCGAAGTTCAATGGTCGATGTCAATGCACATATTTTATATTTATAAATCTTGCAAGTACAAGAATCACTTACAATAAGTATCAAGTATACTTATAATAAGCCAAAAGTTTACTCTCAAGAAATTATGGTGATTTTAAACAGTTAAATTATTTTCTAATATAGTTAAGAAAAACAAGTTCTAAACTCTCTAACAATTGTTGGTTAGCAAAATAAAACTATAAATTCTAAATTACTTTATATCTAAAGAAAGCAAGTAAATTAAAGTGAGTAAATTATAGCAATGAATTAAAGTAGGTAAATGAAAGAAAATTAAATAAATAATATCCAAATCTAAGATGATGGATTAATGTGGGATTTTAATGAGCATAACTATTAATGGAAAGACAAATTATATGATTCAAATAACAAGTTATATTTACTGATTTTTTTTCTTTTTTTAAATAAACAAACTCTAATGGTCATGGTAAGTTCACACAATTCTCAATTAATCAATGACTTCTTGGGTTGGGCTTGAAATTGATTAATCGGTAATCTGAGAAGGTCCTTGATAACTGTATTTTATATAGTTATTTTCATCTATTTTATTAATTATAATTACGATGTTCTTTATATTTTTGGTTATTTTTAGTTAAATAAATTAATATTTTCTCTTTATGTGTTAAGGAATATATTTTGAAGAAAATTAAATAAATTGAATCGAAAACGTACTTAATTGCAAATTTATATCCAAAAATCTAATTTCAAATAAAAGAGTGCTTAATTGCAATTTATAAAAGTTTAAAACATAATTTAAATTAATATTGGGCTTAATTTTAATTAATAAAAGTTTTAGAATTTAATTTAAATTAGAAAAGGGGCTGAATTGTAATTAAAGAAAGTTTAAAATGTAATTTGAATTAAATTTGTCGGTCAAAATGCAATTAAGGAAATTTATATTCTGTGTAGGAAAAGGAAGCCACGCGTACCATCATTTACGGGTGACACCAACCGTTCGATCAAACAATCAACGGATACGATGAGGCGCGTGGAATACAAGCGCGACAAAAGAGAGTGAACGTGGATTTCAAGGTTTACGCGGCTCGGTGCCCTAGTGGAGCCCACCTACCGCGTAGGCCGGCGTGCAGAGTGGGACCCACATGTCTGACCAGTTTAAGGCATGATCTAGTGCTACCGTTTTCACATGCGCCCGGTTATACAGGAATAGAAAACTACCACGTGTCCCACTTTATATTTTGTCCAATAATATTCTGACACGTGGCAACATTTTGGTGAGTGCGAAAACGCAGAATCAAGCACCCGTTCTAGCCGCTGTCCCCCACGTTCGCGCACCTCTACTTCTGTGCGTTGATCTCAGTGTGCAACTGGATCTTCACCGAATGAAATGCTGCCACATGTCTGCATTAATCCTTGCAGCGAATTAGGCGCCGACACATGGTAGCGTGAAATAAAAAAAAATAGAACTGCGCACCGTATCCAGTTTTTCGTTTTCGATACATATTTGTCCCACACGTGTTTTGTTAAATTAATTTCCCCATCCTTAGTTGTCCCCCGCGTGTATTAAAAAATATCGTTTTAAATGTATGTATTTTAGAAATTTGATGTTATAAATAGGGGATAGTATAGGAGGTTTGTGGAGTTGAGAGGTTTTAGTTTTGGATTTTTTGTAGAGTTTGGGTTCTGGACTGTGGAACACGCAGAAGCCATTTTTGGCTTTTGTTGTGTTCCACGTGTGCCAAAAATTTACTGAAATTCCATAACGTGCTGTAATTTTAATTTTAATTAATGAAGTAATTTAATTTTTCTAGGGTTGCATTTTATCTAAATTTATGAAGCTTTGATTTTAATTATTTTTGTAAGATTTATAAGATGTTCGATTTGTTTATTTCATTATGTGCTTAATGCTTTTTGATTATTTATGAATTTTATCAAAATGATCTGTGGCACTTAAATACACTTGGAAGAGGCATTTTTGTGTATATTGCTCATGGATAGAATGACATGTATGATGAAGGATAGGAATATACCCTAATTGTATGTGTGGCCATTTGAAAACTTAGAATGTAATGAATCTTGATGAAATTAATTCTCATAGGAATATAGTGAATTAATTTAACGAGGTGTGTCTATACGGAGCTCGAAAGAGATGTATGGATAAAATTAGAAGTTTTCGGTTGACAAATTAAATGTACTAAAAAAATATAAATCAAGAGAAAATAACATGATTAGAGTGGATTAATTTGGTGAAAACTGCAATCCTAGATTTCTTTTATTTTGTTATAAAACCTTTTTCTTAACTTTTTTTAAATCAACGATCGTTTTGGATAAAATCAGAGAGAAATAATTTTAGTACTCAACAAACTATAGTGACAAATCTCCACAGGAACGATACTTTACTTACAAATCTTATTACTTGTGATCGTGTATGCTTGCACGTTTTATGTTCTCTAAAGGAGACAACAGTCCTCAATTAATTAATAATTTCCTTGGTCGGGCTTGAAATCAATTAATTAGTAAACCTAACTGAAGATTCCCATATGTAGGAACAATTACAAGGACAATTGTTCTTCTGGCTCAAATAGATAACCGAGACCAAGATGAGCGTTTGAAATGGCAACTCATGGAATCTTTTTATGAGCTTTATATCAATTTAGGCAAGCAGGCCTTATAAGGTAAATTAAGCAATTAACATAACAGAAGTACAAAATAACATGCTCAATTTAAAACTCAATAAAAACAAATAGCAAATGCAACAATAATAATCTACAAAATACACACTAATGATGGTGTGCCTTATAGGCTCCTATCCATGCTAGCAATAAGTATACATGGAAAAAATACTCAACTAGTGATACATGCAAACATAACGAAAATCTGAAAGGATTTTTCATCACTTTATGACCTTGTATGTGAAAACATATGCAATAAATGATGATTTTACTTTCATGGCATGCAATCAAACATACATAGCAAACCTTAATAAAGAGTCTAACACCTGGTACACATCCAGTGTAAGGAGATACCGACTCCATAGAGACTCATACCAAGCATGTATGCATATAAAAGGTAGATTATATTAACAACAATCTAAACATGCATGTCTACTAAAAGGGAGTCCAAGACTCAATACACTAGTTAAGGAGATGTTGACTCCTTAAGGACTCAACCCATCCTAACAAGCATCGGAGATAAAAGCAATTGACAGATAATCACATATGCAATATAAATAAATATAGACATGCAGTGTAATAAAGTAGTAGATAGAATTCAATAAATATAAAGTAGGTGATAGATACTAAAATATTTCTAATTGAAGTTTAAACTTTACTATGTAGAGATATACACTATTTACACTCTGATTGTATTAGCCACACATTCAAGCATGCATAACTCTGAATATAATGATTAAAACCTATGTAGAAATCCTATCTATGTGGTAACACTTAAGCAACCACCAAGGATCAATAATGAGTGACATGTATAAAAAATAAAACTATCCTCATATACAAACACCCAATAAACCACCAAGGACACACAGTCCACCATAAACCACCAAGTGACACACAGTTCAAGATGTGAGAACTCAAAGAATTTAACTCTTCCCACTCTTACAAAGAGGTTCTCACATGTAAAGGTGCACGAGGGTAAATACTAGTCAATAAAGGGCTTAGCTCACATAAACCACTTGCAAACACCACCTCGAGTACCCACTACTCATAAGCATGGTTTTTCTCACACAATCACGGATCACTAATATCAAGAAGTAAACTAGGTATTAGTGATCCAGAAATAGAAAGAGCAAGATGTCAATTTGATATAGCCCTACTACATTTTTCTGGATGCAAAAATGAAGATGTGAGGGCGGACGGGGGGGGGGGGAGGTTATTTATAAAACTCAGATTTTCCACCTTACCACCACTTCACCGCCATTTATGTGAGGTTTTTTATGAGCTTGGTGGCAAGGTAGTAAAATTCACAATTTTTCATTCCAAAAATTACTGAGTACTTTCCATAAATACTCACACCCAAAATGAACCAAAAACACAAGTACACAATAATAGTCTGTCCAAATACTATTATGTTACCCTTACATATGTACACACCAATTGTTTGAGTACAATTAACATGTAGCACAAATAAGCACTATATATAGGCAATATAAATATGCAAACTACATAATCTTCACCTAGCACAAATATGAAAATTCTTGCCCTAAACTTATGCAATACTCCCCCTAAGTGTATGCATATTAGATAAACATAATGCAATGCAGACTACACTCACCATCCCATACAACAAATAGCATATTAACAAACAAACACAATGCTTAAATAAAAACAAGTTATGCACACTTATCTCCTTTTTTATATGGAAAGTCAAAGCAAGCATACACAAGTATGCAACATACCACACTTCTACTTGAAGAAGAGAAGTCAAATAGAAATGCAATAATTCTATCACTCATGCAACACAGTAGAGAATATTAGAGCAAACAAAAAGAAGCAACACATGTAGTCAAGCAAAAAGAACAAAGAATAACACCAAGACAATAACTAGGTAAAAGCATGTAACGAACCATAACCTCAATACATAGACAAGCCAATAGCAGTGTAGACAAAAAAATATCCCTAATGCAATACATAGCATGGAGCCCCACATCTATACATGATGTCCAAGGGCATAAAGGGCTTCCCAATGTGGATACTGCACATCAAAAAGATGAGCGTCAAAGAACATTGGGACATAAATTTGTCAAATAATTTGAAAGAAGATGTTGACTATGAGTCTAAATATCTTCCAATTTGGCACACTCCTAGAAAATCAATGATCTTCCCTAAACATTAATGCAACTTAAATGTGTCAGCGAATACCTAAGAAGGAGTTGACTAGGAGTCTAACTATCTATCAAGTTGATACTCTCCTAGTGATTCAACTATCTTCCCCTAACAACACTTGGGTATATTCAATTCTATAACCTTACCCCACACTATGCACATGCATACGAAAAGACATCCCAATCTACAAAAGAAAACATATGTCGTGCATTTGAAAGAAAAATACCAAGCTATCAACTACAAGTGATAAACATGCAATAACTCACTACAAGATGGAAGTAGGTAGACACATAAAAAGAAATGTGAAATAGGAAAATGTAATATGCAACATGTCATAATAAGAGTCCTTTTTATGCAAGGTCCATACAAAGTGATGTCAAGAAGAAGTAGGCATCACAACATAACAACATAACATAAATTTATGACCAGAAAAAATAATAAGAATGTAGAACAATCATAACACTCCCCTTTCCACCATGCATTTTACACACATTCTCCCCCTAAAAGTATGCATGTAAGGAAATAAACATGTAGAGATCAAGTAATACAAAAAGAGAGAAACAAAGAAATTGCACAAAATATATGAGGACAAACAAAGAGAGAGTAAGGAATTCAAAAAACTCAGTCTTATTAAGTAAACAAAAGTTTTACAAAATTTTAAAGGATAGAGTTAACACAAACTAAAGTAACAAGAAAAATTAAAGAATTTCAACACTCTCTGTCTTCCTCTTCTGCAACAATCCCAAGAACACCACAATGAGTTTATTGTTTAACAATGGTAGAGGTAGAAGATGGTGAAGTAGAATGAGGATTAAGAACAATGGTAGCTAATTGTTCAAAAGGAATGATCGGGCTCAAAGGAAACATTGTATACATCTCTACTAAACAAAGAAAGCAAGAAGAACAACTGAACAATAGAAGAAGTACCAGAGTTAAGAGGATCTTTAGATCCAGTTGAGCGAGGTCTAATTGAGGCTAAGGAAATGAGTGAATCATGAATAAGAGGTATAATTGGATGAAAAGAAGCCACAATACCCTTGAGTAAAAGCTTGAAATCAATGTGAATCCAAGACATTTTTAGACTCAAATGGGGCAACAAGAAAAGAAAGACACCAAAACAATAGGAAGAGATAATAAATTACTAATATCTAGAGAGAAGATATCTTTACATCCGCTAAGCACAAAAGTGATAGAGAAACCAATAGAAGGAACATGATGTAGAGTAGGACAAAAGCCAGAGGACCTTTTTAGACAAATCAAATATTCAATAAAAATATCCATAAGGAAATCAATCCATAATGCATTCAAGTAATAGTATGACTAAAAATTGATTTAATGCTCAGTATGTGCTATGTAAAACATGTAAAGTTAGGTTGTCTCTCCACTAATGTAAGTTTAAGCTCAGAAGAAATCAAAAGGTCTTTCAAAGCTTTTAAAGATAGGTTGAGGTTTAGGTAGAAGAGAAGAAACATTTAAGGAAAGGCATACTATTAGACAAACAAAATTTCACTTTAAGCACAGATTTCACAACCATATAAGGTAATCCTTTAAACAAAGGATCTTTTTCTTGTATTTCTCAAATTGAAACACTTAACCTTCCCAAACAAGGAAACTTCTTCATTTGTAGTTTAACAATTATTTATTGATTCACTCTTTTTTTTCTTTCTCCCCCTTTATATATATTTCTTTCTCATTTTTATTTTTTATTTCTTTACCGTTTTTTATTTTCTCTATGCTTGAGAGAAACACAGCCAATCCTAAAGCAAAAACATACAACTAGTCAAAGTTGAAACTAAACAAGAGGAATGCTTGGTAAGTAGAATTTATTATTTAAGCTAGGTTAGAAGGTGCAAAGAAATAGAAGTATAACAAAAAGGCTTAAGAAGGGAGAACAAGGAAGAAAAGATAAGGTAGCAAGAAGGACCAAAAAATTCAAAGAAGGCCTAAATCAATTTTTTTATTAAGTAGCACCTATGATTTTGACACGAGAGACATTACACATGAATTCTAAAGCTTGTTTGAGGAATACAAATAATTTAAGTAAGGATCCATAAAAACTTCTCAAAATATCCACAATAATTCACAATGTTAAGACATGGGTAAGAAACAATTCATTTTAAGAAGAATGCAAAAATTTAGTATACATACACTTCAAGAAATATACATAACAAGATAGCCTCATTACAATTTAAGTCAAACGTAAGTTAGTCATAAAACAACAATGGTTATTCCAAAATCATTTTACATGCAAAAGGACAGTAGGATAGAAGAGCATACAAAACTATCCTGGGAAGAGAGAGAAATAGAGAAAGATAGTGTCAAAAAGTCAAATACAATAAATTAATGAGATGAAAATGATTACCTAAAAAGAGATTATAGGAGATTATTAGAAAAACCATATAGTGTTGCCTTCAAAAAGATAAAAGGCAACAAACTGCACACAGTTTCCTCAAAATAGATCATTGCTATCACTCACATCATCACTAGTCAAAAGAAGTGATGAACAAAATTGACATCAAGTTAGCAATACCAATTTTGGTGATACTTTGGTTTTATATCTATAAAACTCTTGCAAGTGCATAAATCATTTTATAGAAAATGACAAGTATACTCCCAATGTCGATCTAAGGAAGAAATATATGTGGTTTTTAATTTATTATTCAAACTCTTAAAAATGAAATTAAATCATAAACATCATATCACGATATTATGATTTTTTTTTGTGTTTCCTAATCTAATAACATAAAAAATTAGACATAGATATGGATTCAATAAACAATTATACAAATTTTTGTCATTCATAATAGTGGAGTATTTATGGATATAATAATTAAGTTAATTATGCTTGCTTATATTATTTAGATTATTAAAGATACAAATTTATATTTATTGATTCTCTCATTTTTATACAAATACCACCTTTGGAGGGGTTAGATATTCTTTATTAATTAAACAAATTAATTAACACCTAAGGGTGGGGTCGATAATTAATTTGGTTAATTAAATTAATTCCTTTTTTTAAGAGATTGAAAATAAATCATTTAAATGTCACCTTTGGTGGGATTAGATATTTTAAACTTTATTCAAGGTTTTCAAATTAAACCTAAGAATTTAATTATCCAAGTACCAACTTTCAAGTTTTAAAACCATTACTAAAAATATGTTGTCAATATAATTTCAAATAATAGTTCTTATAAAAACTTTTAAAATATAGATTCACTCTAACTATTAGGCGATTGTACCAACAAATAAAAGAGCATTACTCTAAATCAGAATAAATAATTAAACCTTAAAATCTAATTTTTATATTTAAGTTTTTAATAAAAAATAATATATTTCTTTCTAACATACTTAATATAAAATCTTGAATAAAAACAAAATCTATTTATTTTATAGAAATGTTTTACCTATTTAATATTCTACAAGCATAATAACATTATTATTATATTATATTTACAAACAGCCAGTCATCTTAAATTTAATTACAGAAAAATTAAAAATAACATAAAAATAACATTAAATAATTCATTATAAATTATACCTCAAAAGAATCCATATAGAACTTTGATGCTAATTCTGTTTCTTGAAAACCTCCAAATTGATTTACATTTTCGTTTATTGAATCAAAACTAGAAATTTACAAAAAACATAACTAGTTCTTCTCAAAGAGAGAATAACTTTAAAACTAAAAAATAAGAAATCTTTCTAGAGAGAGGAGATTTGATATTTTTGTGCATGATTTTTATAATGGTGGAGAGGGTCCTTTTATAAGTGAGGTAAGGCTAAAAAATTGAAAAATATCTTGAAAATTGTCTTGGACGCATTTGGATAGGGTGGCATGCATGGGGGAGCACTGGCGTGCATGCCTATGCATGGATGGGCAAGATTTGCTATGGGACGGGAACTGGCACGCACGAGACTCTACAGATGGGTTCCGATTAGAGCATTTTTGGCCTTTTTGATCGTTTTGACCCATTTTGTCCAATTGTTTTCTATTTTTTTTTACTTTTCTTCATTTTTTTCTCAACATATTTGTGATGTATTGCCTCTAGTAATTATTTTCGAGTCTTTAAATTATTTTTGAAATAAAATACCTAAAAAATAATAAAAATACCCCTGATTCTAAAAATACAAATTTATATAAAAATATGATAAAATCATACAAATATAAATCCACTTAATCAATTAAAATACATTAAATCGTGGTAATTTTAATGCGTTTTAGAAACTCATCAAGAAGGAAGGAAATTGACTAACTAATGAGAAATACAAGTAAAACCCCCAAGAGAGAGAACAAACAAAGGATGCTACAAAAACATCTAAGCATGTGAGAAATGCCTAGGTTCCAACATAGAAATACGAGAAATGCTTAGATAGGATCAACACCCCAAACACTTAGAATGCCAACTAAACACACAAGTCCAATCACAACAAAGCATGTAAGTCAAGAGTTTTAAAGAAACTCATGTATTATAACTTATAACACATCTCATAATTCTTCGAACAGGCATCTAAAGCACCATAAATGGAAATGTAAGGAAAAGATGAAAAATAATCAACTTGAGACAAACAAAGAACTAAGATGCAACATGCTAGGTATAAGAGAGAAGAACCTAGTAAAATAGAAGAGATACATACTATATGGTGTGGCATATAAATGAAAATACTATAAGAATAAAGACCCTAATATATTAACACTACATGCTAACAAATATGTGACATTATGCACATGCAAATAGCCACATATGAAGTAAGCAGTAAGCAAGGAAAGCACACAAAAAGAGCATGTCAAAACAACTAGCAGGAGAGAATATAAGTAAAGGATAAAACAATCTGATAGTAAAGTAATCAGCATACTATGCACGAAAAAGAAGCAAGGAGAGATAAATATATATGCATGAAAAAGTAAATAGGGAACATACTGATAATAAAAGTTTATGAAGATAAACAACCTTATAGAACAATAACATCCCATACCAATGGGATTCAAGGCACAAACATAAAAGGCATATGTATATGTAGATAGAGCTCTATGATCAAGTACCTGGGTAGTTAAGCCTAAAAGGGGGGACTCACTCTTATATCTATTGAAGATTCCCATAAGTAGGAACAATTACATGAAGGACAATTATTCTTCCAACTAAAATAGATAACTGGGACCTAGATGAGAGGTGAAAATTCCAACCTATGGAATCTTTTTATAAGCTCTATATCAATTCGACCAAGCAATCCTTACAATGTGAATTAAGAAATTAACATAGCAGAAGTACAAAACAACATGCTTAATTTAACACTCAACAAAATCAACTAGCAGATGAAACAATAACCATATAAGGAATACACACTAATTATGATATATCTCATAAACTTCTATCGACACTAACAACAAGCATACATTGAAAACAATACTTAGCTTATGATACATGCATATATAACAAAAAGCTAAAAGGATTTCCAATCACTTTAAGACCTCATACCTTGGAACATATTCAGTAAATAATGATTGTACTTTTATAGCATTAAATCAAAAATACATAGCAAACCTTAATAAAGAGTATGACACCTGATAAATATCTAGGGTAAAAAGATACATACTCCTTAGTGACTTATCCCAAGCATGTAGGAAAATAAAATGTAGATTATACTAACACAGAATCTAAATATGCATGTCTACTAAGAAGAAGCCCAAGACCTAATACATAATTAGGTTAAGTAGATGTTGACCCCTTAAGGACTCAACCCCTCACACATATTGGAGATTAAAACACTTGATAGATAATCATAACTATAGTATAAATAAATACCGATAGACATTATAAAAAAGTAGTAGATATAATTCAGTAAATAAAAACAGGTGATAAATATTAAAAGCTTTCTAATAAGAGTTTAAACTTTAGTATATAGAGATATACAACATTTAAACTCTGATTATACTAGGCA